>ONZH01027575.1:117500-614571 GCA_900303285.1 Rhinella marina
AGCTCCCTGTTTTAGAACTGGTGTACATGGCGTGGAAGGAGAAGAAGTCGCAGATTCTGTCTAAAATCCCCATTGCAACCGAATCTGCGACAGGTGTATACCAAGACGTGGCATATATCTAATCATAAATGACCCTCTTGTTTCTGCCACTTTTGGCAGTGTTGCTGCTGCTGGATCTATTACAGCTGCAGTGACATTGTATCCTGCCTATTGTTGGGTCATGTATTGTTTCTCTGGATCGCTTTCTCTTTCTCTCTTTCTTTGCATTGTACTATTTTGTTTGCATTTACAGCCACTAAATGCTCCTGGTATACAGCTCTGTCTATTATATTCCTGGTACTTGCACAAGAAACCTTTGAAAGTCCACAAAGGATACAGACAATTCTGGTGCCAGAACCAGGGCCACACCCAAAACAATCCTTTGTTGTCCCATCACAGGGGATGGAGTTAATAGCGTGATATGTGAAGATGTGGTAAAAATAATGTGACCTCATCCAATATGACTCTCTGTTATTTGCCTACATTACAGTCCAGAGCCCCTGCTAATAGTCTGCAGGTTTTACAATCCAATCATTTCTGGAGATTTCTCATCCCCTGGTGCTGTCACAGCTATCATACAAATTTTGCACAAATGTAACTTTGTCAACATATTACACTAACACTGTTTAGAGCACAGTATTATACTTCAGAGCTGAACTCACTATTCTGTTGGTGGGGTCACTGTGCACCTACACTACATTACTTATCCTGTACTGATTCTGAGTTACATCCTGTATTATACTCCAGAGCTGCACTCACAATTCTGCTGGTGCAGTCATTGTGTACATATATTACTTATCCTGTACTGATCCTGAGTTACATCCTGTATTATACTCCAGAGCTGCACTCACAATTCTGCCGGTGCAGTCACTGTGTACATACATTACTTATCCTGTACTGATCCTGAGTTACATCCTGTATTATACTCCAGAGCTGCACTCACAATTCTGCCGGTGCAGTCACTGTGTACATACATTACTTATCCTGTACTGATCCTGAGTTACATCCTGTATTATACTCCAGAGCTGCACTCACAATTCTGCCGGTGCAGTCACTGTATACATACATTACTTATCCTGTACTGATCCTGAGTTACATCCTGTATTATACTCTAGAGCTTCACTCACTATTCTGCTGGTGCAGTCACTGTGTACATACATTACTTATCCTGTACTGATCCTGAGTTACATCCTGTATTATACTCCAGAGCTGCACTCACTATTCTGCTGGTGCAGTCACTGTGTACATACATTACTTATCCTGTACTGATCCTGAGTTACATCCTGTATTATACTCCAGAGCTGTACTCAAAATTCTGCTGGTGGACTCACTGTGTACATATATTACATTATTTATCCTGAACTGATCCTGAGTTACATCCTGTATAATACTCCAGAGCTGCACTCACTATTCTGCTGGTGCACTCACTGTGTACATATATTACATTACATATCCTGTACTGATCCTGAGTTACATCCTGTATTATACTCCAGAGCTGCACTCACCATTCTGCTGGTGTAGTCCCTGTGTACATACATTACTGATCCTGTACTGATCCTGAGTTACATCCTGTATTATACTCCAGAGCTGTACTCAATATTCTGCTGGTGGAGTCACTGTGTACATATATTACATTACTTATCCTGTACTGATCCTGAGTTACATCCTGTATAATACTCCAGAGCTGCACTCACTATTCTGCTGGTGGAGTCACTGTGTACATACATTACATTACTTATCCTGTACTGATCCTAAGTTACATCCTGTATAATACTCCAGAGCTGCACTCACTATTCTGCTGGTGGAGTCACTGTGTACATACATTACATTACCTATCCTGTACTGATCCTAAGTTACATCCTGTATTATACTCCAGAGCTGCACTCACTATTCTGCTGGTGCACTCACTGTGTACATACATTACTTATCCTGTACTGATTCTGAGTTATATCCTGTATTATACTCCAGAGCTGCACTCACTATTCTGCTGGTGGAGTCACTGTGTACATATATTACATTACTTATCCTGCTCTGATCCTGAGTTACATCCTGTGTTATACTTCAGAGCTGCACTCACTATTCTGCTGGTGCACTCACCGTGTACATATATTACATTGATTTTCCTGTACTTATCCTGAGTTACATCCTGTATAATACTCCAGAGCTGCACTCACTATTCTGCTGGTGGAGTCACTGTGTACCTACATTACTTATCCTGTACTGATCCTGAGTTACATCCTGTATAATACTCCAGAGCTGCACTCACTATTCTGCTGGTGCAGTCACTGTGTACATACATTACTTATCCTGTACTGATCCTGAGTTATATCCTGTATTATACTCCAGAGCTGCACTCACTATTCTGCTGGTGGAGTCACTGTGTACATATATTACATTACTTATCCTGTACTGATCCTGAGATACATCCTGTATTATACTCCAGAGCTGCACTCACTATTCTGCTGGTGCACTCACTGTGTTCATACATTACTTATCCTGTACTGATCCTGAGTTATATCCTGTATTATACTCCAGAGCTGCACTCACTATTCTGCTGGTGGAGTCACTGTGTACATACATTACTTATCCTGTACTGATCCTGAGTTACATCCTGTATTATACTCCAGAGCTGCACTCACTATTCTGCTGGTGGAGTCACTGTGTACATACATTACTTATCCTGTACTGATCCTGAGTTACATCCTGTATTATACTCCAGAGCTGCACTCACTATTCTGCTGGTGCAGTCACTGTGTACATACATTACTTATCCTGTACTGATCCTGAGTTACATCCTGTATTATACTCCAGAGCTGCACTCACTATTCTGCTGGTGCAGTCACTGTGTACATACATTACTTATCCTGTACTGATCCTGAGTTACATCCTGTATTATACTCCAGAGCTGCACTCACTATTCTGCTGGTGCAGTCACTGTGTACATACATTACTTATCCTGTACTGATCCTGAGTTACATCCTGTATTATACTCCAGAGCTGCACTCACTATTCTGCTGGTGCAGTCACTGTGTACATACATTACTTATCCTGTACTGATCCTGAGTTACATCCTGTATTATACTCCAGAGCTGCACTCACTATTCTGCTGGTGCAGTCACTGTGTACATACATTACTTATCCTGTACTGATCCTGAGTTACATCCTGTATTAAACTCCAGAGCTGCACTCACTATTCTGCTGGTGCAGTGACTGTGTACATACATTACTTATCCTGTACTGATCCTGAGTTACATCCTGTATTATACTCCAGAGCTGCACTCACTATTCTGCTGGTGCAGTCACTGTGTACATACATTACTTATCCTGTACTGATCCTGAGTTACATCCTGTATTAAACTCCAGAGCTGCACTCACTATTCTGCTGGTGCAGTGACTGTGTACATACATTACTTATCCTGTACTGATCCTGAGTTACATCCTGTATTATACTTAACCATTACAGGTTTACTATCTGACATTTCTCCTCATCGCCCTCTTTTTTACGCTCCCGATGACCGGCAAAAACAAAGTATCATCTCTGTAACCTACTGCTACACAGCGTTATTATGTCCTGTGCGGTGCGTCACAGCGAGTGTACGTGGGCTGTCAGCGTGCGCTCCTCTGCTCCTCAATTATACACACGTTTCCCACTCGCCCACTCATTCTTCAATCAAACCCCAGAGCGTACCCTGAAACCAAATATTTCAGGTCTCGATAATCCAAGGAGAATCGTCTGTCATTCGTGATTCACCTTCAGCCAGTGCAGAATAATTGGAGATGTTTCTTTAAGGAAATACGCCCTGAAAGAGGCAGGAACAAAGAGGGATTAGTCGGCATTATGATAAGCGACATAGATACAATGTAGCCCGACATAAAAGAGGAGAGGATTATACCATTATTATCTCCCGGGGGAGGGGGGTAATGGGCTACAACAGGACTGAAAGCTGAAGATGTTTTAACTCTGCTCCTTTTAACGGTCGGAATGAAAGACATATCCGTGTTGGAGAAGTCACGCGTGTCCGAGACATTTCACGGTTTAATTTATACACTGACTCTTTGTCGTCCCCTCCAGCAGGGATGGATCATTCCACAAGTAAAAAGAATAATTTCCCCAGAGCCCCCATAATGGACTAATGCACTAGAAACGTTAATATTTTGTTAATGTTATGAGGTCACCATATGGCAGTATCATGTGTGCGCTCTACACGTATGGCGGTATTATTAAGGCACTATGACATATTTTTACTTGTCGACACTATATGGCAGTATTATGCTGGATTATTGTAATATTACAGTTATATTTTTGCTGTATAACACTTTCTTGTACTATAGGTACTATATGGCAGTATTATGTGTGCACTCTACACTGTATGGCGGTATTATTAAGGCACTATGACACACTCATATTTTTACTTGTAGACACTATATGACTATAATGTGTATTATGCGGGCACATTATAATATTACACAGTACAGTTATATTTTTGCTGTATAACGCTATCTTTTACTATAGGTACTATATGGCAGTATTATGTGAGCATAATACTTTATAATAATGTTACCTAGAAATATAGAATGGTATTACCTAGGAATCATATGGCACTGTTAATATGTGTACCGTATGGCACTATTGGGGCACTGTATGACAATGTTACACTGCAGGTCACTTTGATTTAGCACTATGTGACGGTATTATTGATTCTTAATCAGATAATGCTTCATAATGCTTCATTAAGACAGGACATCAGATTTCTCATGGTTCCCTTTTATCTCAGAGCAGTGCATTGTGGGAGCTCAGATGACAGCTGATTGGTTGGGTCATGAGAGGCTGAACCACATGGACAACTGCCGATTATTACCATCACTTTGGTTGTGAATGTAGAAGAAAACGACTTATAGTTCAAAATCAATACAAGATGCATAAAAGAAAGGATTTACAGAGTTAGGGCTCATTCAGACGACCACACCGTGTTTTGCGGCCCGCAAATTGCAGATCGGAACAGGCGGCAACATTATAGAAATGCCTATTCTTGTCCACAAAACGGACAAGAATATGACATGTTGTATATTTTTTGCGGAGCCACGGAAGGGAACTACGGATCTTTTGCGGGCCCCATTGAAATTTTTCGGAACAGGTGCGGATCCATTCATACAGTCGTGTGAATGAGCCCTTAATCCACCATTTTGTAGCTGTGAAATGCTGGCCTGATGTGAAGCTTTCCTTTAAAGAGGACCTGTCCCCGCTCCTAACATGCCTGTGTTAATAGCTTCATGCATTCCCCATGTAATAACAATTCTGGAATCTATTCTTATGTCTGTATGTTGTGCCATTCCTTTATTATTTCTACTAGAAGTTATGAATGAATTGCTAGCAGTCTGCAGTAAGGGTACAGAGGGGAGGTAACCAGTTGGGGGTGTGTCCCTGCACAGAGTCACTCTATCCAATCAGTACTGCTGTATTCAGCCTGTGCAGGTACACCCCCCAACCGGTTACCTTCCCTCTGTACCCTTACTGCAGACTGCTAGTAATTCATTCATAACTTCTAGTAGAAATAATTAAGGAACGGCACAACATAGAGACATAAGAATAGATGCTCCAGAATTGTTATTACATGGGGAATGCATGAACCTATTAAAACAGACATGTCAGGAGTGGTGAAAGGTCCTCTTTAAGTGGGGGGTGTATAGTTTAAGGGGGTTGCCAGCAGCCTGCGTCCCGTACTTACCTTCACCGGTCCTCCGCACTGGCTCCCACATCTTACGTTCTGCGGTTTGTTTCCTTCTTCCCCGGCATGGGCATCGTCACCTAATCCTCTGCAGCCAGCCACTGGCTTCAGCAGTGATGAAGCCTTTGGTTGGCTGAAGACTATCATGTGACCATGCCCGGGCGGAGAGGAAGAAAACGAACCTTGGAACAGAAGCTGAAGATGCGGGATCCAGCGCGGAGGACCGGAGCCACGAGGTAAGTATCTGTTAGAAATGGACATCCCCTTTAAGACTTGCTTGTATCTTCCGGATAGTATTCATTTTCTGCGTGCTGATGCTGAACGTCCCTAAACGCCTGGATGTGATTAAAGGATTGAGGATATTGTTTAATATGCGTGACGCCGTGTTTAACTATAATTACACTGCTTTATTTCCCAACGTTTGCTATTAAAAGTTCGGCGGATGGAGCGACACGCTGCGTTTTATCCAGGCTGCCGAGGGGTCTCGCATTGATTCCTTCACTAGAGAAGAAATTAAAGCTTAATTGTTCCTTGCCGCTGCGCGTCTGTTCATCAAAAACTGAGAATAAATAGCATTAATTGTACAGTACGGCAGAAAGTGCATCTTACGGCCACAGCGAACTGGAGGAGCGGGGAACGTGGGAATATGGATTTCACTGGGGCTGCGATTAAATACGGTCCTCGAAAGGCTGCGATGCTCTAATAAGAAGACATCCATGGGAACATTTTTTTTTCTCAAGCTGGAGCCTGGAGGGTGAAAAGTTCAGAGATAAGACAAGAAAGGCCCAAGGAGACATGTAGCACTGGCCATACAGCCGATTTCACTTACACATGCATGCTCACTTCTGCAGAGCATGCATGTGTCCTAAACAGGGAGTGAGCTACAACCAGACTCCTCTGGTGTCCGCTTACCTCCCCTGAGAACAAAATGATTGGGCATGTTGAAATCCAGCCTGAACCTTCATTCCACTGGCATCAGTGAAAAGTCAGGGCATCCCTATAGACCAGGGATGGCCAACCGGCGACTCTCCAGCTGTTGCAAAACTACAACTCCCAGCATGCCCAGCCTGCTTACAGATATACGCCTACAGCAGAGCATGGTGGGAGTTGTAGTTTTACAACAGCTGGAGAGCCCTGCCATAGACATTAGATGTTCGTCCAACAATAATCTAATGTGTATGTGTAACGGACAGCCTCCCCCCAGGGCCCGCTAAGTATGTTGTCACGCACGTCTCAGGTGTAGGAATGCCGAGTGGTATAATTGTGGCCTAAAATGTCTCTTGTGGTCTCACGGTGCTCCTACCTGGATACAGCTGGACCCCAGGCTTTGGCTCCAAAGCAATAAATAGGGGGAATAATTGAGGGATGAAGCAATAAACGACGTCCAGACCTTCAGGTGAAATCCAAAGCAGCTTTAGTTGAGTAGACTTGCATTCAAACAATAATCTTTCGGCTTTGTCTTGGTCCCAGCAGGTTTTAGCATATAACTGGCAGGCAAACACTTCTGCTCTAATTCTGTTACTGACTGCTATGCTGACAAGCTTTCTGCAAACTTGGATTTCTTCACAAGGCTGCACTTTTCTCCTGGGTCGGACTTAGGTTGGGCCAGGAAATACTTCCTGGCTTCTGAGGCTCTATATTTCTGCCTCCGTGGCCAGCAGAGCTGAAGGTGCTCTGGCTGGCATGGGCACATCCAGCAGAGACGTGCGCCTGCACACCTTCCCCTTGCAGGGGGTTCTGCTAAATCTTGTTCTAACTGGATCCCCACCCATCCTGCAGGAAATGGGACTAACCCACTCCTCTCCAGAGGGGGTCAGAATGGCATGGAAAGGTCCATTCTGAATAACTAGAGCTCTGCCTTGTTTGCTGCCACCTCCTGGTGAACCAGGCACATTACATGTTATAGACAGTTGCATTACATTAGCATACATTAATACAGTTGATTACATTAATTGCAAATTGTTTAGGATCTGGAATAAAATGCATGGATGACATTTAGGTTAGCCAATGTGGATAGTAGCGGGGCGTAGGAGTGGTAACACTACTCGGGGGTGTTACTTTTGGACATATAGAATTACACAAAAGGCAAACTAGACAGATACTCGGAGTCCAAGAAGTAACCTGGTTCATGGCAATGGCTGCCCATAGCATTGTAAGTGACCTGGCATGTGACAGCACATTGTCTTATGATCTATGTTCATAGAGGTGCAATAACAAAACCCTTTGTAAAGTCTCAGCAAGTACTAATACCTATAGTGCAAGAACCATTGCAATTAATGGACAATTGTACCAAACCCTCAGCTGTGGTAAGTGTTGAATATGTGAAGGTTCTCAGCCTTTTGGAGGCAAGCAAGAATGTTTCCACTCACTGACAGCAACAAGGGGAGAAATTGATCTTCAGATTAAGACATCTGTTAGATACCATTCTAAAGGCCTCTTTTCACGGGTCGAGAATCGAGGCAACACTTGTTTCAGTAACAGCATTATTATGGCTGCTTAGATAACGGTGCTCGTCGTTTCCAAATTAAAACCAAACTCCATACAATGTATCGTCAGTTGTTCCCATTGGGAGAGGAAGCTGCGAGGTTGCCAAATCATAAAACAATTTGTGTTGCCTCATGTCCCAAATTTTATCACTGTTGCTGGTTTCAATGCTTCTAGTGCAGAATACGGTGCAAGACGCGGCACCTGAACAGCTTTGTCCACAATACGATGTACAGTTGCCGCAAGCTCCAGAGGATGGGAGCAGTAGTGGCTCTGGCTGCAATAATCATTCACAGTGGCAACCCTCACACTTGGGCCATGACAGCATCAGGAGGGCACAATCTTTCTCCCCGCAGGACATAAGCCTAAGGCCTTATTCACACATCAGTGTTCGGTCATTGATTTCCATCAGTGATTTTGTGCCAAAACCAGGTGCTGCTCTTTCCCTTATATCTTGTGTCTGCAGACAGAGAAGTTTTGGCTCACAATCACTGATGGAAATCACTGACCGAACGCTAAACATCTGAATGAGGCATAATGTTGAGGTTTCTTCCGGATGGTAGTTGGGGTGCCCTTAGTGTTGTTGGTTTGGTGCAGGTGCATGGCAGAAGATGTAGGTGCTGTGGCCGGCGTATGGTGCAGGAGTCAGTAACCAGGCCAGATGTAGAAAGCAAATGTCTCACTTTACTAAAGTGCAGAATGGCAATTGTAGTACATCCAACTGTGTCAAACATAGTTCCAAACAATTCACACTGCAAATCTTCCCAGATAGCAATGCATGGATCCAGGCCAGGATGGGGGTTGTAGTATTCCTTTCCTCTATCTCACCAAAGTCTCTTTAATATCACTCTGGAAATAGTAGCTGCAGTTCCCAAATGAGGTATACAGGATTAAAATATGGCGGGCCAGACCATGTCCAAGTGTGAAGGGTGAATTAGCAATGTCTCTCTCACTGCAGTAAAGTCTGTATCAGGAAATACCTTATTGACTGAAACCGATGCTTGGCCATGCAGATTCTGGACCGTCTAGGTTCTTCCTTTTTTCTCTGCAGTACAGTGAAGTCAGATGGTTGTGGATCTCTCAGAGATAGTGGTTCTCTGGAGTTCAGGCCGAGTCCTCTGAGGAGTGAGCACATGTACAGTATCTGACAAAAGTGAGTACACCCCTCACATTTTTGTAAATATGTTATTATATCTTTTCATGGAACAGCACTGCAGATCTGACACTTTGGTACAATGTAAAGTAGTCAGTGTACGGCTTGTATAACAGTGTAAATGTGGTGTGCCCTCAAAATAACTCAACACACAGCCATTAATGTCTAAACCACTGGCAACAAATGTGAGTACACCCCTAAGAGAAAATGGCCAAACTGTGTACAAAGGGTCAATAATTTGTATGGCCACCATTATTTTCCAGCAATGCTTTCACTCTCTTGGGCATGGAGTTTACTAGAGTTTCCTTCACGACGACATCACAGAGCTGGTGGATGTTACAGACCTTGCGCTCCTCCAACTTCCGTTTGAGGAGGCCCCACAGATGCTCAATAGGGTTTAGGTCTGGAGACATGCTTGGCCAGTCCAGCACCTTTACCCTCAGTTTCTTTAGCAAGAAGGGGTCGTCTTGCAGGTGTTTGGGGTCATTATCATGTTGGAGTACTGCCCTGCGGCCCAGGGAGGGGATCATGCTCTGCTTCAGTATGTCACAGTGCATGTTGGCATTCATGGTTTCCCTCAATGAACTGTAGCTCCCCCACAGCTGGCAGCACTCATGCAGCTCCAAACCATGACACTCCACCACCATGCTTGGCTATAGGCAAGACACACTTGTCTTTGTACTCCGCACCTGGTTGTCACCATACAAACTTGACACCATCTGTAATAAGTTTATCTTGGTCTCATCAGACCATAGCATATGGTTCCAGTAATCTACTCATACGTCTATTTTGAAAAGACAACCTCTGGATATGACGCTGACCACGTGCATTCAACTTCTTTGGTTGACCATGATGAGGCCTGTTCTGAGTGGAACCTGTCTTGTTAAATCGCTGTATGGTCTTGGTCACCGTGCTGCAGCTCAGTTTTCAGGGTGTTGGCAATCTTCTTATAACCTCGGCCATCTTTATGTAGAGCAACAATTCTTTCAGATCCTCAGAGAGTTCTTTGCCATGAGGAGCCATGTCGAACTTCCAGTGACCAGTTTGAGAGAGCGATAACACCAAATTTAACACACCTGCTCCCCATTCACACCCGAGACCTTCTAACACTAACGAGTCACATGACACCGGGGAGGGACAATGGCTAATTGGGCACAATTTGGCCATTTTCACTTAGGGGTGTACTCACTTTTGTTGCCAGTGGTTTAGATATTAAGGGATGTGTGTTAAGTTATTTTGAGGACACACCAAATTTACACTGTTACACAAGCTGTACACTGACTACTGTACATTGTTATCAAAGTGTCAGATCTTTAGTGTTGTCCCATGAAAAGATATAATAACATATTTATAAAAATGTGAGGATGTACTCACTTTTGAGATATACTGTAACTCCCTCTCACTTCCTCCATTAGCAAACATCTCAGTGAGCTAGGGGCGGACCAAAGTCCAACACCTGACTTCCTACAGGGACAGAGTCAAGACTATTAACCACAACTGATCCATACAGAGATATGCTGGAACGTTACAAGGCATTAACATATTAAATAGCATTACATAACAAGAACAGTTTGCAGTTCTGTACTGAGCACTGTTGAAATGCACCCAGTAGTTTTGTCGCAGATCTCACCCTTGCATTGAAAAGAGTGAAATCTGCACAAAGGGGATGCAGTGGTAGCAGTCGTACATGGGTGTCTGGGGGGAAACAAAGACCCTCCTTCCAGGTGAGCACAAAACAGCATTAGAAATGGATTATAAATGACTGGTATACTGTACAAAAATATACTTTTGAAAAAAAACAGTGTAAGATTGCAACAATGTGTCTGGGACGCGGAGGATGGAAATCCATAGTGTCTGGGTAAACACTTGTGATGAGAGCGGTGAGCGCAGTCTGGATCTGACCCACAAGATGCAACCTGTTCATGTCAATCAACTCTCAGCAAATCTTCCATCCGGGAACAACAGCTTCGTGCAACGAGAGGATTTAGTCCCATCACCTCCTCACCTGCTGAAATCACAGCAAACACCGGGATTACGGTAATGATTTTTCTGAAGAAAACACAAAATAATATGTCTGAAAAAAAAGCTATTCCGTTGTGTTCTAGTTAGAGGCACATGAAATTTAAAGGGTCTTTGCATGAATTTAGAATCGCACTCCACTTTTCTATAAGATATTCAGTCCATTGTGAAATACTTTGCTTTTCTGAACTTATACCTTTTTGAGCTACATATACTCCAGTCAGATCCAGAGCTGTAATCACAATTCTGCTGACTTGCATTGACTTTGTTTTATATCATGTTTTCTACTACAGTCACAACCAGAGCTGTAATCACAATTCTGCTGACTTGCATTGACTTTGTTTTATATCATGTTTTCTACTACAGTCACAACCAGAGCTGTAATCACAATTCTGCTGACTTGCATTGACTTTGTTTTATATCATGTTTTCTACTACAGTCACAACCAGAGCTGTAATCACAATTCTGCTGACTTGCATTGACTTTGTTTTATATCATGTTTTCTACTACAGTCACAACCAGAGCTGTAATCACAATTCCGCTGACTTGCACAGATTTGGTACTGTATCAAGTCTTATACTGCATTCACATCCAGAGATGCATTTACAATCCTGCCAATTTGCACAGATGCGGTATTATATCCTGTCTAATGCACCACTCACATCCAGATCTACATTCACAATTCTGCTGATTTGCACTGATTTTGTGTTATGTCAGTCATGTATACCTGTAAAGCTGCATTTACAATTCCGCTGTCTTGCTCTAATTCTGTTATGATTTTGAGTTACATCAGAACCTCTACCAGGGCCCTGATCCTCTAAGGGGACCCCTGTTTCAGTCCTGGCAGATCATGCTTGAACAGTCTGGACTCCAGTGTGGGGAATTTCCCGGCTTAGGAGTCCCTGCTCTGACTCCATATATGGCTATGTCCATATATGGAGTCAGTGTTATGAACATAAAAGGGGTATTCTTAAGCATGGTCACTATGCTTGGGGACACCCTGTGTATATAAGTCTAATTTAGCTACTATTTTAAATATTTCTGTGGTGATTCAAACCCACAACCATCTACATTAAAGACAAAAACCTTAACCACTGAGCTATAGAGCTCAATGCTAAATCAATGCTGAAAAACCTCATAGCAGTTTCTCTTGTATTAGGTCTGCATATACAGCAGAAGTATCATATATATATATTGGTACCTCTGATATATATTACAGTTTAATTGTTCAGTGGTTCATATAATTGTGTTATTAGTACAACACAGGGCCGCATTTTGTCTAAGGCTTGGGCAGCACGGTGACACTGGTCACGCGACATCTGTCAAGGCCAGGATCCCTGAGTAGCGGGGATCCCATAGAAATGAATGGGATTGCCATGGCCGTGTTGGTTTTCTTGCAACTGCCACAGCGATCCTGGCTGCGACAGATGTCGCGTGACCAGTGTCGCCATGTAGCGACACCTCCAGAGCTGCATTCTACCCGCTTGTAAATTACATCATCCCCACAACTCCTTCTTGGCGCAGTATTTTTGGTGTCTTTACTGAGGCCGTTGCAGGACGTTTCCCTCATTCCCACCATCTGCACAGCGATTTTCTAGCCTATAAACTTCCTTTAAACAATGGGAAAACCTAATTTCCATTTGAAGAACGGAGCGTCTGGCACTGACTGCTGACGGAATGATTGGACTTGGCATGGACGAATGGAAATAAAGGAAGATTTCATCTGAGGGACAAGTCACTGACCATAGTGCTAGACCCCTTCTTACATACTACAGTGACTACCTAGGCATCTGCTGGGACTCCAATGTAGAGGGAGAGGTCCTGGTGGTGGGGTCCTGCACTGGGATGTGGTCTGCACAGAAGCTGCAATGTTTGGCAATGTTCACATACACCTCGGAGGCTCTGTCCAGATTTCAGTGGTTCCGCAAGTATAGACTGCATTTATTTATTTCCATTTTTTTGTCACACGCATTAGATTTGTAAGTACTGAACATGGATAATGCCCTCGCACTGTGTGCAGACACAGGCACATCGCCCTTTAAAGCAACAGCCACATATCTTCAGCTTTGTTTATCTTCCGGGCGACCTAAGTTTTCTTTGGTCTTTCTTTGAAACCAGTTTGCCGACTTTCGGATTTGTCTTTTACAGTCAATTTGCTTTGAACATGGACAAAAGGGGAAGAGGAAGAATGGCGTCAGAGGCTGCAGGTTATAAATAGGCAATGATACGTTATTGTACCGCGTATCGGTGACTATCAATAAGTCCTTGTTCAGACGTCAGTTCTCCACGGGCAGCACATGTATCCATTGATATGTAATCACACATCTGTGATTTACCATGGTCCGTGGGCCCGGGCATACATGCCCTTGGACTCATCATAGTCTATGGGACAGTGAAAAAACACGGAGAACATCGATGTTTTGTCAACGTTTCATGAATCGTTGATTCTCATTATTCTGGTGCATTCGTTGCGACTGACTGAATGCCAAATAGCGCCAGACAGAAAAAAGGTCGACATTCTCAGTTTTTCTGTCCGTCAGTAGATACCCACCGGATCTGTGCGCTACAGTGCAGTTCACATCTGACCGGACACATCTGATACCTGTACACGGCTGGTCCTGCTCTCCACTCAGCAGTGGATACAACTGTATCCAGTGTAAGACAATGGGGGTCATTTAATAACAGTTTTACGCTTCTTTATGGCACCAAATTGTAACACTACTCCTACAGTTGTCGCAAGGGCGTTTTTTACACCACTTTGGACACATAGGATTGTTAGGGGAGTAGTGAGGGCCAGCCAGGAAGAAAAAAATGCATAAAACTTGCCGAAAAACTTTCCAGCAAGCGCATAGACTACCAAAGATGCAACAACTCTAGCATAAACAAAAAACTAAAAAGACTGTAAAAAAATGACTGTCTTAATAAATGACCCCCAATGTTCTATACACTGTAGCAAAGGAGCAGAGAATTTTCTGCAGCTGCGGATGTTTTCAGCTCGCAGAGAGTTGTCTAGACAGGGAGACGCGATATTCACTTCTGCCTCTGAATACAAACAGACCTGGTCTCATTCACTGACTGCAAACAAATCCCTGGAAAATGGTGAAGAATTGAGGAATAAATCAGTAGAATTTCCTATTTACACAGCAATGAGGCTTTATGTATGTATTAAGAATACTTGTAATATCGTATGTGGAGGCGCAGTTTCATGCATTACTGCAGGGCTCAGCACATCTCACTCCTGCCCTCTGGTGGTGCTATACCAATAATACAAGCAGCACCAAAACATGACAAAAAAAATGTTTAAATCCTAAAGACACTGTATGTGTACAGTGATCAATATACCTGTCTAATGCATTTCAATATATGACAGTAAGGGCTCATTCAGAACAAGGAGTGTGCGAAAAAACCCACAAGTAAGAGCTCACCACAACAACTGTAAAGGCGTATAGTCAGAGCCGCGAGGGCTTCCCAAATGGACGAGTGGGGTCAGCAGCCAAGTCCACATGATCCATGTCATTGGATGAGTCTGGCAAGGCTTCCAGACATGGAAACAGATGAACAGTGTAATGATTGTCCTTTGTGACTGAAGAAGGGGCAGGACCCTGAAACGCGTTTTGTGCAGCGACTTTTAATCACTTCAATAAAGATGGCTTTTATTTCATGCGTTGGTTACAGCGATCTTTTCAGTTGGTTTTACTGATCATACTATGAAATGTGACCACTTTCTAACACATTCAATAGAAGTATAATTGCCCCCTCCCAGCTCTTTGCTGCCCTCTAGTGTAAATGTTGAAAATTAAAATGAAATGTGCACTTAAAGGGAAACTCCTCTTTTGTCTGCGATAGGCCTTAATCAATCAGAAATGTTGTCTGCTAAGAAGTGGCCAGAATACACCTGGATCCACAGGTGACATAAAGCTGTGTGGATACCCAGAGTCACTCACTGTACTACTGAATTTTGGAGACGTCACCAAAAGGTTCCCCCATTGGTCCATTGCCCCATGTAACCTTGCTAAAGAGAGATATAAGAGCGGGAGCTACCCAATCATTTCTTATTTTTTTGGCAGCCCCCCATTTCAGCTCCTATACGTAGGCCCCCCTGTATAAGGGAAAATTTACGTGAGACCTTTTCGACTGTGCGGTCCAAAAAAAAATGGCATAACACTGCAGTTCTGCAATGTGGTTATTGGCTGTGTGACTTGTACAGAGGAAGCACGTTGAAACCATGTGCTTGACCTCTTTGATTCAGTTTTGATTTCAGTTTTGTATGGGTATCCATAGATTTATAATACAGATGCGTTATAAATCTATATTTTGAAAGAGTTTCCATGAGTTTAAAGACCCAAATTCATACATCCTTGGTATCTATGATGCTATGAGTCCAGGTCAGGTTAGGCTTGGATTACACGGCGACATGTGTGAGACAACATTAATGTTGCGTAGTCAATTGTGTTGCACTGCGACATGAGACATGCTGTGACTGCGACGCAACAGTCGCACAAAACTCTAACTTGGATGGATTTTTTGGAACTTTTGTGTCGCATGTCGCAGTGCGACACCATTATCATTATAGAAAATGTTGCGCGGCTTTCGCCGTGTAGCCCTAGCCTAAACCCATGGTCGGGCAGGTTTACACTTCCGAAATATGGTCACACTATATTGGACAATTTTGCTCCTGTGATGTTTAATCGTCTGTCCGTTCACCATGTCTGTCCACTACACGGGTATGACAGTGCGGATCGGGGACGTACAATTGTCAAATGCAGATTTGTCCTTGTAATTCATTTTCATGGTCTCAAAAGTCAAAATTGGCAGTTAAACCTCGGCTATCCCGCCTTGCTTCTTGAGGCTTTGCAGACATGATGATATAAAGTGACATAAAACCACCATTCAGTTGGGCTTTTCGATGCTTGCAGCCTATGGATTCGTCATTTCATGTTTTATATAATCAGTCCAGCCGCAGGCCGCTGTAATGCTGACTTTGCTGCTACCAAGTGTTCGATAAGGGTATAGCACTGACTTTTATACTTAAAGTTACAAAACCTGCTTCCTGCGCCACACCCATTGTCTAAATCACTATTTGGGTAAATTCATGCTGTGTAGTCTGCTGTAACAATTCGGGTCGAATCTGGATCATTTACAAAGACCGGCGTTTGATTCCCTTCTATGCTGCCGAAGCATGTGCCTAATTAATGACATGGTGTGCTCTTCGTTATAAATTAAGCACTCTTTTGGAAGTCCGTGCACCTGGTGTGAAAACAACTCCAGCTCCTGACTAGAGTAGTTTTTTGCAAATATTTACACCTCAAGGCATAAATGTTTTTACATTTTTGGGGCAGGTTCCTGAGCCCCAGCCCCATCCCTTCACCCTCCCACCACTGCCAGGTGGCAAGGATGGCATAAAAACACCCATTCGAGAAAATATTGTCACACATGCATTCAAAAAGTCGCAAAAAATGGTCTTGCAACTATTTCATGTCAAAAACTGGTAAGACTGGGACTGGGCAGGAACAGCAAAGTGGCAGTCGCAGCAATGACAACCTGGACAGGCAGCTACAAGTAGCTAGTAATGGAGAACCACCGTAGTTGCATAACTAAGAGAGGCGAAGCAACAAAAGTAAAATCATGATAGGGGTCAGCACTGTAAATAACCACCATACTCTGTGCATGCATTCTGCAGCCTTTCACAGCCAGAGAACCATGGTGGAAGTGACTAGAGATGTCGCTTCGCCAAATGTTCGTCGAACCTTTTGAAAGATTCGTACCTAATACGAAGCTATTCGGTCGAAGCTGCGTACAAATCATTCGTTAATCTGTCGTGTTTTGCAAACATTCACGCACTAATAACGAACATACAGTTGTTAAAGGTAAGCTACTTATGTGAACACGTATGCATGAGCGTGCAAATTGCGTACGAATACTCAGCGTACTATTATCTAGCTGGGCCGCGGCGTGCACTCCTCAGAGGCGGAGCGAAGTTTTACAAATTCGGGTGTTCTTCAGAATTTAGCTCTGGAAAGCTTAAATACATGATCCGGCTGATGGACCGGCAGGATTACGATGGCACACACCGCCACCTATTGCGGCCAACTATTATGAATTCTACCAGTAGAAGCTGCGGCTACATGTCCTTTGGCACTGCTGGCCTGTGCTACCTTCTCCTTTTTTTGTAGCTTGAGTTCTGGCTGAAACCCTTTTGCTTTTCCATGCCAGACATTTTCACTTGACTGTGGCCCTGCAGGTCTTTGTCTCTCTCCCTATCTCTCTCCCTATCTCTTTCCCTTCCTGATTAATTACTAGCCCTGCACTGGCCCTGATATGTGTAATGTGGATTCCCAGAACAATTACACTACAATTTCCAGAAAACAGTTCTCTGTCTCTCAGAACTTCACACACAGTGCTTCTGCTCGTCTCAGCAGTCGCAGCACAACTGATGTCACAGGCTTACCGAGCCTATGAGCCAATCAGAGCAATCCCTTCCCACTAGGTTAGGTGACCGCTTTCTTCCCGGGCTTGTTGCCGCCTATTTTCCGCATGAATAGCGAACTTACAGTAAAGGTTCGCTAATTAACTGAATTTGTACGCAGCAGCGTATAAATTAACTTATACGTAGCATTAGCGTACAATTCCTCGGACAATTACGTAGCGAATGTGTACAAAGGTTTTAGAACATTTAAGATTTGAACGGAACTAATCTGAAAAAATCCGGATTAGCTTCGGAGTAGAAAATTTGTAAGATTCAATACGAATCTACGAAGCAGCGAATAGATTTGCTCATCTCTAGAAGTGACAATTAAAGGGGTTCTCATCTGAGACTATGGGGGCATATCACTAGTGGTGGGACCTGCACCTATCAGACAATGGGGGCATATCATAGCGAGTGAGTGCTGCCAGTCTTACTGGCGACTTCCCTGCTACAGATACAAAACCAAAGTCTGCCTGGCAGAGGAGTTAAAGCTGACAATGGCACTGGGTGGGAGCGAGGTTACTCGGCACTAATCAGATAAAAGCTCGTTTATTGTGCACGTTAAGCTTGTTGTACAATCCCTATAAAGATTGTGTAGCGGAGAGAATTACTGATAATTACAGACTTTACATCAGACCATTGCTTTTTATCCTCCGCACGAAGCCGTTGTCTATTTATATCACCGACGCCTATGTGGAGGATGGGTGTCAGACGTAATCCTTCCGATCTGCGCTTCCATATTCATCTATAAAATATGTATACAGTTCACAGCAAAAAATAAATGTCCTGATTATAATAAAAATCCTGTTAATAAGGCTATGTTCACATCTGAAGGTTCTGTCAGAAACCAAGCAGAGCCCATTTCAAGTTAATGAGGCCATTCCAGTACCACAGGTGTCCGTCTTATAACAGGTCCAACACAGTGCTGTGACTTCTATTATAAATGGAAGCTGCAATGCTCTTGTGAACACAACCCAATCCAGAAAGTCTGTAACTCGTTTTGCAGATTTCTCAGGGGAGTAAGCCGTGTCTGAAAAAAACCCAGATGTGAAGCGGCTGAGACCAT
The DNA here is from genome assembly GCA_900303285.1 of Rhinella marina. Lineage (NCBI taxonomy): Eukaryota > Metazoa > Chordata > Amphibia > Anura > Bufonidae > Rhinella > Rhinella marina. Next base: position 136,454 of record ONZH01027575.1, read on the forward strand.
AGGACAGTATTTAGAATGAAAGTATATCAGCACACTTTTTTAATTATTATTTCTGAAAAAATAAAACAACACATAACTTATTTCCTCAGACAACCTCTTAAAAAAGCAGTAAAGAGTGGTGACATTTACTTACATACTATGGCTCCACCTGGTGTTCAGTTACTTACATAGTATAACTCCCCCTGGTGTTCATTTACTTACATAGTATGTCTCCACCTGATGTTCAGTTACTTACATAGTATGGCTGCACCAGGTATTCATTTACTTACATAGTATGGCTTCACCTGGTGTTCAGTTGCTCACATAGTATGTCTCCCCCTGGTGTTCAGTTACTTACATAATATGGCTCCACCTGGTGTTCAGTTACTTACATAGTATGGCTCCCCCTGGTGTTCAGTTACTTACATAGTATGGCTCCACCTGGTGTTCAGTTACTTACATAGTATGGCTCCCCCTGGTGTTCAGTTACTTACATAGTATGTCTCTATCTGGTGTTCAGTTACTTACATAGTATGGCTCCACCTGGTGATCACTTACTTACATAATATGGCTCCACCTGGTGATCAGTTACTTACATAGTATGGCTCCACCTGGTGTTCAGTTACTTACATAGTATGGCTCCACCTGGTGTTCAGTTACTTACATAGTATGTCTCCATCTGGGGTTCAGTTACTTACATAGTGTGGCTCCACCTGGTGATCACTTACTTACATAATATGGCTCCACCTGGTGATCAGTTACTTACATAGTATGGCTCCACCTGGTGCTCATTTACTTACATAGTATGGCTCCACCTGGTGTTCAGTTACTTACATAGTATGTCTCCATCTGGTGTTCAGTTACTTACATAGTATGGCTCCACCTGGTGATCACTTACTTACATAATATGGCTCCACCTGGTGATCAGTTACTTACATAGTATGGCTCCACCTGGTGATCACTTACTTACATAATATGGCTCCACCTGGTGATCAGTTACTTACATAGTATGGCTCCACCTGGTGTTCAGTTACTTACATAGTATGGCTCCACCTGGTGTTCAGTTACTTACATAGTATGGCTGCACCTGGTGTTCAGTTACTTACATAGTATGCTTCCACCTGGTGTTCATTTACTTACATAGTATGGCTCCACCTGGTGTTCAGTTACTTACATAGTATGGTTCCACCTGGTGTTCATTTACTTACATAGTATGGCTCCACCTGGTGTTCAGTTACTTACATAGTATGGCTCCACCTGGTTGTTATTTACATACAGATATGGCTCCACCTGGTGTTCAAAGTGTATACCAATGTACATGTCCACCTAGTGAGCTGAGTGCTGGTGGTCATACATGCTCAGTCGCTCTCTCCACAGCCAGGTCCATTTATAGTGATCCTCAGTTTTTAGGGTAGTCTGTAACCACCCCAAGCACTACTAGGAGCGGTATTACAAAAGCACTGCTCCTGCTGAGTGAGGAATCACTCATTTCTATGTTTATCCCTTTCCCAAATGATGTACCCACAAAACACCACTGTAGTACATTGAGTGGAGTTGCGCGCTCATGCTCAGGAGGTTTTCTCTATTACATGCTCGAGGTATAACGAGTCCTCTCAAAGGATTACAGCAGCATTTTGGGGGGGGCACAGTGAGGGAATCGGGTGGTGCATGAACATAAAAGTTAGCGATCCCGACTCAGCAGGAGCAGTATTATTTATGTAGTACTGCTCCTAATAGCGCTCCAGGGAGGTAACAGATTCCCTTTACAACAAAATTTGTAAGATACAATCTGAGTATTTTTCTTCTAGTGCTGTACTCCGAGAGCTAAAAATTTTTATTTTCCAATCAACTTATCTGTATTCATTTTCATGGCACTATTTGGGGCACTTATAATTTAATGGTTAACTTTTTTTTGGACGGGGGGGGATGTTTGAAAAACCTATTATTTCGTCATTTTAGGATTTTTTTCTACACTGCTCACCCTGCTATAAAATGTTAGACCTGATGTGGTTTTCAGTGGGCAGGGTACATGCAAATTATTGATTAATGTTTAGACATTTCTTTGGGGGGATGGAGAAAAAAAACAGCAAATCCACCTCTCGCTGTTTAAGGTGAGGGTCCCCCTTTAAGAATGTTATCCAGTAATTAATTCTCTGGGTAACGTTGTTAGAATCAAAGCAGAAAAGGGTAATGGAACGAGAGATCGCTGACAACAGAAATCTCCCGGTCGTCTAGCTGTGTCATGATAAAACCAGAGCCAGAAGATACAGCAGAAAAAAGGCCAAAAACTGGGCAGGAAAAGAGAAGTATGAAAGCACAATGCTGTGCAAGGGCGTGCAAACTTAGGAAAGTCAAACTATCCAAGGTCAGGATCAAGACAAGGAATAGAAGGTCAGAAACCTACAGCAAAATCGCAACAGCATGAGGGGCTCATGTACATGAACGTATTTTCTTTCTGTGTCCGTGTTCCATTTTTCTTGCAGACCGTATGCGGAACCATTCATTTCAATGGGTCCGCAACAAAAAGAAAATGGAATTTGCTCCCTGTACATTCCGTTTCCGTATGTCTGTTCAGCAAAAGAATAGAACATGTCCTATTATTGTCCACGTTACGGACAAGGGTAGGATTGTTCTATTAGGGGCAGGCTGTTCCATTTAGCAAAATACGGAATGCACACAGACGTCATAATCACACAGGAGGACAAGTTACTTCACAACACTTAGGTAAAGAGCTGCCTCATCCTCCTCTCTGCTTGTCAGGGATTATGATCTTGAATACAGATAAGATCTTTAGTTGAATCTCTGTAGGAAGGGAGTTCATGAGCAGATGTGGCTAATGAGCAGCAGCACTTGTATGCAGTCTCCATTACCGCAGTCTGTCCTGTCCTGTCCGTCCTCTCTGTACTTCATGTCTCCTCATGAACTCTATTGCCACAAAGATTCAGCTAAATATCATATTAAACTGTATTCAGGACCATAATCCCTGACAAGCAGAGCAGAGAGGAGGATGAGGCAGCTCTTTACCTCAGTGTTGTGAAGTAACTTGTCCTCCTATGTGATTAGGACAGGTTCTGTGTGTACTAATAGCATAGCTCCCAACCGTCCCGGATCCAGCGGGACAGTCCCGGTTTTTAACCGCTGTCCCGCCGTCCCGGGCGGCTGCCTGCATGTCCCGGCTTATGAGAAGCCGGGCATGTAGGCAGTGTCCTGCCTCACACTCACTGTGCGATGCTGTGTCCTTGGCCCCGCCTCCTTACACAGCCAGGGAAGAGAGTCGATCGGGAGCCTTGAGTGAGGGACTTGCAGAGGGAGGGGCTGGGTCCCGGGAAAATAACACATTCATTGCCTCCTGCATCTGCAGTTTTCCGTGCTCCCGACATGCCCAAAGTTCTTCTGTGATCACCAGAAGGTGACCACACAGTGAGAAAAATAGAGTGTGGATCCTCCTGCCTTCCTCCCATCACTGCAGAGTTGGTCACTGTCTTGCTTGCCCCTGGCCTGGCTTCAAACTAGTAAGGTCTATTTATTTTTTTGTTAACTTTCTCCTGACCAGTTAAGTTTAACCCCTTCAGGCTCAGCAATGTTACAGTGGCTGAGCTTTAGCCAAATAGTGAGTCTCAGCCAGCAGCACTTTACTCCCATGATGTCCCATTTATTTATAATTACGACATGCTCTAAGATTTAGCATGGACAAGTAGTACTTGTCCATGCTAAATCCTTAGAGCGTGACCTTAGTAGGTGTTGCCAGTAGCTACTGGCACTCAGCGTTGCTGTCACCATGAAGTGTCGCCGATGACCAACCCTAGGGTCCATTCACACAACCGTAATTCTGGGTCTACATCTGTTTTGCAATTTTGCGGAACAGGTGCAAACCCATTAATTTCAATCGGGCTGCAAAAGATGCGGACTGCAAAACACGGCCGTGTGAATGCACCTTTAGGGCTCATGCACATGACTGTATGTATTTTGCGGTCTGAAAAAATATGGATGATGTCTGTGTACATCCCATATTTTGCGGAATGGAACAGCAGGCCCCTAACAGAACAGTCCTATCCTTGTCCGTAATGCAAATAATAATAGGGCATTGTCTATTGTTTGTGGAACGTACATACGGAATCCACACAGATTATCTTCTATTTTTTTTGGGGGGGAACCATTTATAATAAAGTATTATTTAAGTATTTTCATTTTCTTAATTCCCCTTTAAGTTCTTTATAAAGACATTGACTATGGTCCATTGAAGTCATATAATAGTCTGTGTATATCCACTGTAAATAAAATTTTAAAAAAATCACAGTCCATGTTAAGTGCACCTTTAGTCATAAACTACAGTCAATGGGGGTCATTTTTCAGACACCAGCGTATTACACCGGTCTTTGATTTCCCCTGGGCTTCCCCTATGGCGAGGTACAAGCCTGGTCTCCGGCCGCTGCCTGGAGTAGATTTCCAACCTCATTTACGTCTGACACTCCCCATTGGCGTTAACAGAGCAAAAACACCAGTGCGACAAAATGTTTTTGTATAGGTGTTAATAAAGTCGCAAAACAGGGTCTTTTTTTTAACACAAACTGACGGTAGTAGATGACCCCCAATATATGGAAATTACCCTTCAATTAAAAAAAAAGTTGGCGGACACCATTTACCTAATTTTTTGTATGTGACGATTATTTTACTTTTTTTAAACGTTTTTATTGTTTTCTTCTTTTCATACAGCTGCTGGAGGGCTCACAATAGCCCTTTGTTCATATGTACATCACAATTTCTACTGAAGGTAAAACTGACACGGTCTCGCCAGTTACAGGGTCGAACTTCCCAGTAGGCCCAGCAGCCCCACCCTCATCGCTGAGTCACAAGGATCATGTGATCAGTCTTGTGATCACAGAGCTTTCTACAGGATGCGGCCCAGCAGTGTTATATACAAGGTGCTCGCTGAGTGCTCTGTATAGAGAGTTGTCGCCGTCCTCCGCGCCCTCCTGCGGCTTCACCTTCACAGACAATCCACATGTGGTTCAGCACAATCCTATTGTAATCCGCCAATGTATAGAGGCTTCCATATCCGAAAACCGATGTGAGATATTAATACCACCCTGGAATCTCCGGGTGGTTATTTAGCGACTCTGAACTCTCTCTGAACCTCTGGAATTTGGGTCAGGGGAGGGGGTGACATCTGGGAGCCGCCAGGAAATTCTCTACATTCTGCAGCGCTTAATTAGAAATCCCTGCTCAGGCACAGACCTGAAAGCTTAACGGGACAGGAACAAGTAGGACTGGTAGGAACCGTCCCCAACCATAGATCCGAAGCTGCTTCGTTCAAAACTTTGCTCGAATGCTGTATGGAGACCCGTCTCCTTAGAGCAGGGGTAGGGAACCTCCGGCTCTCCAGCTGTTGTGAAACTACAATTCCCAGCATGCTTCATTCATTTCTATGAGAGTTCTTAGAAGAGCAGAGCGAGTATGCTTGCTGGGAGTTGTAGTTTCACAACAGCTGGAGAGCCGGAGGTTCCCTACCCCTGCCTTAGAGCATTGAAATGTACAGGCTGTGCAGAGGTAAAATTCGTTAAAGGGGTTTTCTGGGATTTTACTACCGATGACCTATCCTCAGGATAGATCATCAGTATCTGATCGGTGGGGGTCCGACACCCGGGACGCCCGCCGATCATCTGTTTGAGAAGGCACCAGCGCTCCCGTAAGCGCCACAGCTTTTTCTCAGCTTTTCCTAGGCCAGTGACGTCACATTCATCGGTCACGTGGCCTAGGAGCAGCTCAACCCCTTTCATATGAATGGTGCTCAGCGTGATACCAAGCATGGCCACTATACAATGTACGGCGCTGTAAGTGGGGAGAAGGTAGCAGCACTCACTGGAGCGCCGGTGCCTTCTCAAACAGCTGATCAGACCCTCGGGTGTCAGACCCTCACCGATCAGATACCGATGACCTGTCCTGAGAATAGGTCATCAGTAGTAAAATCCTGGAAAACCCCTTAAAGTCCGAAGTCTCGCGAGACTTCGATGAAGAACTTCGGAAAACCATGTTAAGACAACAATCTGAAGCCAACTTCAGACTGCAGTTTTAAAATGTTTTTTTAAATTGTACAATCGAAGTCTGATGTTCTTAACTAATTTAAATGCTGTACGGAGAGGAGTCTTCATACAGCATTCAAAGTTTTGAACAAAGTGACTTCGGATCTATGACCTGAAACGCGCTTCTCTCAACCCTAATATTAGGCTTAAAGGCCCCCATACCCATTAGTCTATTGTCAGTCGAAAGTCTGTGTATGGAAAGCTCCCAACTCTCCCAACAGGTGATATCGGGGGAGAGAAGGATCGGGGAAAATATTCACTTTTTGTTTTCCTGGGAGATAAGGCACGGAGGTTTATAGAGAGAAGACTCTGCTGTGTACCCGGCCCTCCTCCACTTGACTAACAGGTCTCTACTTATAGGCAAATAGAGAAAAAATGTGTTAATCAAGCTGAGCAGGAATGAGCGATCATCCCAAAAACTATGTAGTGTGGGGGCCCGTAAGCATGAAAAGTGTGACTGGTTCCATTAAAGCGGTTCTGCAAGCTAAATTTATTGATGACCTATCCTGAAGATAGGTCATCAATATCAGATCAGCAGGGGTCTGACACCCGGCACCCCCGCCGATCAGCTGTTTGAAGAGGAGGCGCACCCCGTACCAGCGCTGCCTCCTCTTCACTGTTTACATGCTGGCCGACACGGGGGTAGTGGTGAGTAGGTGTAATTACACCTCACCGCCCCATTCATTTCAATGGGAAGAATGGCTTCCATAGACTTGTATGGGAGCGATCCTTCTCATTGAAACAAATGGAGGGGTTAGGTGTAATTACAACTACTCACCACTACCCCCGTGTCGGCTACAATGTAAACAGTGAAGAGGAGGCAGCAATGGTACGGGGTGCGCCTCCTCTTCAAACAGCTGATCGGCGGGGGTGCTGGGTGTCGGACCCCCGCTGATCTGATATTGATGACCTATCCTGAGGATAGGTCATCAATATAAATAACTCAGAGAACCCCTTTAAATATGATGTGGAGGGGACTGTGGCACCAGTGTGTGCCAATTATATTTTATTTTACATCCGTCGTGGATCTGCAAAAACACTTCCGTTACAATACAACTGTATGCATCTGTCATGAACGGATGCGGTTGTATTATGTCTTATATAGCATTGACGGATTGGTCATGAACACCACTGAAAGTCAAAGGGAGATGCATCTGTTTTCTATTGTGTCAGAGAAAATGGATCCGTCCCATTGACTTACATTGTGTGTCAGGACAGATCCGGCTTGTTCCGCGCCAGCGTTATTCTGTCCTCGATGGGAGCTCAATCAAACGGAACGGAACGCATTCTGGTGGATTACGTTTACTTCAGTTTTGTTCCCATTGGACAAAACAGAAGCGTTTTCATCCGCTATTGAGATCCTATGACAGATCTCAATAGTGGAATTGAATCCGCTAGTAGCCTTAAATTGTACGAGTAAAGGACCTCAAGAAAAGCAGACACAAAGTAAGCCAGCTTAGGCTACCTGTACATAGGTGCAGACTGTCTTGCGGAAATTCTGCACGAATTTCTGTGCGTTTCCGCAACAAAAAAGTGCATGTGTTACATGTGGTTTTTGGTGCAGATTTGATGGGGTTTTGCCACAGATCTCACCCATGCATAAAAAAATGGGTGAAATCGAAATAAAAGACAAAGAATTGACAAGCTGTGGCTTTCAAAATCGGCACAGCAGGTCAATTACTGCACGGAAGATTGCAGAGATTTGTCCGATCTCATACACTCTGCTGTATTAGACCTCATTCACACAGTCAGTGTCTGGTCAGTGATTTCCATCAATGATTGTGAGCTAAAACCAAGAGCGCTGCCTCCACAGGGATAAGGTATAATGGAAGGATTTGCACTATTTCTGTTTCGGCCTCACATCTGGTTTTGGCTCACAATCACTGATAGAAAACACTGACCAAACACTGATGTGTGAATAAGGCCTTAAGCCTCATTCACACATCAGTGTTTGGTCAGTGATTGCGAGCCAAATCCAGGATTGCAGCCTCCATAGACATGAGGTATAAGGGAAAGATCTGCTCCTGTTCTGTGTTTAGAGCCGCACCTGGATTTGGTTCAAAATCACTGATGGAAATCACTGACCAAACACTGACATGTGAATGAGGCATTATGCTGCGGTTTTTCCACACAAGAATCCGTGCAGAAAACTGTGCATAATCCACAATGTGTGCAGGTAGCCAAGGGATGTGGCCACACGTAGGGAATCCACTGTGGATCTGCCTCAGATTTCACCCTTGGTACTGACACCATCACATACACGCGGCCATGCAGGCGCACCATGCAGCTTTCTCCATTGAGAGATGGTTCACAGCAGGAGACAGCTACAGACAGCGTATGTTTGTCGTTTCCATGGCAACCAATCGTCTTCTGGCGGCGTTTGCCTGCGGTTGTTGATTTCAGTTCTATTTACCGCATAACTCATGTGTTTAATTAATAATCTACTTGTTCTTGTATCAATGTGTTTGCCATGAAGTTTGATGTTCTTATTGACCCTGCTATCAGCAGTCAGCACACATACTACTCACAAAAAGTTAGGGATATTTGACTTTCAGGTGAAATTTATTAAAAACTAAAAAGTTCCGGCTCCAGTGATGTTATATCATCAAAGTCAGGAATTAAGTAGAAGCAGCAATGGTGATTTCCCCATCTCAAACAATTTATTGAAATAATAGCCGACACCAGTGCTGGGTATAGTGCCACAAAAGGTCTGTGTCTCAAAAACTTGTCCTGTGGCCTTGAGCAGCAATTACATCTTGACAACGACGTCTCCACAAGTCACCTTATTGTCTGCTGAGACATGGCTTCCCACTGTTCTTGAAGGGCGGCCCTCAGGTCATTGAGGTTCTGAGGTACAGAGTTACAAGCCTCTACAACGCGACTCAGCTGATTCCATAGGTTTTCAATAGGATTCAGGTCTGGAGAAAGTGCAGCCGCTCCATGTGAGGTCCTCCAGTCTCCAGCAGCCGCTCCATGTGAGGTCTCCAGTCTCAGCAGCCGCTCCATGTGAGGTCCTCCAGTTCCAGCACCCGCTCCATGAGGTCCTCCAGTCTCCAGTCAGCTCCTCCAGTCTCCAGCAGCCGCTCCATTGCCAGTCTCCAGCTCCATCCTCAGTCCAGAGTGAGGTCCTCCAGTCTCCAGCAGCCGCTCCATGTGAGGTCCTCCAGTCTCCAGCAGCCGCTCCATGTGAGGTCCTCCAGTCTCCAGCAGCCGCTCCATGTGAGGTCCTCCAGTCTCCAGCAGCCCGCTCCATGTGAGGTCCTCCAGCAGCCGCTCCATGTGAGGTCCTCCAGTCTCCAGCAGCCGCTCCATTGTGAGGTCCTCCAGTCTCCAGCAGCCGCTCCATGTGAGGTCCTCCAGTCTCCAGCAGCCCGCTCCATGTGAGGTCCTCCAGTCTCCAGCAGCCGCTCCATGTGAGGTCCTCCAGTCTCCAGCAGCCTCTCCATGTGAGGTCCTCCAGTCTCCAGCAGCCGCTCCATGTGAGGTCCCAGTCTCAGCAGCCGCTCCATGTGAGGTCTCCAGTCTCCAGCAGCCGCTCCATGTGAGGTCCTCCAGTCTCCAGCAGCCGCTCCATGTGAGGTCCCAGTCTCCAGCAGCCGCTCCATGTGAGGTCCTCCAGTCTCCAGCAGCCGCTCCATGTGAGGTCCTCCAGTCTCCAGCAGCCGCTCCATTGTGAGGTCCTCCAGTCTCCAGCAGCCGCTCCATGTGAGGTCCTCCAGTCTCCAGCAGCCGCTCCATGTGAGGTCCTCCAGTCTCCAGCAGCCGCTCCATGTGAGGTCCTCCAGTCTCCAGCAGCCGCTCCATGTGAGGTCCTCCAGTCTCCAGCAGCCGCTCCATGTGAGGTCCTCCGTCTCCAGTCCATGTGAGGTCCTCAGTCTCCAGCAGCCGCTCCATGTGAGGTCCTCCAGTCTCCAGCAGCCGCTCCATGTGAGGTCCTCCAGTCTCCAGCAGCCGCTCCATGTGAGGTCTCCAGTCCAGCAGCCGCCCATGTGAGTCCTCCAGTCTCCAGCAGCCGCTCCATGTCTCCAGTCTCCAGCAGTCTCTGTGAGGTCCTCCAGTCTCCAGCAGCCGCTCCATGTGAGGTCCTCCAGTCTCCAGCAGCCGCTCCATGTGAGGTCTCCAGTCTCCAGCAGCCGCTCCATGTGAGGTCTTCCAGTCTCCAGCAGATGCTCCATGTGAGGTCTTCCAGTCTCCAGCAGCCGCTCCATGTGAGGTCCTCCAGTCTCCAGCAGCCGCTCCATGTGAGGTCTTCCAGTCTCCAGCAGCCGCTCCATGTGAGGTCCTCCAGTCTCCAGCAAGCCGCTCCATGTGAGGTCCTCCAGTCTCCAGCAGCCGCTCCATGTGAGGTCCTCCAGTCTCCAGCAGCCGCTCCATGTGAGGTCCTCCAGTCTCCAGCAGCCCGCTCCATGTGAGGTCCTCCAGTCTCCAGCTCCAGCTCGCCATTGTGAGTCCTCCCAGTCTCCAGCAGGCCGCTCCATGTGAGGTCCTCAGTCTCCAGCAGCCGCTCCATGTGAGGTCCTCCAGTCTCCAGCAGCCGCTCCATGTGAGGTCCTCCAGTCTCCAGCAGCCGCTCCATGTGAGTCCTCCAGTCTCCAGCAGCCGCTCCATGAGGTCTCCAGTCTCCAGCAGCCGCTCCATGTGAGGTCCTCCAGTCTCCAGCAGCCGCTCCATGTGAGGTCCTCCAGTCTCCAGCAGCCGCTCCATGTGAGGTCCTCCAGTCTCCAGCAGCCGCTCCATGTGAGGTCCTCCAGTCTCCAGCAGCCGCTCCATGTGAGGTCCTCCAGTCTCCAGCAGCCGCTCCATGTGAGGTCATCCAGCAGCCGCTCCATGTAGGTCTCCAGCTCCAGCAGCCGCTCCATGTGAGGTCCTCCAGTCTCCAGCAGCCGCTCCATGTGAGGTCCTCCAGTCTCCAGCAGCCGCTCCATGTGAGGTCTTCCAGTCTCCAGCAGATGCTCCATGTGAGGTCCTCCAGTCTCCAGCAGCCGCTCCATGTGAGGTCCTCCAGTCTCCAGCAGCCGCTCCATGTGAGGTCTTCCAGTCTCCAGCAGCCGCTCCATGTGAGGTCTTCCAGTCTCCAGCAGATGCTCCATGTGAGGTCCTCCAGTCTCCAGCAGCCGCTCCATGTGAGGTCCCCCAGTCTCCAGCAGCCGTTCCCTAATGATGTGACCTCGATGAGCTGGAGCATTGTCCTCCATGAAGATGACATTAGGCCTGTGCTGTTCCTGCAGAGGCACAATGACTGGAGTAATGATGTTCCTCAGGTAGTCTGGGCTTGTCACTGGACCATTCACACAGTGTAGGGCAGTTCTGTACTGACGAGACACACCAGCCCACACTGTAACACCGCCGCCACCAAAGGCTTGTCTGGTGACCACAGTGGCTGATGCAGAGCGCTATCCTTGACGTCTCCAACATCATTGGCGGCCATCATTTCTGCTCAGGGTGAATCGACTTTCATCAGTGAACAGCTCTGAGGCCACTGGTCCCTCGTCCAGCGTAGATGTTCCCTGGCCCATGTAAGACAATGACGCCTGTGCCTGGTGGTGTGGTCAGTTTCCCTTGCAGGTCGTCTAGCAAGCAGACCACACTGATGTAAACGGTTTCGAATGGTCTGATGTGACACTTGGGTGCCTCTCACCTCCCTTCAATGTACATGGAGTTGTGTGGCATTCATCATCCGGTTCCGCAGGGCATTGTTCACGATGAAGCAGTCATCAGTGTGGGATGTGGCCAAAGGACGTCCACTTCTCTGCCTTTCTGTGACTCTTCCAGTCTCTCTGTATCTCTGATACAACCTGCTGATGACACTCTGTGACCCTCTAAGCTCAGTGGCCACTTCCTTCTGAGAACATCCTGCTTGAAGCCTTGCAATATCGAGATACTGTTGATCAATTGTTAGGTGTTGTCTTGGTCTCATGATGTCAAAATGTGAACAGCATGATGAGGAGGACTGTTTAATACCAATTCTAATTGAACCAGGACATTTATTTGGACGATTCATGGATCAAACATCTGTTGTGAATTTTGCCATTAAGCTTCTTGTTAGAGAACAGCAAGTTGTGCAAAAAGTACAGAAACATTAAAGAGTTGGACATGTGAATTCAAAGGCTTAGAGAAGGTCACATTAAGTTCTCCTGTAAAGGTTAGAGGACATTTTAGGTTTATCCTGAAATTTCACCCACAAACCAAATATCCCTGACTTCTTGTGAGTAGTGTGTATTTATGTTACCTCTGCCTTTTAATGTTATACGTGCTGTCTGATCGGGGTTTCTACCCTGATATCCACATAAAACATTAGTTATACTCCACATCACCACCCTGACGTAAATCTCCCTACAGACTAGCTAGGGTGTTCTCCTGGTCATTTTTCAAGGAGTACTCTTCCACGTCTAGAAGTGGCATCATTTACAAACCATATTTCCGATGCATACAGGTCACTGTGTGGGAACAAATACTTTTTTCCTATGAATTTTCTCTATGAACCACTTCTATACAGAAGTCAGTACAGATAAAAGGTCAATAAGGCTGGCAGCCATGATCCCTGAGATCAGCATTAAAGGGGTTCCCATATTTTCTACATTCCCCCACCCAGTGAGAAGATATTTACTTACCTGCTTATCACCACTCTATTCCAGCTCTGTGGCTCCACCGCTGTCTTCACTGGACTGCCGAACCCCGCCTGTCAACTTCCTCATGGACAGGATCACATGCGCTACTGCAGCCAATGACTGGCATCAGCAGTGATGTGCCCTCAAGTGGCAGGCGTTTCAGAAGTGACGTTTCACTTGAGGACTCATTACCACCGAGGTCAGATAATGCCTGCAGCAGAATTTTACTGGTGGGAACTAGAAGTCCAGTGAAGAAAGCCCAGAAGCCATAGAGCCGGAACAGAGTGGCACTTTGTTGGTGGGCAGAATTTATAAAGAATCCTGGACAAACCCTTGTATAGAATAGACTCCGTGTACATTAACCCCCTAACTGTTTTGCCAGAGTGGAGCTCCAGCAGTGGGAAAAGTAGCTAACTGGAGGGGGGAGGGCTGCTTTAGATGCTGCTACCTCCTGAATGGTAGCAGCTAGAAAACTGGTCTTGTTTGAAAGCTGACATTCCAGGCTTTCAGACAATACCAGAATCACAGCAATATGTTCAGGACAGAGAAAGATATCAATGATAGAAATCGGGATGCTGTGAATGCAGCTGAAAATGAAAGTAAAAACAGGTTTTACTTGCGATTATTCCCGACTTGATTTCTAACAGTGATTTCTCCTCTGTTTCTTCGACTTTAGCTGTCATTATCTTGTATGAAAGCCTGGACTGTCAGCTTTCACTGTCAGACCTCACCGATCTTCCACCTCTCCCATTCTGAAGCTTTCCAGGTCCTCCACCACTCTCTACTTGTCCCTCTCAGAATAGGAAATATGCTGCTCAGTCAGTCACAGCTCAGCGGGGTCACTGCTGCAGCCAGTGACTGGCTGAGTGGTACATTTCCTGTGTCAACAGCATTCTGACTCCTTTTTTTTTTTAAAGGGGTTATCCAAGACTATAAAAATGTTGCCCATATGCCGGGCCCCTCACACTGAATATACTTACCTGGCTCCACGCACCGCCGCTGCTTCTCCCTATGCGCAGATGAAAACATCTGGTGTTGGGGGGAGCAGCCAATGGCAGGCAAGCCTCCCTAGTGTCACCCGTGATGCTAGGGAAGCTTGTACCGTCTGCCATTGGCTGCCCCCTGCCTCCCCCTCATCCGCGTACGGGGAGAAGCTGCGGTGCCGGGACCAGAAGCTGCACAGGGAGCGCGGAGCCAGGTAAGTATATTTATTGTGAGGGGCCCAGCATATGGGGGACATTTTTATAGTCTTGGATAACTCCTTTAAGTGTTATCGGCCAGACAGCCCCTTTATGAGGTTAGACCAGTGGCGTAAAAGGGACGATAGACAATATTATCATTAACTGATTGTTGATAAAAAAAGGTTTTCTGTAAATAAAGCTTAAAGGGGTTTTCCGGGAGTTAACTACCGATGACCTGTCCTCAGGATAAGTCATCAGTATCTGATCGGTGGAGGTCCGACACCCGGGACCCCCGCCGATCAGCTGTTTGAGAAGGCAGAGGCGCTCCCGTGAGCACTGCGGCCTTCTCTTAGCTTTTCCTAGGCCACTGACGTCACGTCACGTGTTCACGTGACCTAGGAGCGGCTCAGCCCCATTCAAGTGAATGAGGCTGAGCACGATACCAAGCACAGCCGCTGTACAATGTACGGAGCTGTGCTTGGTGAGCTGAGAAAAGGATGCGGTGCTCACAGCACTGGTGCCTTCACAAACAGCTGATCAGCGGGGGTCCCGGGTGTTGGACCCTCACCGGTCAGATACTGATGACTTATCCTGAGTATAGGTCATCAGTAGTAAAATCCTGGAAAACCACCCTTTAATGATTATATTAGAAAGTCGAAAAAATTTTCATGATGCACTTTGTTTTTGTTTCTTCACCATTTTCAACATCTCTGCTTGCGGTCAGGGAACAGGAACATTTCTGTTTATGTCTAGGGGATACAATCAGGTCTGGCTCATATAGGTGCACAGTAGTCAGAGATCTTGGAAACGGGAAGAACTGGCATACAGTATTAGAAAGCTGCAGAACCTTACATTATACAATGATTAAACTTTAAGTACATAAAACTGGAAGGTTATTTTTTTTCCCAGAACTGCTGATGAAATCGGGGAAACTGCTTCAAGTTACCCGAAAACTAGAAAGACGGTCAAAACCAGGTAAAATATTTCATGTATATGCTGTGAATAATGGATTGTCCAAGCCTTCAAATCAATATTTTTTTTAGCTGTATTTTTGTTTTTTTAGCACCCGTACAATAAAACTGTACCATTTACAATAAAAAGAAAAAAAAATCTCAGTTCAAAAGAAGGTAAAGTGCCGTGTGTTTCATGGCGTGACACACGGCCTGCGCCCCACAACTCAGGAGGGACTTTGTGATTTCATTTTTTTTTTTACTTATCGTTAGCTTTTCCTTTCCAGGAAGCGAACAGTCACACACTTTTTGTATTTTTTTTTCTTCTTTCACTCCAAATTGCTTTTTTATATTTTTTTAAAATTAGCATTTACTATAAAAAGTAAGAAGCATTGGATGAAGCGGGAAGAGGAGCCCTGAGGACAATCACACATGTTTCCTCCTGCCCGGTCTTTAGCCATGCGGTCTATGGTTTCGCCACGGACTGAAGCATCTAGTGGTGTGGGTCGAGGCCTGAACGTCTGGGTGAGGCTTCAGCCGCACCCAGTGGTTGTATCCGTCAGCACTCGGGGCTGCTCGACTTGTCCTGGGTAAATCCCCGCAGTCTCCCCCCATGTTAAGTGTTATCAGTAGGCGCGCACAATGCTTGGAGCCAGTAGAAGACCGTGTTCCTGCAGTTTAGGTGGCTCGTGCCTGGTCAACCCTGCTTCCATGATCCTCCTCGTCATCAAAACTGGTTTTAAAGTATATATTTTCATAAATGGACTGATTTTTTAAAAAAAATTCTGGAAATTTCTCCTTGGCTGTGGCTGCAAGTCTCTCCTGACAGCGGAACCATGATTGTCTATCCTTGTGTATGGTAAGCCCGAGTCGGGTCGGTTTATCCATAACGTCTACGGATGAACCAGTGCATTACCCATTGACACGAAATTAATTTCGTAGATGTCTAAAACGTAAGAGAGTCTGAACAAGACAAACATGGCAGATGAAAGAAGGATCCTTTCAGTGGTGGGGTTCCTCACCACCCTCCGGTACTGTGCGTATAATCTCATCACCACAGCAGAAGCATAGAACAGATGAGTGATTGCAGGTAGACTGGAAACAAAGGGCACAACCCAGATCTGCATTCACCGGTGCAGGCGCTGCGGGAGCCGTCTTTCCTCGCTCTGTGTTATTGCCTCTGATGCAGCTGAAGGGTCTTGGACACGGACGTGGGTTGTTTGTCAGCTGTTGACACACTGGAATTCCACAGAGGAGCCCAGGAGTCGGATCAGTTCAGGGTCGTATTTCACTAGCTCTACCATTTCTCCACAGTCCTGCGGCCAGAGGTCCACGCCCTCCGTGTGCGTGAGGATCTGGCTGGTGAACACCTGTCTGTTCAACTCCTTCTTTTGCATGCTGGCAATTTCAAAGTTCGGGTATCGAGCTTGGAATATCCGGGAGGATAGCTTCAGCCTCTTGAGCACATCGGAGACGAGGAACCAGTTACTGGGCCTGTTCATGAAAAAAGAAAATGAATGAAGTGGATCATGAATGTGATGCGTCTTCAGTGCCTTCTTCAAGTCCATTTTTACATATAGATGTAGTTTATACTGATTTAGGCTAGTGATATACTTATCAGAATCTCTTAACCCCCTAATTGTTCTGCCCGAGTCCAGCTCCAGCAGTGGGAAAAGTAGCTAACTGGAGGGGGAGGGCTGCTTTAGATGCTGCTACCTCCTAGAAACATGCAACTGGTCCTGTTTGAAAGCAGACATTCCAAGCTTTCAGAGAATAACAGCAATATGTTCAGGACAGAGAAAGATATCGCTGATACTTAGAAATCGGGATGCTGTGAATGCAGCTGAAAGTGAAAGTAAAAACAGGTTTTACTTGCGATTAGTCCCGACTTGATTTCTAACAGTGATTTGTCCTCTGTTTCCTCTGGACTTTAGCTGTCATACTGGACTGTCAGCTTTCAGACAAGACCAGTTGCATGTTTCTAGCTGCTACCATTGAGGAGATATCACCATCTAAAGCAGCCCTCCCCCCTCCAGTTAGCTACTTTTCACACTGCAGGAGCTGGACTGGGTCAGAACAGTTTGGTGGTTAAAGAAGAACTCCCGCAAAAATGTTTACTCTCTGACCTGTTAGAAAGCTGCATGATATAATCTGTAGTGAATGTAATCTTCTTATCAGAGACTGTATTTTTGAGTTATCCCCTCTCTTCTTATTGTAGCTGTGTCATGTGACCAACTCTCTGACCTCCAACTGACCCAGGACAGGAAGCCAGTCACTGCTCTATTCATTCCTATGAGACTGAAAGTGAGGCTCCCATAGGAATACATAGAGAAATAGACTTCCTGTCCACACATAAGATGCTGTGTGAGGTGGGGAGTCTGATTGCTGGTCACATGACACAGATGAGAAACATCAGGGAGATATAACTCACAAATACAGACACCGGTAAGAAAATGACATTCACTACAGATTACATTGTGTACCTTTCTAGCAGGACACGGAATAACATTTTTGTGGGAGTTCTTCTTTAATGTGCATAGGTGAAGGCTACAGCTTGAAATCATTTGTTTTGGACCTTAAAGGGTTAGTCCCATTTAAGCCATTAAAGCTATATTGCTAGGATATGCCACCTCTGGGATCCACTCCTATCTTCAGAAGGTAACCCTGAAGTGAATGACAGCACACAGCTGAAGCACAGCCACCCACTATTCACTACTATGGGAGTAGCTGGGCAGTCCCACAGCGATGAATAGAGAGATGGCTGTATATGTGCGGTAAGCTCTCCATTCACCACTATGGGACTTCTGAAAATAGCCAGGCACATTCAGAACTACAATAGCAGTGAATGGGGAGCTACTTAACGTGGGGCTCCATTCCAGAAAGAGAAGAAGGTCTCAGAGGTGGCCCGCGCCTATCTGACTTGATTGCATATCCTAGCAATATACCATCCATGTCTGGGATGGGCAAACCTCTTTAATTCAGATTTTTTTGCATGCACTGGTCATGGCTAGAATTTGTGATGTTTTTGTGAAAATTAGGGACTTAATTTTTCACCATTTTTTATCAAATAGAAACCTTTTTTAAGCAATACTGGCCAGTTATTGCATGAAAAAAGCTTCTGACAGTCAGACCCTGACAATTCTCTGCCTGTGCCACTGCTGCAATCAGCCGAGCAAGGCCAGAAGCTTTACTTTGGAGCAGTGACTGCTCAGGTGCCGCTACACTTCACGTGTGCCAAGGGCCAGAAACCAAGTTGGTAGTTAGAGAGCTAAACTTCACACACACGAAAAAAAAATATCAAAAAAAGTCAAATTCTACAACTGACCACAAGAGGTCAGCATTATCTACAATGTCAGACATGTGGATCATATGGGTGCTGAATACAGGCATGGGGGCTGATACGGGGGCTGAAAAGAGGTATGGGGCTCTTATCTGATGTCTGATTGGGGGTCATTTACATTGGGGTCTGATCTGAAGTCTGATTAACATTGGGGGTCTGATTGCTGGTCTGACCTGAGGTCCAATGAAAAATATTTTTTTCTTATTGACTTCCTCTAAAACCTAGGTGTATCTTATGGGTCGGTGCGTCTTATAGGGTGAAAAATTAGTCAGTGAAAAGAACTGTGATAATCCCGGGAAACACACTCCATGTGCCGCCCGTGTCTCCCCTCATCCGACCTGACTGTATCATAGTGATTTATGATACAGTCATTTCATATCTGATCATCATGTGAATACACAGCAATATCCTGCAATCAGATAGAGACTGACTGTATAACAGATCACATGACACAGTCAGTTCAGGTCAGGGAAGCTGCGGTCAGGCCCGGGACATGATACCGTCACACTGTGTTTTCCGGGCTGATCACGGTCGAGTGCATGAGCCCTAAGTATATTGATATCTTCAATTGGTGCCCCATCAAAATATCACACAGTACGAGGCAGGTGCTGTGGCATGTTCAGAAACACCCACCACACCTAATGCGTTCCACTTCATCCAAGAGTCATTTTGTGAACGGCGTCAGGTGTGGTTCTCGATATGCCACGGTGGGGCACTACTTGTAGAGATCAGTATACTGCACTTTTAGCAGTGTTGTCCTGATCTATAAGTGGTATACATATTTAACCCCCGTTTTTTACATTGCTTTGCACTGACTGGTTTTTAATAATTTGTCTGTTTTTTGAATTGCAATAAATTTGAGATATTTTTTAGCACTTTCTGTGTGGTCTAACACTCTTTTGGTATAGGTATAATTACAACTCCCATCATGCCCTGCCAGACTAAATGCTAAACTGCCTGACATGAAAAGTTTTATATAACTTACTTCTTACTTAATAAGGGTCTATTCACACGTCGGCAAGTGTTTTGTGGTCCACACGTGGCCGGCTCTATAATAGAAATGTTTTTTCTTGTCTGCGGCTGCGGACAAGAATAGGACATGTTCTATTTTTTTGCAGTGGGATGCGGACAGAACATCTTTTGCGGCCCCATTGAAAATGAATGGGTCCGCACCCGTTCCGCAAATTTGAGGAATGGATGAGGACCAATTAGGCGGAAGTGTGAATGGACCCTAAGGCTACTTTCACACGACAGTTGTTTTTGCGGCCTCTGATCCGCATATTTTGTTGATAGGATGCGGACCCATTCATTTTAATGCAAAAAATCCTGACAGCGCACTGTGTGCTGTCCGCATCCGTATGTCCGTTCCGTAGCCCCGCAAAAAAAAAAAATAGAACATGTCCTATTCTTGTCCGTTTTGCGGACATGGATAGGCATTGTTACAGTGGATCCGCAAAAAAAAAAACGGATGCCATATGGACGTTTTTTTTTTTTTTTTGCGAATCCGCAATTTGCGGATCTGCAAAACACAAGGGTGGAGTGAAAGTAGCCTAAGTGAGATTACAAGGACGGATTCACCCATTTCTGTGAATGAAAATCAGTCCCATTCACCTGAACGGGGAGGGGAAGGGGGCGGCTGGGTGCTTCTGCAGCAAGCAGATGGATTTTTACAAGAACCATTCAGATCAGTTTGGGGACGGTCTCAGAAATTTCTACAGCAAATCTGCCATGTGTGAGTTCACCTGAAATTCAGGCTGCTTCTCCGAGTACTCATGGCAACACTTCCTGCCTGTATGGCCACCTTGTTGCTTTCACAATCACTCAATGTTTTTTTCACATTGGACCATGCAGGTCCCAAGTCTTGAATCCCTGCTTTAAAGGGGCAATCCGGGAATCGGTCTATCCTCAGGATAGATCATCAGATTGGTGGGGGTCTGACTCCTGACTTAAAGTGTCTGGTCATTTAGGACTGAAACACTCTGGTCATTAACGTGTTGGAACAATTAAGGAAACACCCTAAAACTGAGCCCTGTTACAGCATGTGACACTGCTGGAACCATGCCATAACAAGCTCACAATTTTCCTCCACAAGGCATTTTATGAAATCCGAACTGTGGCAAAACCTGAGCTTTCCTGCAGGTGACTATAGCCTATGGTACTAAGACAGACAAATTTGGTTGCAGGATGAAGCCTGGTAAGGAGCCAACACTTACCCGCTGGTTAGTGAGACGTGCACGTTGTAGCAGGAAATGAGCGGCGTGTCTGAAAACTCAAACAAAAAGTTGTCTTCCTCTTGCTTCTCCCCTTCCTCCTCCTCCTTAGAAGGCTCAGAAGCATCTAAGAGAACGTCATGGCCAATCTCATCCTTAGGATCTAAGAGGACAGAACAACTCATAGGTTAGGACAGCAGTATTCTGTGGCTCTTCTGCAGTCCTAGTGCAGAGCTGTTGTCAGGGCATCATGGAACGTGTGGTTTCATAACAGCTGGAGCAAAGCCATAGGTTAGAACCGTGGTTATACAAGACTTAAAGGGGTTGTCCGGGTTCAGAGTTGAACCCAGACATACCCATAATTTCACCCAAGCAGCCTGCCTGACAAAAGCATCAGAGCATGTGATGCTCTCCTTTGCCCTGCGCTAAATTGCGCAAGGGAAAGGTATTTTGCCCAGTTGCGGTGGCGAACCCGGGCTCTGCCAGGCGGAGGCTTCCGCCCAGCAGTGAGCCCAGTGACCTCACCAGCAGTGATGGGCGGGCTTTAGCTAAAACGGCTAGGGCAGCGCTAAAGCCGGCCCATTAGAGCCAGTGATGTCACCGAACTCCCTGATGGGCAGAGGCTTCCTCCGCCCGGCAGTGTGTGTTTATAAACAAAAGAGCCTTTGCCCTGTGCGATTTAGCGCAGGGCAAGGGAGGGTGAAATCCTGGGTATGTCAGCTCTGAACCCGGACAACCCCTTTAAATGTTTTTTTTCCCAATATAAATACCTATCCCCGAGCCACAGGATGGAGGATCTGATCGGGGGGTCCACCCACTGGGTAAAAATCAATAGAAAACTTACCTAATACAGAGCTGCTATAGAAGTCCCAGGATGCTCGGGGGTCCCCATCAGAACGTCCTCGCAGATCAGAGAGGTAATCTAAAGAGTGGATATAAAAGTGAGAAAGGCAAAAATGCATCCTCTGACCCCCCAGTTCAGACATTCTCCTTCTGCCCAAACAAACATGCCGTCTGAGTAACTCCTACTAAACTAGTGCACAAGTAAAAAGTCACCATTTCTTCTATATAATGATTGTGATCAGGATTAACCTGAAAGAGTTATAAGCCCCCATTGTCTAAGATGGGAATACCCCATGACAAATTCTGCAGCTTTCTAATGGACTATATGTTTCAGTTCCTGCTGTCAGTGAATGGAAACATATTTTTGTACTCCCAAAGGCTGAAATTACGTCCTGACCTAATATTTCTTACAGCAGACAGAGCCGTCCCATAGAAGTGAATGGGGACTCCATAGTTGTAATTCCACCTGCTCACCACTGCTAATGCTGTGGTGAGCAGGTAAACAGAGCAGAGAAGGCAGTGCTGGTATGAGAGCTGCCTTCTCTTCAAATAGCCGATCGTGGGGGTGACAGGAGTCTGATATTAAAGGGGTTTTCCGAGTTATATATATTGATGACCTATCCTCAGGATAGGTCATCAATATCAGATCGGCGGGGGTCCGACACCTGGCACCCCCGCCGATCAGCTGTTTGAAGAGGAGGCGCGCGCCGTATCAGCGCTGCTTCCTCTTCACTGTTTACATGCTGGCCGACACGGGGGTAGTGGTGAGTAGGTGTAATTACACCTCACCGCCCCATTAATTTCAATGGGAAGAATCGCTTCCATAGACTTGTATAGGAGTGATCCTTCCCATAGAAATGAATGGGGCAGTTAGATGTAATTACACCTACTCACCACTACCCCCGTGTCGGCCAGCATGTAAACAGTGAAGAGGAGGCAGCGCTGATACGGCGCGCGCCTCCTCTTCAAACAGCTGATCGGCGGGGTGCCGGGTGTCGGACCCCCACCGATCTGATATTGATGACCTATCCTGAGGACAGGTCATCAATATATATAACTCGGAGAACCCCTTTAAACGCCACTTTCACACGGTCAGTATTTGGTCAGTATTTTGCATCAGTATTTGTGAGTGGAATCTGAAGAGTAAAGTATAATGGGAATATTTATGCCTCTTCTGTGTTTTGGACCCATTCCTGGCTTTGGCTTACAAATACTGACTGTATGAAAGTGGCCTTATGCTGAGGATAGGTCATCAATAGTAAAAAGTGGACAACCCCTTCATAGGAACGCTCATTATCCATGATCTTCCTTGTAAAAGTGCCGCTGATTACCCGATGAACAAGCAAACACTTCTTCGTCGGGCAGCTGCATTTTTTATACATGCTAAAAGAAAATCATCGTTTGCCAGCGGCAGATCCTGCTGTCTAATCACGTTCTGCTGCAGGCATACGATTTTGTATGGGGACTAGTGATGGCATTAGCGATCGCTCCTCCCCATAACGTGGAGGAGATCGCTACATGTAATAGCAGCGGTCTCCTTCATTCCCGACAATCGAAGTGCTGATCTGCAGGTCTAATACAGCCCTAAGCTGCAAAACCTTTCACTGCACAAATAAAGGACACGGAGTGGTCCATGGACACAACCCTTACCGCTCAGAAACGTCTTCATGGCTTCGCTGCTGGCCAGCTTCATGGGAGTCTGTCCGGAGTACGTGGCCAGCGTTGGGTCTGCGCCGTAGGACAGCAAGAGCCATACCGTTTCTAAGTTGTCGTTGACCACTGCATCGTGGATGGGCCTGTCAAAAAGTTGAAAATGCATTAGCACAAAAACAATTTTTGCGAATTAAAAAGAAAAAAAAAAAACATATAAATCTTGACATGTCCTAGGCCGGGCTGGATGATTTCATTATCCTGCAGGGCGCCAGTAAATTGACACTGACAAATAGAGGCTACGTCAGTAGATGGGATGAAAGTATCCTTCATCAATCCTCATTAATTATGTAGATCCAATTAAGCCAGACCATTCTATGAGCGCTGGGATATGTGAAGCAGAGAACCCGGCCTACATGTTCCCCAACCCCCGGATCTCCCTATACCCTCCAGAGGGCAATAAATTATCAGATCCTGCTGGCTATGTCACATCCTGTATGCATAATCTCTATGGAAACAGAGGGCAGACGGCCATGCTGGAGCGCTTCCTGGGAGGCCCCTGGTCACACTGGGACTAGTAGACTGCTTAGGCCTGACCTAATGCAGAAGTGACTGAGCAGGGTCTAATGCTGTACCATTTACATTGTAATAAGATGGGCAAAACATTCAGACTATACGTTTAACTCCTCCACGGTGACACCCGCCATACGTCTGGTGCTTGCACTATGGATTTAAAACCAAGTACATGTACGGCACAGGGAGGCGGCAGGATGAGCTGTGTTCCACCGTCCACGTGTCAGCTGTATATTATATATATATTACAGCTAACGCTCTGTGGCCGGGATACAAGATAACGTCAATTCCATTGGATTAACCCCAAGGGCCGACAATTGAACAGATTATCGCCAACAAGTGTTACTAGTAATGCTCGTTAGCGATGATCTTGCAGTGTAAATGCACCGCCGATTGCCCAATGAATGAGTGAAACGATCGTTCCCCAGGGGCAGATCGCGCTGTGTAAAGACGATCTTCTGCTGGGAAACAATGAGGCGATATGCGGAAGAGCGATGACATTAACGATCGCTCCTCCCCATACTCTGCGGGAGGTGGAGGAGATCGCTGCATGTAAATGTGGTCTCCTCCACCAGCGATCAGCAGATTGTCTAGAAGGAACGCTTCCTCCCCGACAATCTGCTAGATAGTCGTACCATGTAAAGGGACCTTTAGGTGTATATAACAAGTTAGACAGAGAGATGGGACTTGCAGGGTGCTGATGGGTTTCCATGACAGTCGGGTGCTAAAGAATGCCCCCAGGTCAGCCATCTCTATTAGGGTATTTATCCGGCACAGTGAACACCATATGGCCCCATTTACACATACATTTGGTTGGGAGATTTTTTTGAACTAAAACCACCTGCATTTTTTCATGTCATCTGCATTTTTAGGGTTTTTTGTAGAGTCATTTTTTTTTTCTCAATACGTGTGAATTTTTTTTCCCTGAAAAGAGAGGTGTGGAAAAACACACAAAAATCCATTGTTACGAGATGCTGAGGTTTTTTTTTTTTTTTTTTAAGAGACAGAAAATTGAAAAAAAAAATGTTACCAGCATAAAAAAACGCGTGTCCTGAGGTTCAAAATTAACATAGACAGAAAAAAACTTAGAAAAAACATCTTCTCCCAAGAAAAAAGCTTTGAGCTTCAGAATATGGCACCACAAAGCAATTAAAAAAAAAAAAACTAGTTTTATTGTGCAAATGTAGTAAAAGATTACAAGTATATAAATCTGGTATTGCTGTAATTGTAACGAACCAGAGCATAAAATTATGTAATTATCACAAAAGTTTTGCAATTCACTATATTGAACCCAAAAAAGGTGCCATTAAAAATACAACTTCCTTTCTGGCAGGAGCTGCAGCTCACCTGGTCCCGTCCTGTGCACTGCAGTTCACATTTGCTCCGTTCTCCAGGAGGATCTGTAAGATGGACGTCCAGCCACGGGAGCAGGCTTCATGTAGGGCTGTGTACCCAGCGTTATCCCTGTGGTTGATGTCACCTTGATCTCGCTGTAGGCAATACAATACAACATCCTGGGGACAAAGAATTAGATTTGTGAGACTCTCAGGCAGACGGCACTGACCGGTCAGGGTGCCAGCACTCCAGCCTTCCCACAGAGACTAATCAGATCGCTTCTCTCATTGACACCTTCTCTGGAACGTGCACAGAGACTTTCTCTACATAGTCTTTATACATGAGGCTGGTAGCCGAGCCTTACCTGCAGTTTTTCTGCTATTTGGATGAATACGGGAGATTTGCTGCAGACATTTCTGTGACTGTCCTTCTCATATGAGGGAGGCTTGCAGAACTTTACCTGTTTGATGCAGTAACAACCCCATTGAGGAATGGATTTTTAGTCACAGGAATGTCCGCAACAAATCTGAAAAAGAATAACTTCTTAAAATAGAGAGCTGCTGATGACAGAAATGACACCTTAAAGGGGTATTCCCATCGCTAGGATATGCCCCCATTGTCCTATATCAAGAACGGGGCCCCGAAAGTAAAGGAGAGCGCACTGCGCATGCACAGCCGCCCTCCATTCGTTTGTATGCGGCCGCCGAAAATAGCCGAGCACTGGCTCGGCTATTTCCATCGGCTCTACAGAAATGAATGGGAGCCGGGCCGCGCATGCGCAGTGCGCCCTCCTTCACTTTTGGGGCCCAGTTCTCTTTTGGGGCCCACCGCTGGGACCCGCACCTATAGAACAATGGGGGCATATCCTAGCGATATGTCCCCATTGTCCAAGATGGGAATACCCCTTTAAGGGGACTGGCCATTATCTAATACTAACTGTACAAGTGCTGGTAACGGGCATTGTTAAACCACTGGAGTTGATGACTGATGGTTTAATAAGCCCAGTTTTGGTTTACCTGCAGGTCCGCTCACCTGCTTCCCGGTGCTGCTCTACCAAAATGGACGCTGGTGGAGGGCTCTGTACATCAGCAGATGCCATTCACTTGGGGAAAAAAACGTCCAAGCGCTGGTTCCCCTGTCCGTCTCCAGTGTAAGTGAACAGAGGCCGCTGAATAGACAGGACCCTCCATCAGTGTCCATTTTCAGAGTGCAGCACCTGGAAGAAAACATAAATTAGGCATAGTTAACGATCGGACGTCATCACAGACGGTTTAATAATGCCTACTACTATCTGCCTGCATGGACTGTTCCCAGCACACGTGCAGCTAGTAATAGCGGCCATCCCTTTAAGTCGAGGAATCTGTCAGCAAGTCTAACTATATGTAACCCAGTCCAGGGCTACATAGAGCTGCCTGACACAATGCAAAACATACCTTTTATTCATACGCAAATGTGGTCTCAAGGTGCCCAGCGGGGCGTGCATAACTGTTATAGGAGCCCAGGCACACCTCCTGCCAGAGCCCACGCCCTCGAGACCGCCCCCTTCACGATCCTCATGGCTCAGCGCATGCGCACCAAGTATGGTGAGGCCAATGCCCACAGCAGGGTATTCGATGCTCAAGTGCTGACCGCTGATTTCGGCAAAGGGCAATGCTCACCACCCGGCTCGAAATTCCACATTACATTTTACTCCACATCTGAGGGGCCTTCTGTGGGACAATGAATCAGGTTTTCCTGGACTGTGGCATCGCATTCTTCAAGAAACATCATTCATTTTGAAGAACAGGACTCCTGACATCTCTGCGCCTTCTTTAGACGGTAATCCGGCGAATCCCTTGTGGTACATGACCCCCAGCACATTGTCAATGGGACTGATGCTAAATTTACTGCATCATCCTTCACTCTAACGGAAGCTCGTCTCCAAAATCCATGACTCTTCTATTTGTCTCTATTATTAATAATTTAATAGCAGCAGGAATTCATCACCATCGTTTTCAGCTGAAAATAATGACACTGTACAACGAAGCGCCGGGCAGAAAGCAATGGTTTTCCTATTTATATACGTAAAGTATAATCGCCGTATAATGAAAAGTCCCGCACATCGCCAAGAAACTTTGGGGGACATTTATACAGGCTGGAAGTCCCAGACAGTGCGCCGGAGCGAGAGGAGCCCGATTTATTATGGAGCAGATGTCTTGTAATAAATTAGATGCATCTCCGGAAGTTAATGCGCCAGAAACTGAAGTCTATAACTATAACTAGCTATAAGTAATAGTAAATCAGGCCGCCCCGCTAAGCCCTGTCTTCTTTTCTCGCTATTTTAGAAAACTGGCGAGAAGCTTAAAAAGTTGCAAAGTCTGCTGGGCACCGGGTGGAATCGTCCTATGTGTGCGCCGTCCTGCTCTGTGAAGACCTGCCGGGAGCATGTAAGCATGTATGTGTATGTCTGTATGTATGAATGTGTGCAGGTGACGGATCCGTCATGAACTCCATTGAAAGTCAATGGAGGACGGACCCGTTCACCATTGTGTTACACCAAACGGATCCGTCCCCATTGACTTTCATTAGGGGTCATGAGGGATCCGTCTTGGTGCGGATGCCGGCGGTTTGTTCTCCGGTCTGAAGACGGAACGGAATGCTTCTAGGAGCGCTCCGTTGTCTTCAGTTCAGTTTTGTCCCCATTGACAATGAATGGGGACAAAACTGAAGCATTTTTTTCCGGTATTGAGCCCCTATGACGGAACTCAATACCGGAATTATAAAACGCTAGTGTGAAAGTAGCCTAATATTGTTTTTGTGGCTTAAAAACAAAATGTCCCTCTTTGTATTTCAATAGTTCCCCTTTTTAAGATCACTGCTTGCTGTCATTGAACATCCCTGATTACACCCAGAAGTTGAACAGCATTAGGGGCCATTCACACTGCAAAGTTATGGTGTGGATGCCGAAATAGTGCCAAAACCAGCCGCATCCTTTCTGCCTCTCTTTCATTTCAAAGGGAGGCAGCACTGAGGATCATGGAGTGGTGGCTTAAAGGGGTATTCCCATCACAGACAATAGGGGCATATCACTAGGATATATTGAGAATGGAGCGGAGAGCCCTTTCCCGAGGTCCGGCCACCACCAGACACAGCTCCCTACTGCTCCCATAGAAACGAATGGGAGCACACTGCGCATGCGCGGCCACCGCACCCATTCATTTCTATGTAGCCGTCAGAAATAGTCGAGCCAGCGCTCGGCTATTTTAAGCGGCCCCATAGAAATTAATGGAGGGCAGCTGCGCATGCGCGGTGCGCCCTCCTTCACTTTTGGTGCGGGTCCCAGCGGTATAAGACAATGGGGGCATATCCCAGCGATATGCCCCCATTGTCTAAGATGGGAATAACCCTTTAAAGAACATATGTCCCTCCTATAAGCCACCGCTCCATGACCCTCAGCGCTGCCTCCTGTTGAGATGTATGGCATCTGTTGTATGAACGTCCTCCAATACTCATCGCTGCTGAGCGTTTGCTACAATTTCATCCAGTGTACAATTTTATATGAGCTAGATAAGGGCATGTTCACATCTGCATTGAGGGCTCCATTTAGGGCCTCCGTCACACAGTCCGTCAAAAATAGCGTGAACATGGACTTTTTTCTTTGCTAAAAAAAAGTTCTTTTGAACAGACCCCATCATAGTCAATAAGATCTGTTCAGGAAATTTCCTGCCAGTTATGTGCCATACCCATCAGTTCCATTATTTTCAGCGCAGAACAATGGAAATAATGGCGCTGATGTGAACATGCCCTAAATCAGCAGCACAGATCTCTCCCCTGGTCTCATAGTTTGCTACAATGTATCAGCGCAGGCCCATACTGTATCAGGCTGCAGTCCATATTGTTTAGCTCACAGTGGATTGTGTAGACTGGATACGATTCTAGTAAACGCTCAATTTTCGGACTGTCAGGATTTTCCGCTTCAGCTTTTAAAGAATCAATGTTTCCAAGCCTGACACGGTGAGGAAAAGAGATAAGATATATATAAAAACTTTGGATAACTTTATACGAGGTAGTACTCACAATGCAGAATGGAGCAAATCCGTGTGGATTAAATAACGGCAGAGACATAAGTAAGTCTGCGGTACATCCGAGGGGCAAGACCTGCACCTAGATGCAGAATATGCCACTTTTCAGATAGGCTTAAAGGGGGAGATTTATCATTCAGTCTGCGCCAGAAAAGTGGATGTAAAAAAGTCACAAGTCTGTGTTTGCAACTTCTCAAATGCGAATTTTGAAAAAATAGTCACAAGTGGGGTTTTTATGCTGCCCTCGTCACTTTTCCGAAAGAGGACACGTCAAGGGCATGAAGGGGTCATGGCAGCTGCAGCGACAAATTTATCTTCATTTATGACATAAACAAAGCCAGAAATGAAGGCAGCTCAGAGTTGCTGCAGATTTCTCTTTAGGGGCACGGACTGCTGGAAGTTATGACAAGTCCTGCACATCGTCATTGATTAGGTGCATCCTCTGCCCGGACAATGCACTGGCCTTGATTAATTGAGTAAACAGCAATTTTACCTGTAAACCCAAGCGGACATTAAAGGGGTTGTCTGACTTCAGTCAGTGGCATTTATCATGTAGAGAAACTTAATACAAGGCACTTACTAATGTATTGTTATTATCCATATTGCTTCCTTTGCTGGCTGGATTCATTTTTCCATCACATTATACACTGCTTGTTTCCATGGTTATGACCACCCTGTAATCCATCAGCGGTGGTCGTGCTTGCACACTATAGGAAAAAGCATCGGCCTATGTGCTCGTCCCTCAGTCCTGCCCACCAGAGAGGCTGACGCTTTTTCCTATATTGTGCAAGCACGACCACCACTGATGGATTGCAGGGTGGTCGTAACCATGGAAACAAGCAGTGTATAATGTGATGGAAAAATGAATCCAGCCAGCAAAGGAAGCAATATGGAGAATCACAATACATTAGGAAGTGCCTTGTATTCACTTCCTCTACATGATAAATGCCACTTACTGACGTGAGAGGACCCCTTTAACAATGAATTTGAAAACTTGAATGACTTGCGGTAAAACTACATGCAGCAGGGTTTTGTTTGGCCATGTGGCTGGCTGCACCCTGCCCACTTTGTATGGCTCTACCCTAAAAATACTGGTTTTCCACTAAATGAATTGGGCATTACCACTACACACATAAATCAATTAGCTTATGGGAAAGCTGGGTGACAACTGCACACATCTTTTGTGGCCTCCACATCTGCTCATGAGATGATTCAGCTTCCTCCGTAATCTGAGAAAGCTGAATGTTCACCACTGTGTGTGATCAAGCTCACATTGCTGGTCCTTCACAAAAAGAACGGGGACAGACTAAAAGATATCTCTTTACATTGCAATTATTTCCATTTCAGTAAAAAATGCCCTTTGATTAACACTTTAGGGTGTGTTCCCATCTGCGCCCATTGCAGACGCCGTCATATGGACACCTTACAGTTCCTCTCACCTTATATCCCAGCCGCGCTGCCCTCTGCAGTAGGGTTTCTCCAGCATTTTTATTCACAATCAGTCTCCTGGCTTCCGGAGGCATGTTCTGACTATTGGCATCCCACAAGCCGAAGCTACTGGTGCGACGAGACCGGCAGGGGGTTCCTGGCTCACGACTCTTCCGTGGAGATTTGGTAGGGGTGCTTTTGGGAGACAGACTGCTCCGTCGACCCCTTCCCTATAGTAAAAGAACAGCAGATTACATGTAGGGTGATGTAAAATATTCCGAAACTGCAATACTATGTTGATAATTCATTATTAATAGAAAACTGACCAAAAAAAAATGTGTCTATTAGGATGCAGTTTTTTTGCACATTTATTGATTTTGCACATCAGGATGAATCCTTTCTGCTAAGATGCGGTTGTGTGAAATCAAAAGGAATCAGTCACTAAATACATTGAAAGTCAATAGGTGACGGATTCATTTTGTAGGCCCGTCACCATTGACTTACGTTTTTATGACTGACACAAAACCGCAGCTTGCAGAGTTTTTTTTGTCCAGTCCCAAAACGTAATGCTGTTGGAATGGCTTGATGCTTCCATCCAGAATGCATGAGGACTAAACGGAAAGGTTTTGTTCCAGTATTGAGATCCTCTGCCGGAACGCAATCCCTCAAATGTATGACAGCAGGTTTAGGACTCATGCACACGGCTGTAGCAGCTTTTGCGGTCCGCAAATGACAGATCCACAAAACACAGATACCAGACGTGTGGATTCTGCATTGTGTGGGAACGGAACGTCCTTCCATCTATAGAACTGTCCTATTCTTCTCCATAAAACAGGTGCAGGCGCCGCAGGACGGACATATGGATCCATGCATTACCTTTTTTGGACAGAAACACCAAAGAGACGCTCCGTAGTGATTGCACACCGCACCGTATCATCAGGATTGCTGACCCATTCAAGTGATTACGTCCGCAACCGTTATACGGCCAGTGCATGTATATTGCGGACCCGCTGTTTGCAACAGTGCATGAGCCCTTAAAGGGGTTATCTGAGGCTGGAAAAGGCCCCAATACGCCCCTCACACTGATTCTACTTACCTGGTTCCCTGCTCCTGGTCCCCAAATGGCCACAGCTGCTTCTCCCCGTGCATCAGGTGTCGGGGGGAGCACGTGTGTACGTTTGTATATTTTACACACAAATATTATTGCTAAAACTAATAAATATATTTTTTTTTATTTTATTTTGTTTATGAACGAAAAATACGTATATGCGTCTGCTGTATTATTGGTAAAACTAGTAACTATGGCTGTAACGTTTTAATCTTTTTATTTTCTTCATTTCAAATTTTCTTCATTTTTAATTATTTTATGTATTTATTTTTACTTTTTTTTAATGAAAAAAAGTGAAATAATCCCCTTGCTCCCACAGTCAGGGCACAAAAGGGTTAATTCCCAGCCTGCAGGCTCACAGTTAGTGTTACAGCCAGCAGGGGGTGCTCTCACATCAAGAAGAGCGCTCCCCTGCTGACCTTTTCACTTTACACTGCTATGGATGGCTGCAGCACCCTGCTTCCACACAGAGAGACCTCTTCTGCTGGTCTTGGGCATATTTAACGTGACTGCAGCTGTCTAATGACATCACGGTCACAGCTGGGGGAGCCGGCAGATCGCAATGTAAGCCGAAGCTTTAATACACTGGTGACCACCATGGCCTATAAAGTCGTGTGGCGGTCGGCAAGAGGAGGCAAATGGAATCCAGCAGTGCTTAAAGGAACATGGCCCAATGTTATTTCTGTTGGATCCATATGGAAGCTGTAAAAAACCATATGAAATGTCTATAGGTGCCCGAGCTCCAAACAGGATTCCAGTTTTACGGCCACGAGCCCAACTGGAAGGTGAAACTCGGACAACTATATTATATAAGAGAGGCCTTCGGTGCTGTCTGTCTGACACATGGAAATCACCGAATCACCTACCTTGACCTCCTCATCTTTGTTTCCTCCTAGATGTTTGGTCTTGCACTTGCGTTTTCCAGAGGGTTTCTCAAGAATCTGTAAGGAGGGCGAGTCCTCAAGGCCGTCTCTGAAGGAGCTGTTTCTGACATCGCTTTGTCGCTGGTTACTCCTGTCTGGTGATATTTTCCTCTTTCGGAAATCTAAAGGCGAACGGCCGGAATACAGAGATATGAGCAAAACCGAAGAAGATGGCCATTAATATAAATAAATAAAATAGAGGATTCTGTTATGTCCTAAGAAAGTTTCCTTGAAATGTTAAATGATTTTTGTCGCTCGCTGTAGAGCAGTTTTCATCACTCTTTTCCGCAGACACCAGCACAGCATCGCCCACAGCTACAATATGTAATTAGGGCAACACATCGATCTTAGAAATGCAATAACTGGGGAATATAGCATCAAGCCAAAACAATAGACTCATCACTGTAACCAGCAAGAACCAACATCGCAACTTCTTCCTTAATACACCGGATACAATGACTTTTATTAAAAATAATAACAATGGTACAATGACACGATACATAGTAAAGACTACACTGAAGAAGGCCACAGACAGGACAGACCTCACAGTCTCAACTATGCTATGTAACAGAACGGCCTGCCTAGCCAAAAGTCTGTTAGGGCCTGTCCACCCTTCTTAGGGCCTGTCCACCCTTCTTAGGGCCTGTCCACCCTTCTTAGGGCCTGTCCACCTTTTTTAGGGCCCGTTCACCTTTCTTAGGGCCCGTCCACCTTTCTCAGGGCCCGTCCACCTTTCTCAGGGCCCGTCCACCTTTCTCAGGGCCCGTCCACCTTTCTCAGGGCCCGTCCACCTTTCCTAGGGCCTGTCCACCTTTCTAAGGGCCCGTCCACCTTTCTAAGGGCCCGTCCACCTTTCTGAGGGCCCGTCCACCTTTCTAAGGGCCCGTCCACCTTTCTTAGGGCCTGTCCACCTTTCCAAGGGCCCGTCCACCTTTCTTAGGGCCCGTCCACCTTTCCTAGGGCCCGTCCACCTTTCCTAGGGCCTGTCCACCTTTCCTAGGGCCTGTCCACCTTTCCTAGGGCCTGTCCACCTTTCCTAGGGCCCGTCCACCTTTCTAAGGGCCTGTCCACCTTTCTAAGGGCCTGTCCACCTTTCTAAGGGCCCGTCCACCTTTCTTAGGGCCCGTCCACCTTTCTAAGGGCCTGTCCACATTTTACTTTACGTTAGATTAAAGTGCACACTATGAACATATCTATAAGGCTGGGCAATATGGCCTACAATGAAAATCTTGATTTTCCCAAAATTCTCAATTTTACAGTGGTTGTCTAGGACGTATTGATAGGTAATCGCTATCAGATCGACAGGGGTCTGACGGCACCCTCAATGATCATCTGTCTCGGAGAAGTGCTGGCATCAGAAATGATGCAGTGGACTGAAGGCTCGATCCACCCTGTAGTTTTCTGGACTAGCGTACTGCAGCACCCTGGCACAGCCTCTACACAATGGATGGAACCTTGTCCATCAGGATCCATCAACTATATAGTTTCTGGTACCAGTGGCTGTCTGTAACAGCTGATCAGTGGGGATCCTGGATGTCAGATGATCAGAACCAGACAGCACTTATGTCATTACTAAACCACATAGACCAGTGTGGCAGCTACAATGTCTGACACCTCTATTGTTGGCTGTGACATTAGCACTAAAGGGACAAGCCTAAGATCAATGTCATGATTCTGAACAGAAACGGTAAATAAATTAATTTGATTCATCGCCTAGTCCTAATCCATAATCACTAGAGTTGAGCGAACCTGCCATTTGGGGGTTTAAGTGAACTTCGTAATGGATTCTGTTCTCACGGAATCCATCACATAATTCAACACCGGCACGCTGAACAGAATGCCTTTACATAATACAAGTGTATGGCCAGCAGAGCGGAGCCCTCGGAGCTGCCATACACCTGTATTATGCGGCATTGCATTACGAGATGGATTCTATGAGAACAGAACCCATTACGTAATTCACTTAAACCCCCAAACCAGAACTCGAACCTGCCAAAAAGCAGGTTCCCTCGTCTCTAATAATCACCCATACACCCAGCGTATGCCAACAACGTGCAGATATGCATTGGCATTCCCTTTTCTTTTTAACCTTTTTGCCCACCAAACCCACCGGATTACCTTTATAGAAGGGTCACGTGGTCTCCGATGGTGTTCTTACATACTTCCCGGACTTCAGAATGCAGTAAAAATCTTTATTTTGTGCTCCTGTCCCGTCAGATGCCAATGAGCTGCCTCAAGTTAAAGGCAACCTGTCATCAACTTTATGCTGCCCATACTAAAGTTGATTTCAGCGGTCTGTCATTTAAAAGTAAGTGGTTGCCGAGAACCAACATCACAAACATTGCAGACTGGGCCTGGAAAAGAGTCACGACCACCTGAGAAGAGTCCTGGTTATTCATGAATTCCTGCTCTCCCTGCTGATGACTGACAGTCTTCTACCTAGTTTTCTCCCTTTCTCTCTAGGAGAGAACTGCCAGTCATCAGCAGATTGGCGGGAGAGCAGGAGATTAGGAATAACCAGGACTCTTCTCAGGTAGATTTGACTCTTTTCAAGGCCTGTAATGATTATGATGCTGGTTCTCGGCAACCACTTACATTTAGCTCATGAGTTACCGCTGACATCAGCATTTCTGTCATTATTTTATACTTCCCTCAGTAAGGTCAGCATAAAGTTGATGACAGGTTCCCTTTAAGGAGGCTGGCAAGTTCTCCCTGGAAGTCAAGCTAACCCCATCAAAACCCTGACCCTTCTTCTGTGATTGGTAACTCCAGCACAGGAAATGTCATCCCCTGACCCCTCAAATCCCCCCACCCATCCCCCTGAAGGTCTGGTGCCGTTGATTTCTATAACCCACCCTCTGTGACTGTTGAGTGCAGCGTTACTACATGTATGTGTATGGACAGCTGTAGGGTTAGCTCTACAATGACCCACCTGTCCTGGGCCTTCTCCTACAGTAGTACTGAGACACTTCCTCTTCCTCTTTTTCCGTTAGATATTCCCCATTTTGGTATTTACGGTTCTTCTGTCTCCGCCTCTTTCTCCGCCGTAATGTACCGTCCTCTTCAGCGTTGTCATCCTGCTCCAAGATGGACGCTTTCCCAGTGTCTAGACCTCTGCTTGACAGTTCCCAGGGGTCTTGTATTATTGGGCTGATTAGTTCTGGTTCTGGTTCCTCTTTGATAGCTGTGAATCGGCTGCGTGGCCGGCCTGGTTTGCAGTTCTTCCTCAGCTTCCTTCTCTTACAAGGGAGGCTAGTCTCATCTACCTCCTCCTCGGTTTGGAGCTTGTCTACGATGGTGGATCCAACATCTGAAAATCCATAATTTCCTGCAGTTGAACAGAAGTAAACCGGTTACTAGGGCTTTGCAGTTCATTCCTATAAATCAGGGAAAACTTAGGGGAAAATTTATGATTCCTTTTACGCCTCTTTTTTGGCATAGAAAACTTTTCTAGTCACAATCTCCATTTTACAGCAAACTCTACAAAACGGGGGCACTGCGAGGGCGGGACCATCAGCCCCGGATAATTAATCATTATCAACGTCACAAACGAGTTTCCATAGATTTCATTCCGGAGCACAGCCGGAGGAGCCGTGTAATTTATGACGAGGCCTGCTCCTTGTCATCAACTACAAGCCTCCTCCGGCAGCGCAGGCCCGATCAAGGCTGATGGTAGAACGTCACTTCTCCTTCCTGCTGGATCCACTCCTTGGCTCTAAAGACTGCCACAAAAACTGAGGCCTTTTATCCCCCCCCCCAAAAAAAAACTTTTTCAGTTTTAGTG
This sequence comes from Rhinella marina, assembly GCA_900303285.1. NCBI lineage: Eukaryota > Metazoa > Chordata > Amphibia > Anura > Bufonidae > Rhinella > Rhinella marina. The sequence goes on from ONZH01027575.1 coordinate 172,507, forward strand.
CTGTTTTTTTGTTTCTTTTTTTATCGCAGTTTTTGCTGTATACCGTAAACGTCAGTTTCAGGTGTTAGTTAAAAGTTTATAGGATATATGACAGACAAGTGTTTTTTTCGTCTAGTCGTGTTTTTCTAAGTGATGGCATTGTTTGTGGGGAGGTTTTTTTTTTGTGTTTTTTTTTGGGGGGGCACCAGACTTCATGTGTGTGGGGGCATTTAAAGAGGTTTTAAAAAAGTAAAAGTAAAAAAAAAAAAAAGCAAATATACTAAAATAAAAAAAAAAACGCACCTTACTCACCTCTTACATCCCCTGCTGCTCCTTCAGCACCATTACCAATCCATGGCCTCAGTAGTCACACGCCGCACTCCCTAGCGTCACTGCGGAGGCCAGTGATGTCACAGTGATGTCATCGCTTACAGGAAGTAACTGATGACAGGTGGGACCATTAGCGCATCAGCGCTGGAGCGGAGAAGAGGGGTGTATCGTATGTGTGTTTTTATTACATTTTGTGATACATTTATACAGTGCCACACAGGACTACTACTAACCAATCAGATCTGTAGCAGCAACCTGTTATTTACCAGGGATTTTTTATTATTTTTATAGATTTTAGGGAGGTGGTGAGGATCGGGAAATGGATGAAATATTTATGCTCCCGTGATTCCCTGTTGTGACCGGTCATTTATAAACCAAGCAACAGAGAAACGTGCCAGCGCTATCCGGAAAAATGTAAGATCAGTTCGGACAGAAGCTCCTGCTGGGCCGCTGGGAAAATGTAAATATTCAGTGTGCGGTGGAAGAATACGCAAGACAAAATGTTGAGCGCCACGTGCTGCACGATTACACCGCAGAAGACTCCGTCCCTGCTGGATGTTTTATCCATTAACGCCCAGAACACTGGAACACCCAATAGCAAAAGTGGCTGTGCCCATCCCCCACTGCTGCATTTCAATGTAAATCCCCCCTTTACCTGTCTGACTGCGGGTTCGGCTCTTTAAGACGACTGGGATGAAGTCTTTGAAGCTGTTTTTGGATTTTCTCTCTGGCGTGGCTGTCGGGAAGGGAGAGCACAATGAGAGAAGTAAAGCAAGAAAGGCACAAAGCTTTGTATAAACGGCAGCAGAGAGGGAGAGGCAAGCACGCCAATACAGCCGGGCCCCAAAAGAACGGCTATTGTTCTTTGCAGTTAAAGGGGAACTCCATTGCTAGTCGCCTTCTGACACGTCACGGGATAACATTGGGGAAGATATGGGAGCCAATCCCAAATTCCTTTGTGCAGAATTTCCCATCTTCTGGTAAGAAGATAGTATCGTTGGTCATTGGGGGCCCCGTCGATTGACTACTGACAGCAGGACCTTTGAGAGAGTAGATGGGTGAGGGTCTAAGTTTAGTATTTCACCGGTCTCCCAGCAGCCATATTGCTCCTACTGGTCTCCTAAGGCGGGAAGCCTCATCACTCCAGACGTGGCCGCAGCTCTGCGGGAAAAAGAAACCCCATAGACGGCTGTACTGTAATAGCCATAGATAACCTACAGGAGGCGCCCAGAGATTTCCAGCACGGGGAAGGCTACCTACTGCACAGTAACACTATATGTTACTACTCCGACACACGTCAGCGGTACATAGGGCTAGTTTCACACTAGCGTTCAGAGATCCGGCCCGACGAGGTTCTCCGCTGCCTGAATGCCCGCCATTCCCTTTAACTATAATGGGGAGCGGCGTAAATCCGGAAATTGGCGGGACAAAAAACGCTGCAGTGTGAAACTAGGCTGAGCTGGCTGATCAGGAAGCTCGAACGAGACAGAATATGTAAGGCTTCATTCACACACCAGTTTCAGAATCATTGCAATCTATGCAGCTATTCACATGGCATTTTTTGTAACGGACACAGGGGGGGGGGGGGGGGGGCCATTAATGTGCCCGTTCTTAATGGCTGTACAGGCAGATGCTCAGCACACGTGGGAAGACGTACTCCACACTGGAGGCAGCAGGACCTGACGTTCCCAATGTGATCATGTGACAAGGGCAAGCGTTCCTGAGCACAACAGGGGGGCATTATATATACAGGTGCCACTTATACACTGGGGGTACTGTAGAGGCCACTATTTGTAATGGGGGCACTAAGAGGTCCATTATTTTTTTTCACGTCATGTGAATGTTTTATACTTTTTGTTGCCTTCCTCAAATATCTCCTGACGATGACGGATCATACAGGATCAGCAGAGAGAATATCCCGCGACGCAAAGAAGTTTGAATTTTAAGGGTTTATTTAGCAGGTGGTACGACGCGTTTCAAGTACAGACTGCTTATGTTGAAATGTGTTGCACCACCTGCTAAACAAACCTTAGAAATTTAAACTCCATCACCGGATGGTTCTTTGCGCCGCGGGATATTCTCTCTGCTGATCGACTTGCCTTCTGGGGGACTCCAGGCATCCCCCACTTGAAGCACCTGCATCCTTGGCTTTGAGGATCTCATGTACCCTCTGACGAGCCTACATTAGAGTTGTGCCTAATTCTAGCACAACTCTACAAGGTGAGCCTCCTATTTGGAGACATTACCCTATGGTGTGCCGGATCATACAGGATGACTGAGACCTGCAGTGGTCACCCGATACATTCAGGGACTGCTGCTGAGCGATGGCCCCATCAAAATACAGCAGCAGAGAAAACAAGAGTTATCCTATTTTACTTGAAATCGCAAACCACGCCCTGTACAAAACAGCTGCAAACACAACGGAGTTATCTGCACGTTCAGATGCAATCATTCCTTAAAGGGGGTGTATAGCTTCAACCCTGGATGAGGCTTTTAGAGGGGCCTGTAAGTATTGGGATAACTTACTCCTCTTAAAAATAATTTTTTAAAAATCGTTCCAACTGCACATTGGTCATAGAACCTCTTAAAGGGCTCATCCTGCAGATAGGCCATCAATATTTTATCGGCACGTGAATGGGAGCTCTGTCCACTACACGATGGATGGAGCTGTGGAGTTAGGATGCTGAAGATACTGCAGAACAGCTGATCGCTGGGGCGGAGGGGGGCTGCTAATCAGATACTGATGGCGTGTCCAAATTATAGGTCATCAATATAAAAGGACTGGACTGGAAGTATGCTCCCTTGCAACTACAACTCCCAGCATCGTCGTGAGTGAAGGAGACGGAAAACTGCCATATGACGTGGTGAAGCTGTGACTGCAGGTTAGATTGTATTAATAGACCTGGAGGTGAAGAGTCTGTAATAGGAAGTCTGGATGAGGACACAGGAAGCGCCGGTAACTGTCAGCCACCGACTGCTGCTTGTTGTGCAATATCCTCCTGCGCAGAAATACAACCTCCCATCATCGAGGCACGTAGGAGGTCGTGGGCAGTGGGATGTATTAGTAGAAATTCAAGCACTAAATATGTTTATTGGCTTTTTTTCCCACATCTCAATGGGAGGAGTTACTATTGCGTGGCGATAATAGTTTACAAGCCTTCGTAATCACATGGAGATCAGAGGGGTCCCCAGCTCAGGACATCTGACTTGTCCCTGTAGCACACGGTCGGCCATTTCTCTGAATGGTCAGCATGCAATACTACATTTCTCCAGCAGAAGAGATATGTGGCCCCCGGGTGTGACTGCTGGGGGTCTCAGATAAGCAGCTCATCAGGACGGCTGCTGAGTTTTGATGAGACAATCTTTTTTTGGTTTGTTTTTGCAGTAAATAAATGGGAACACATATTCCTAAGTATATAGAGCGTTCAATATTAAACAAAAATGCATGAATTTTTTCTTAAATATACGGTAACACAGCAACATAGAAGGCCGAAAAAAGCCCTCTGTCCATCCAGTTCAGCCTGTTATCCTGCAAGTTGATCCAGAAGAACTAGTGCCGAGAAGAAAATCAATTGTTTCCCATTCGCGTCAGTCAGTTAGTTCCAACCCCTTGAAGCACCACAAGGTGGCGCTGAGAACAGCTTTCACTCAGTATTCCATGTGGAACATTAGCTGGGATACCTATGTGTGTAAGGCCTTGTGTGCGCTCCGTGCCCGTGCTGTGGACCTTAATTTGCGGACCACAACGCACGGGCACCAACATTGGGGACACCGCATTCGGATCGTGAACCAATTCGTTTGAATGGGGTCCGAGATCCGCATCTGACGGTCCGCACCGCAAAAAAGTAGTGCTTGCGCTACTTTTTTGCGGTGCGGAGGCATGGCCAGAAACACTATCCATTCCTCTGTTCCGCATCTCCGTGATTGCGGACCCATTGAAGCGAATGGGTCCTTGATCTGTGATGTGGGCTGCACACGGCTGGTGCCCGTGTATTGCAGACCTGGCATATGCGGGCCACAATAGACAGGCACGGGCCGGCCGGGTTATATTTACAGGACCCTAGGATGTAGGAAGCTGTCAGAACAGGGAGAGACTTACACAACCCAATGCATTTTTGCAGCCCATAGAAATTAAAACAAATCCATTCTTGACACGAGAATATTTCATGCAGCAGAATCTGTATCTCCAAAAGTAATTCCATGTGATTTGGTCCTGAAGGGGTGCTCCTCCTTAACCCCTTCCCGCCACAGCCAGTTTTAGTTTTTCTCTCGCTGCCTAAGGCCCCATTCACGCGACCCTACTTTTGCTCTGCATTTTTTGCGGATAGGAGGCGGACCCATTCATTTCAACGGACAGTACACCGCGTGCTGTCTGCGTCCATATGTCCGTTACGCGGCTCCGCAAAAAAAGAAAGAACATGTCCTAGTCTTATCCGTTTTGCAGACAAGGATAGGCATTGTTACAGTGGATCCACAAAAAAAACGGATGCAACACGGACGTCATCTGTATTTTTTTGCGGATCGAGTTGTGTGAATGTACTCTTACTATTTTATCTTTCCTTGTAAACTCCACCATTGTTTTATAGCATACACTGTACATCAGCACAATTACATCCACACCAGAGTTATATTCTTCTTCTCCTTTATTACTTTACACAAAAATTGTGTCGTCATATTCTGACACTGATAACGTTTTTTTATTTATCCCTCGGCAAAGCTTTGTGAGGTGCAGAGTGGGTCGCAGTCCTTGTTGGTACCATCTTCACGTTCGTACGATTTTTCATCCCTTGTTATTCAAATTTTGGGTGTAGTGACCAGAAAACAGCAGCTCTGGCCTCGTGTGTCTTCTTGTTTACAGTTTGGGATATTTTTATTGTTTGGACTTTTACAGATAAAGTGACAACAATTATGTTAATGTTTTTGTTGTTTAGACTTTTACAAAGGAAATGGTAATTGTTACTCGGGGAGGGGTATATTTTTAGTATTTTAGTACCACTTGATTGCTTGTAAAATAATCTTTTCAGTAAGTCTGAACATTACAAAAGAGACCTGAGCACTAAAAACTCAACAGTGGGACGAGATGACAGACTTTCCCAGGCATCAGAAGACCGTTCACAATGGATCTCCCCTTTAATTTCAGGGAAAGGAGTGCCTATGTTAGTATGCTCCAGGTCTGAGAACCCTTTAAAAATGGCAGTCATTAAAGGGGTTTTCCAGGACTTGTTTTTCCAGGATCCTATGATCGATAGGATATGCCCCCATTGTCTTATAGGTACGCTGGGACCTGCACCTATATCGAGAAAGGAGCCTCAAAAGTGAAGGAGGGGACACCACGCATGCGCAGACGCCCTCTATTAATTTCTATGGGGCCGCCGAAAATAGCCGAGCGCTCCATAGAAATGAATGGGAGCGGTGGCCGCGCATGCGCAGTTTGCTCCCATTCATTTCTATGGGAGCAGCGGGGGAGCTGTGCCTGGTGGTGGCCGGACCCCGGGGTCCTCCAGGCACAGAGCTCCCCGCTCCTTTCTCAATATAGATGCGGGACCCACACCTATAAGACAATGGGAGCATATCCAAGCAATATGCCCCCATTGTCTGAGATGGGAATAACCCTTTAAGACCCCTCATACACATTAGTGAATTAGTGAACCAACAACAGTGGGTTTGGCCGACACCCTAATGTGTGTCGGGAGCTCCCGACTCTCCTCTGACAGGTGCATTCACACGACCGTAAGTGTTTTGCGGTCCGCAAATTGCGGATCCGCAAAACACGGATATCAGCCATGTGCGTTCCGCAATTTGCGGACCACACATGGCTAGCGCTATATAGAGAATGCCTATTCTTGTCCGTGCTTGCAGACAAGAATAGGACATGCTCTATATTTTTTGTGACGCCGCGGAACAGAACAACGGATGCGGACAGCACATGGTATGCTGTCCGCATCTTTTGTGGCTCCATTGAAATGAATGGGTGCGGAACGGATGCGGACCCAAAAATACGGTCGTGTGAATGAAGCCTTAATGTCTAGGGACAGCGGGAATGAGAAAAGTGTATATTTTGCCCAATCCCTTTGCCCTCCTAGAAGATAAGATACAAGTTTATCCGAGCCTAACATGTATGTGTATGGGGGAGCCAGAAGGTTGCTGGGAGAAATATCTGTAGGCCAAGCAATGGTTAAGCTGACAGCTATTAAAAATGTATGGCCGCCCACAGATATTCATGGCCTATCCTCATGATAGGTCATCAACATCAGATCATTGGGGGGGGGGGTCCAACAACCTGCACCCCCACCGATCAGCTGTTTCAGACAGGCGCTGGAAACTATACAGTGTATGAAGCTTTGAGCAGGAGGCTCCGTACACTGTGTAGTGACAGTGTCAGTCTTCTGCTCCATGTGTTGGAGCTGAGCTGCAGTACGCCGGTGTCAGAAACTACACACTGTTTCCAATGCCGGCAGCTGTTTAAAAAGTGGATGGGTAGGGGGTGCAGGTGTTGGACCACCATGAATTTGATATTGGTTACCTATCCTCATGACAGTAGTGCTGGTAAACACCAACAAATTCTGTCCTGAAACATCTATTTTCTGATGATAAAAGTTAAAAAAATAAAATCAATCCATAATGGGGCATGAGGGTGAGAACAGGACCGCAGTGTAGAATAAGATATATGTAAAGCAGAGGCTCTTCAGAATAAGCTGCCATGTATGTACATGAGTGATTAAGCTATTTTGTATTTTGCTTTTCACCCTCGGCACGCTCTGGTCCCCAGTGTTTTCTGAGTTAGTGGGCAGAGACCAGCTGCTATGATGTCTCCCATACACAGCACACACAGAGGAGGGGATCCAGCTCTGCAGCACACAGAAGCAGCAGCAGCGCGGAGGACAGAATACAGAAATACTGCGCAGTGTAGCTGAGAATCCAGGACTTGGAGCGAGATAGAAAAGATACTAAAGCCAGCAGCAGCATCTCTCTGCCTCTCTCACTCTGCGGCAGATTCCTCCTCCCTGCTCCCTTCACCACAGACTTCTATGGGAAGCAGCTGTAATCTGATCCCTCAGTGAGCTGATAATCAGTCTCACCTTACACCAATGAATTTCAGCAGTGAATGATTAGTGCAGGAGGCAAGGAGGAGGAGGAGGAGGAGAGGCTCATAATTGGCTGACGAGGCATAAGATATATAATGAGACATATTACAAATTTTCTTAAATTCCCCTGTATTATTGATTTACACAAAGTTTGTTGAAATGAAAGAAATACTATAGGTGTATATCTATATATCCATAGTCATTTTCTGGTTCTGTTTGCATACCTGGGTCTAATTCTGGATCCAAAGGCTCAGTCTTTATGGCTCGCCTCCTCCACCTCCTGACTCTGGTGCCTTCTGGCTCGCTCTTGGACTTTGGGGTCGCATGTTCTTTCTTCTCAAGGCCGGTGACGGATTGTTGCCTCTTGCTCTGAAAGGACAAAGTGATCGTAAAGAAAGAGAATCTGCCATCAAGTAAACGACAAATGTACCGACAGCCTGATCTGTACTGAAAGACCATTTCCCTCACGGTCGGAGGAGTCACTCGGCTCTTCCAGGCCCCTATCGGGGCAGATAATATTTTCCCGTCTTGCCTCACTTACTGCGGGAAATTCTTAATTCTTAAGTTTTTTTTAATGAAGAGAAAATTATCTTCCAGCAATGAAGCTTCTCTTAACCTCACAATCAACTGTTATTGCCATATTGACATAGATTTTCCAGGCAGCGGCCATTGAAATGAATGTATGGAAGCGCCAGGTCTACAAGAGGGCGGAGGACCCTATACAACGTCATGCCCATGGGTTGTTGTCCAGGTGCGGTTTCTGCAGCATGGACAGGAACTTCTTCACAGCCCCATTCAGATGGATGGGACGGAAATATCTAACAAACACCATAAGGGGACGTCCACAGGGGACGGATAAACTGCAGATTTGTGCCGTTAAATCCGCAATGTATGAAAATACCAGCAAAGTAAAAGAGATTTCAGCAAATCTCATCCACACGCTCCTGAAATATCCGCACACTGCGTCCCTAAAAGTCACATCCACTAAGAAGCAGCACAATAGTGAAGCTTATAAACTTCTGATCCCAGTCGTGATCTCTACGATTAAAGCAGAACACAATTCATGACGTTGACGTTCGGTCTGATGTGCAGTTAATTATCTGCCAAAGAGCAATTTATGCAAATCCACAATATTCTGACACCGCTGACCTGCCACGTGTTACCAGAGACGGATGGCAGACTCCAAAAAACTAATCAGTGTTTTAGATTTGCCTTTACTAATAATTCTAAAATACTCTGTGCTGCTGTGAGCATTCCAAGCATCTGATCAATTCCGTTACTAAAATAATGGACCAAAACGAACAGTGAAAAGTGATAATGGAGGTGTCCTAGTCCTTGAATCCCATTTTAACGAGCTGATATCATCAGTAGGATCCCCCAAGTCTTCTTCTAGCCTTAGGGTACGGGCACACGGAGCGGGCGTGATCCGGTGATGAACTGCGCGGTCAATTATCCCGCGGCTTCCTTTCATTTAACTAATGAAAACCGCACGGTACAGTCGGTCTCCGTTGTCAATGGCCGAGTGGTATGGAAGATGCTGTGCAGCCATTAACAACGAAGACGGACTAAACAGTGAGGTCTTCATTAGTTAAATGAGAGGAAGGTGCGGGCTAATTGGCCGCCCGGTTCATGACGGCAGCACGGCCGCTTCGTGTGGCTGTTCCCTTACACTGTTACATTGATACAACAAATGATCACTTCAAAAAGCATTGCACAAAATACATCAAATGCCGCCATTACAGTCCCCACAAGGCATGTGAAGGGCTCATGTACACACATGGCCGTCGTGCGGTGCAATTTGAGGGTCCCTAATGCACAGGCAACATCCGTGCGACGGGGGGGACGGATCGAGACCCATTCAACTTGATTGAACACGTTCTATTTTTTTGCGGTGCGGAGGCACGGACAGAAACACCACGCACCGCATCTACGGGACTGAATGGGTCCACAACCGGTGCCAGTGTATTGTGGAGCCGCCATATACGGGCCGCAGTGAGGCCGTCATGCATGAGCCCTAAGGCAAATTTGCACGAAAAAAGACAGAGAAGGGTCGGCGCTGCTCACTTGTCATACTTGTGATACCGGCATTAGCAGCAGTTTTTCTGGCTTCACCGTCTGGAGTTGCTCAGCGGTAAAGGAAACAGTAATAAAATCCAGAACAGACAGACGTTCTCCGGCACTCTCCGGTAATACACATGCAGTGCACACAGGGAACGGCAGGACATATCAGCACGCGGCCAACGGACGTTTCACGTCTCCAGACACTTTCTCAAGGCCTTTGGCCGCATGCTATTATGTCTTGCATATGTATTAATTAAGAAACGGCAAGCTTTACCAAAGAGTGCCGAGGAACGTCTGTCTCCATTTTGGATTAAGGCGGATTTACACTGCGCAATTGTCGGACTGATTATTGGGAGAACGCTTGTTCCAGTGTAAAGGTGCTGCCATTCAGCCGATGAATGAGCATTTCGTTTATGCAGCACATTATGATGTTTAAGTAGCCATATGCTGCCCAGAAATTACGATGCCATCGCTGGTCCTCATACAGAGGAGGTGATCACCCAATGTACGTGCTGCTCTCACCTCCACTGACGAGCAGGCAATTATCAGGAGGGAGCGGTCCCTTCCCCATAACTGCCCGCTCAGTTGCCAAGTGTAAATGTGCCTTTACCTGAATGCCAAATCCATCAGGTAAGTGAGAGATATGGAAACGTATGTTACAGCATAATCAGGATTTTGAGATACAGAAATGGTTCCTACAAATCACATATAATTGATGGGGGAATGCTGCTGAACAACGTGATCTGAACCATCTGCGGCCCAATATCAGTAATACAAAGGAGATGGTGCTGGACCTTGGGTTGTCTCACTTCTGCAAGTGGCATTGATCACGTAGAGAAAGTTAATACAAAGAATTTACTAATGTATTGTGATTGTCCACATTGCTTTCTATGATGGCTAGGCTCATTTTTCCATCACATTATACACTTTTTGTTTCCATGGTTACCACCGCCCTGCAATCCAGCATCGGTGGCCGTGCACACTAAAGAAAAAAGCACTGGCCTCTCTGGTTGCCGGGACCACACGGGAACGCACATAGGCCGGTGCTATTTCCTGTAGTGTGCAAACACGACCACCATTCCTGGATTGAAGGGTGGTCGCAACCATGGAGCTGTGTATAATGTGATGGAAAAATGAATCCAGCCAGCAAAAGACGCAATATGGAGAATCACAATACATTAGTAAGTGCCTTGTATTAACTTTCTCTACGTGATAAATGTCATTTGCTGAAGTGAGAGGACCCCTTTAAGACTCCCCACTGTCACCAGTTTCATCGATGGAGTGGAGGTGGGTAGCACATGAGAGTACCTGGAGTGCACAAATTAGATTGAAGTACTAATACCTGTGCTGTGTCAGAGCCGTCTGCACTACTTGAGTGCTCCTTTGGATTGTCTACTAAACTCCTCCGGACATTTTATCAGTCTGTTGTCACTGAGGTACGCTGAGAAAACACTGAACAAACTGATAAAAGAGGCTGGTGGTAGGAGTCACACTGGACACTCTGGGGGTCATGGCAGATGGGCTGACATCTGCACTTCTAACTCCAGCAGTCTGTTCTGGCGGAGGAACAGACTGCAGGAATTCACTGTATCCGGCTTACATGCCGGCTTTCGAACAGACAAAAAATACTACGCATGGCATTTTTTGTCCTGCCTAAAGCCGGCATATACGACTGAAAGCAGCTGGATTCTCGCCGGAACACATTACAGTGAATGGGGATCCGGTGGTGCACGGTGGTATCAGGCCATGCGCAGATGTGAACCCAGCCCCAATAAGCTGCTGGCCATTATGGATAATACCTCACACCCCCCTATTACACTACTGCGGGCAAACAGAGAAGCATGTCCAGCGGAAGATGTCATGAAAACCGCCATGCGAGGTCGTCAGACTCCACCACGGGTCTCCCTATTGCAGGCCTGATACACCTCACCCTACATGTCCTATTCATATTGTCATTTATACTATCATGGCGCTATCTTTTTCTGCCTTCTTATGTTCAGCATTGTGACGCTGAAATTTCCCTGGGGATCCATAAAGTCGTATGTTATGTTAGTGATCCGGCTCCTAAAGCTTACAGCCATTTCCCCATCCCTTGCATTGCATGTATATTTCTAAGCTCAGAAGAGATGACTTTCTCTGTGGCTGCACAGACCTTGTTAAGGAACAGTTTTCTTGCAGGATAAATGTGACCTCTCTGACAATGTCTATAGGCCCCCAAACACATTATATAATTGCTGATGAGCCTGATCATATAATGCAGACATGCTCAACCTGCGGCCCTCCAGCTGTTGCAAAACTACAGCCCCCAGCATGTCCGGACAGCCTACAGCAGGGCATGGTGGGAGTTGTAGTTTTACTACAGCTGGAGGGCGGTAGGTTGGGCATCCCTGTCCTAATGTGTATGGGGGTGCTCTCAACATTCCCCCACCATCATCCAAATTTCAAAAGCCATCTTTTTTGTTCTTCTAGAAGAGCGGGGATTTTGTCTCTCTCTGTCCCCATTGAAAACTCATACATGTTCGGTCGACAGCTATTGAAGCTTTATGGGCGCCTTAAAGGGATGGCTGGTGCTTTTTCCTATATTGTGCAAGCACGACCACCGCTGATGGATTACAGTGTGGTCGTAACCATGGAAACGAGCAATGTATAATGTGATAGAAGAATGAATCCAGCCAGCAAAGGAAGCAATATGGAGAATCACAATACATTAGTAAGTGCCTTGTATTAAGTTTCTCTACATGATAAATTCCATTTGCTGAAGTGAGAGGACCCCTTTAAGGCTGACCATACAGATTAGACAGGTCGGCATCAAATGTTCATCTGTTCCTCAATGCCTGACGTTGGTGAAAGCGTCTGCAGGCCCACATACACATTAGATGGTCAGCCGATCCTGCCGGAACCAGCGGGTTCAGCCAACATACATCTAATGTGAATGGCCAGTTTAAGCCCCATAAATCTATCTAGGGTCTCTATGACATTAGGGTCTTGAGTTCTTTAGGAACTCGCCCCTCGACATGTTAAAACCCCCTGACCCATCACTAGTAGGACTCACCTTTTTTTTCGGAGGTTCCTGTAAACTTTTATCCACGTCTTGGTCTTTTTCTTTCACTTTACACTTGGACTTCTGCGGTGCTGGCTTGGTTGGTAAAACCACATCCAGACGCTTAGCCCGACCTCGTAAGCCTGGCTCTTTCTTAATCTTAGCCTTGACTTTGGTGATTGGTGGCATTTCTATGGGTGCCCATGATGTATTGTTGAAGGATGGCAAACAGCCAAAGTTCTCATCGTCGTCCACCCTCTCAATTTTGACTTTGCTCAAGTCTACCTCCTGCACACAATGCTGAGTGTCCACAGGGGCATGTGCTTTTTTGGGGCCACGCTTGCGATGCACAGGCTGATCCTGTGTAACGTCACCCTTGGCGTCCTTTTTGCTGCTGTCCTGACTCAATAGAGGGAGGCTGTGACCATTGTCCTTTCTTTGGACCACCGCCAGTGGGTCGTTAGTCATGTAAGAGGCCAAGACTTTGTTTTTCGGCTTTGTTTCCCCAAACGTCTTTCGACTGCAACTCAACTTTGGTGGTCGGATCTTGTCGTCTTTGCAGTTCTGCTTGTCAGGCAGTTTATTTAACGTAGGGCCCCCTTGCTTACCATGTGCGCTGTTGTCCGCTTTATCGGCCACGCCTGGCTGAAGGTATAAAGCGGCGTTTCCTGCAGCAGGTTTTGGTGCAAGCAAAGTTTTATTAGTATGAGATTTCCGAGGCTTAGAAACAGATTCGCATGTCCTTGGTTTTGTCAGCTCGGTGGCCACTGCTGGCGTTGTCGTAGTCTTCTGATGACTACTTAATGTAGAATCTTCTACGCTTTTTTGAGGCGTCACCTTGGATTCTGCTGGAAGAATGCTGGAATATAGTGTTAACTCACCGAAGGGAAGTCTCTGATGTGAACCTTGGCTTGGATGGAGTGTGCCTGTGGCTGGTATGCCTATGGACAGCAATGACGTCTGATGGTATGGAGACCAACTAACTGGCAGAACCTGAGAATTGCTGGGCTTCCCGTTTAAGGGACACTTTGGGTGCACTGTCCCGTGTCCAGGTAACGTCCAGTCCTTTGAAGAACACAGAGAGTTTACTGCTGTAGGACCTCCATGAAGATGTTGCTTCTCTGTAGGTTGCTGGCCATCTACACTGGTCTGGCTATTTTTCTTGCCACATGACCCTGAGTTCTTTGGCTCTCCCTGGTCAATAATCGAGATCGGCTCCTGCTTTGCCAAATGTCTGGAATCTGTGCTAAGGCTCAAATTGGAGTCTTTGTTCAAAAACAGAGAGGCAGGCACTGGGTTGGCCACCCCTACGTAAGTACCAGGTATGGTACTAATAAGAGCAGCAGAATTCTTAATCCAAGATCCCGGTGCTCCGACTAACTGTGATGACACCGGATCCCCATTTCTCAAAAATTCTGGGAACATTACCAATGGGGGTACTCCTCGAAGATTCTGGCTAACACTGCTGCTGGTGAAACTGATTGGGGCAGGACTCTGAGTGCTACAGTCGGACCTGGACAAAACGGTGGACAGTGTGACTTTCCCGCTGGTATGCACCGGGGTTAACACTGGCATAGGTGGAGTTTTACGTTGGTTAGATGGAGCATGTTTATGGCGGTGAGATTTAGAAGACAAGTCCAAAGGCATTTCATACGAGTCTTGGGGAGAGATCATCTCCCTTTCAAGCTGCGGAGGGGACTTTAATGGGGAAACAGAGGACGACGATGAGGAATCATTTTGTGGTTCTAGGTTAGGTGTTCTAGAATAGGAAGCTAGGGTGACAGGGTTCACACTGACAACGGGGAGGGTGGTGTGTGCAGAGAGAGTCTGTAAAGCTGATAGGGTGGAGGTCGATGTATCAGTGCAGACAGAAGAAACGTCTACCGCCGGATTCATACTATTGCTGTTTGTGAGTGAAACAGTAGGGGCCGCTGTGCTCACTGGTTTGTTCAACTCCGCAGGGACCACCTTAGGGTCAGCGGCCAACGGCCTTCCCAGAGTTGAAGCGAAAGCGTGCGACTGCAAGTCTGAGGTGGTCAAGCAGGTGGGCATGATGGGAAGGGTCAGAGTCGACGTCATTCCGAATGTGGTGGGTAAAGTAGTTACACTGAGGGGCTGTCCACAGCTGGGAGGGGGGATGTAAACTAGGGGTTGGCTCGGCGTCAAAACGGCACCAGTCGGGAAAGACAGAGGAAGCTTCTGCACATTGGGGACCTGAGTGGTGGAGAAGCAGATTCTGCTCATAGTAAGAGGAAACCCAGAGGAAACAACGGCATGTGAAGCATCTACAGATTGACCTGCAATTTGTAATCCAGGGCTCAGGACAGTCTTTTGCTTTCCAGAGGAGTCCGCGTCGGCAGACGGGGCAGGAGGGGGCTTAGTCCCTGCAGCTTTCTCTTGCCCCGGAGCCCTTGCAGGCTCGGCTTTTTTACTGTGTTTGCTTGAAGCTGCTTGGATAGAAGTCTCTGATACATTTGCGGACACTTTGCCGTCGGGCGGTGAAACATTTTTACAAGCTTTAGACGATGGGATAACGCCAGCTGGCTCTGGTTCAGTGCGATCTGGTGGTTTGTCCTCCGGTTTTTGCCCATTCTCCACCTGTGTAGCACCAACTTCCTGCAGCATCAGGGCATCACTTTGGTTGGTTGCAGGTATTAAATCCACCTAAAAATAAAAAAAATATATAAATAAATTTGTATAATTTACTAGAATAACACCATCATGTCACCTTAGCCATCAGCTTGTCTGTGTCTCCCTGCAACTTTTACTAATTCACGTCTTCATCTATGTTAACATTTTTATATTACTGGGGGTAGAGCCATACACAGCAGAACTGTACGTGGAGATTCAGCAGTACTTACAGTAGTAACAATGTGGGAGAGACTTTCAGAAATCTCATCCACGTTCTGCAGAAACTCCACACATAACTTGACATGAAGTGCAGATTTTCCATTCACAGCTCGTCAATTGTGGTTGGCAACACAGAGGGTGAACTCTGCAGCAAATCCGCAGCATTGACAAGCAGAAATCCGCAGCAAAATCTGATAGACATGCTGCGGATTCTCCACTGCGCAAAATCTGAAGCAGACTCGCGTGGTGTAGTTGTTGTATCCTTAGGTTACAGCCACGAGGTCAGGTTTCCTGATGCAGTTTGGAAGCCAAAATCAGAAGTGGATCATAAAATGACAAAGTATAAAGAGCAGATATGACTTCTCCTCTCTTTTGAATTCACTCCTGGTTTGGGCTACCAAAACTACATCAGGAACCCTGACCGTGTGGCCGTACTCTTAGGGTCCACTCACTCACTTAGGATCCGCAAAACACAGACACCGCCCGTGTGCCGGCACTATAGAAATGCCTTATCTTGTCCGTGGCTGCAGACAAGAATCCAGACATGTTCTGTCTTTTTTCGCAGAGCCGTGGCTCTCTGCGATCTAATGCCGCCCATTGAAATGAATGGGGCCGCATCAATTGTGGAATAGATGCGGCCCCATTCACACGGTCGTGCGAACGGGCCCTAAGGTGTCACCTGATGTGAAGTCTTGATTCTCTGCAAGACTTACTCAGGCTGGAGTGTTGCTGACTTTCAAGAAAAAATCTATTATTACATGGTGTAGGAATAATCAGTCGGGACTCTGGAAGAAGGTGGTGATGCTCGTATCCTGGGTTGTAGGCCCATACATCCAAGTAGAAGAAAAAGATCAGAACTCGCCCTGGAAATGCTAATAAATCTTCACTTTACAGAATACAGGCAAATGTGACGCGTTTCGGCTAAACAGCCTTTTTCATCAAGACTTGTTTGAAAAAGGCCAATTAGCCAAAACGCGTCACATTTGCCTGTATTCTGTTGGTGGCAGTAAAGTGAAGATTTATTAGCATCAAAGGGCGAGTGATGATCTATTTCTTCTGCTTATTACATGGTGGAAATTCATAGACGTTAGCATCCCATCACTCTGGTCAGGAGCAATCCTGATGGGACAACCCCTATAGCACTCCTACACACACAAACACTTTTTCAGCATCTTAAATGCTTGTGACTATTTTTTAATGTTACTTTTGTCACATTTTGTAAGTGAATTCTTTGTGTGTGTTTTTGAAGCCCTGTGAAGAGCCACCTAGCAATATTTGTAAGCTAAAAAAAAAAAACACCAAAGAAAAATGTGTTAAAATTCTGCGTGTGAATCCAGGCGTAAGCTCACCGTGGAAAGGACACTGCTCACACAACGATCTTCAGATCCCAGGTGCTGGGTGCTGCTAGATTTTGACTCCTCATCAGACAGTGCCGTCCTCCTGTCCAAGACAAAAGCAAGATAGTAAAGGGAGCTATAAGCGAACCGCTGGTCAGTGAGTCGTCCTCTCCTGGCAGCTTTCTAGTTATATCTCTTTCTAGGAAAGATGGGTGACGTTATATCATAGCCATTAGAGTTCCTACAGGGCAGGTCATCCAGCTGTCCCAGAATCCTGAATTTGTCAAATCAGTGAAATAGGGCACTGGAAGCTGCACAATGACCCATGTGGGAACTTTAACGACCGTCACACTGTCAAGTGTCCCACAAATGACAGCGGCCCAATATAATACTTATCAACATGGCACAGGAGGATTACTCAGATTTCCTGGGATTTTTTTATTTTATTTTAGTAGGACATGCAGGGGTCAGTAACCTTAAAGGGGTTCTCCGGGAATTAAGAAAATGAAAATACCTATATATTACTTTATTATAAATATATTCCCAAATACCTTTCATTAATTATAATGGCTTTGTCTGGAGAGCAATCATCAGGAGAAATAAAATGGCCGCCGTCCTATTAGTACACACAGAACCTGTCCTAATCACACAGGAGGACAAGTTACTTCACAACACTGAGGTAAAGAGCTGCCTCATCCTCCTCTCTGCTCTGACTGTCAGGGATTATGGTCCTGAATACAGATGATAAGATCTTCAGCTGAATCTCTGTAGGAATGGAGTTCATGAGGAGACATGAAGTACAGAGAGGACGGACAGGACATGACAGACTGTGGTAATGGAGACTGCATATAGTAGCTGCTGCTCAGTAGCAGAGCAGAGGAGGAGGATGAGGCAGCTCTTTACCTCAGTGTTGTGAAGTAACTTGTCCTCCTGTGTGATTAGGACAGGATCTGTGTGTACTAATAGGACGGCGGCCATTTTATTTCTCCTGACGATTGCTCCCCAGACAAAACGAGCCATTATAACTAATGAAAGGTATTTGGGAATATATTTATAATAAATTATTACTTAAGTATTTTCATTTTTTTAATTCCTGGAGAACCCCTTTAACTACAACTGCCAGCACACTCCTTCACCTCTATTGGGAGTTCCCACAACTAAGCAAACGTGGTAGTGCTGAAGGGTGCTGACCATAAGCCTTTAATCAGAGTGTAGAGCAATTTCCTTGGAGCTTGGTGAGGGTTTCTTAGAAGATATAAAGAGCAATCACTATTACATCAGAGATGCATTAGGAGGTAGGAGTTCCCCCGTACTAACTAGGTTGTGGATTACTGATAGATAATGTTACTAACCTGTCCTCGTTAATGCCGCACATACGCACGCGGTCGGCGCTGGTCCAGTTGTGCACACCACCATAGAGTGGGGCAGCCGATATCATGGCAGGTGATGGCACCCCTGGAGCTGCTGAACGAGTCTGCAGCTCCCCTGCCTCCCTCGCCTGCGCCCTATGCAGATTCCACCTGCAAACAGAAACATTAGAAGTTAGAAGGATATAAGGAAACATAAGTACATAGCGGACTGAGACACAAGGCAATTATGATCCCCATCATACACTCAGGGCTGTTTCAGGATCTCCCACACTTCCCGGGCTCCAGAATGTGCCAATTCAGGAGTGATACACTCTACGTAGGTATATAACCTATGCAAAATGCTGGAATTCAAAAAGACTGTAACGTTTGGTATAATGTTCTCCTTAGTTGACCTCCCGCTTTTTCAGGCTCCTAATTCTGCCCAGTTACAGCAATGTGCTAATAAATACCAGCATAAGCCATGCAGAGTCAGGAGTCTAATAAACGTGGGTGCCCACCTCTGCTGTTGTCACCCAGCTATCCCAGTAACTTAGACTGTGCGTCTACTTCTTATATCCCCCACTTCCGAGGTCCCAGCGTAGCGTCGCGCTCTGCTTATAGCTGAATGAATAAATAATGAGCTACGCTGCTTTATGTAAATTATTAGTAATCGTCAGATTCCAAGGAGCAGAATTCAGCACATATGGAGGCCCAGAGCAGACTGCGATGGAAATGTGCAGCTGACGAAAGCCACTTTCTGTCATGAAGACGGGGAGATGCCTCGCGTGAGTTTTTACGTGTAAATGTACGTAATCCATACAGAACTGCTGTAATTCCTACTTCAAAATATCTGCAATGATGGGAGTGATTTTCCTGGCATTCCCACCCCAGCTTTCCTTAACCACCTAACTGTTCTGCCCCAGTCCAGCTCGAGCAGTGTGAAAAGTAGCTAACTGGAGGGGGGAGGGCTGCTTTAGATGGTGATATCTCCTCAGTGGTAGTAGCTAGAAACATGCAACTGGTCTTATCTGAAAGCTGACAGTCCAGGCTTTCATACAAGACCATGGCAGCTAAAGTCCAAGAAACAGAGGAGAAATCACTGGGAATAATTGCGAGTGAAACCTGTTTTTACTTTCATTTTCAGCTGCATTCACAGCATCCCGATTTCTATCAGTAATATCTTTCTCTGTCCTGAACATATTGCTGTCGTTTTGGTATTGTCTGAAAGCTTTGAATGTCTGCTGTCAAGACCAGTTGCATGATTATAGCTGCTACCATTCAGGAGGTAGCAGCATCTAAAGCAGCCCTCCCCCCTCCAGTTAGCTGCTTTTCCCACTGCTGGAGCTCCACTCTGGCAAAACAGTTAGGGGGTTAAAGAGGTTTTCCTGGACTGAGATACTGATGGACTATCCTCAGGATAGGTCATAAATAACAGATCGGGGGAGGTCTGACACCTGGCACCCTCCGGCAACGGAAACGATACCGTGGATGGAGCCAGAAGTAGCTAGCACCATCGACTGTGTAGTGGCCATGTCGGAGTACTGCAGATCTGCTCTCTTTCAACTGAATGGATGCTGGGCTGCAGTACAAATGCACCAAAAGCTGCATATAGATTTGCCTCCAGTGTACAGCTTCCAGCACCGACCTCAAAACAGCTGATCAGCGGGGATGCTGGGTATCTGTCCCTGACCAATGTGAGGATAGGCCATCAATATCTATGTCATGGAAAACCTCTTAAGGTCCTAAATGACCTAAGACAGGGAATACTACAGGTATGGGATTATAGGAAAAGATACGGAACACGTGACTAGCATCAGTAAGCGATTCCAGCTCTGCAGGATAACACATGGGATGCTGTGGTAGGTGTCCTGTAAACGTGTATTGATGCAGCCGATCGGCGCTTTCAATACGATGCCATATTTTGCTGAAGAGTAAGGATACCACATTGTGATGCAAGCTAACACTGCGGATGGGGGACTATGGGGTGGAAGGTTCCCGAGGGTGGCCCCTTAGTGAATGGCCCCTGGCGGACACTCCCCCTTACTCGACACTTTCGGTACAGCTGCAGAGTAAGCAGGCGGCTTTAACTCTTCTGAATGTCAGCGTCACACCCAAAGTGAATGCTCTTAGGAGGGAGCCATGACCCCTGCTCTGTCGCCACTGTCATTGACCCGGTGCGATAGTCCGCAGAACATCAGGCCAAAACAGACAGGGTCACAGACGTTCCTGCAGGAACCTAACTTTACATCTGCAGTTAGCGGTGAGCTGGAGAACTACTGACTGACCACAGGTCTGGTCATAGGATCACGATTTGCTGCTATAACGTGGGTGGAGAACTGAGCCTAACGGAGGGGCGGCTGCCGGATCCAGGCAGAGAATGAATGGGGAGGTGGTCGCACAGCGCAAGGAGAAACCAAGCATGCATGCTCAGCGTACTGAAGTGAGGGGGCAGAACCGTGCACGTGTGGCCACCTCTCCATCCAGTACCTACCTGCAAGGACAGCACAGCTTTGAAAACTGCTGCACGTTCCAGGAGGTGGTGCCTGCATCTTCCATCTATGGCCTGAGTAATACCCTATAGTACATGCACAGCAACGGGAGCGAAGGGCACTTTAGAGGCTTAACTGTCAATACGAGTGATCAAATCCGGAAAATTTTAATAGGGAATTGCTTGATGAAACTTATCTCCAGTCATTATCAGATCTCCACCCCCCCGGATCCGATAATAAGGGCGGCCGAGTCATTTGTATTCACTGCGACTTCCCCGTGAGCCACCAGCAGTTACAGGATGCTTTACGTCTATTAGTAATCAGACCAAGTATCTCACGTGCTACCAGCCGCTCGGTGCAAGGGTGAACTTAGCCCTTTGTGACAGTCATGGCCGCACAACGCACACCCCTGTCACAGATGGTGTTTTGTCACCCCGACGTGTTAACCAGTAATCGAGCTCTCTGCAGCTCCACAGGCAGAATACAGACTGCTGTAAACAGAAGCAGCGCAGTGGAAGAGAACCTGGTTTTCCTGGCTGACTGCATCGGGATGACCGCTCATGACGTTATAGTAGTTGATTCACTGCTGTTGGTCACAGCTTCAGTATAAGTCAAGTATAGTCGATTCAGGACACAACTGTAACAAACCTTCAGATGCGAGAGTTTGTAAAAGCCTCTGGATGCAAATGTGAATCTTCCGATTCAATGACAACAAGCAGAGATCTTGAAAACAGTGAGGAAGTGAAGCACATTAGAGAAGTAAACCTTATATACTGTACAATCCTTTAAAGAGGTTTCACGGGAAAGGTCATCAGTATCTGATCGGTGGGGGTCCGACACTGATCAGCTCTTTGAGAAGGGACCGGCGCTCCCGTGAGCACCGCTACCTTCTCCCCGCTCAACAAGCACAGCGCCGTACATTGTATAGCGGCCGTGCTTGGTGTCGCGCTCAGCGTCATTCACTTGAATGGGGCTGGGCCGCTCCTAGGCCACGTGACCGATGAACGTGACGTCACTGGACTAGGAAAAGCTGAGAGAAGGCTGGGAGCGCCGGTGCCTTCTCAAACAGCTGATCGGCGGGGGTCCCGGGTATCAGACCCCCACCGATCAGATACTGAAGACCTGAGGATAGCCCATCAGTAGTACAATATCACTTTAAGAGTTTCTATACGTACAAAATAGGAACATCGTTGCACTAAAGCAGAGAAAAGGCCGGGCGATCGCCTTGTGCGCGGTGCACCATACTGACTCGCTGACTCCCTAGCGTCAATGGGTCGCGCTCCGGGGAACTGATCGATACACCAAGGGCCCAAATGAGGTGATGGGAGCTAGGAGCGAGTCCTGGATCCCGGGAGAGCCGTGCCCTGCACGACACACAATGTGACTGCTGTACGAGCAGTGCTTCCCCTCCTGTCTCGTGTGCTAATGATCACCTCCTCTCCCGCTCTGCCTGCCTATCTCACACAACACACGCGCAGCGCTCAACCCAACACCCCCCCCCACCGCTCACAAACTGAAAGCAGACTTCATCAATACCAAGCAAATAAAACAGACAAAGCTTTGCTTAAATATATTCCTTCCTACGAGACCCCGGACGGTATCGCAGCTCCGAGCAGGGACCTCGAGCAGTTTGGGGGTAAATGGAATCTGGCACGGAGGATCTACTCAGCACACTGGACAATCACTCACATCATCTGCTGGATAATTATGTAGTTGGCATGAGGCATCCGGAGCCTCATATGTCGGTGTGATACTAATGAATACGGCTGGCTGAGGATGCAAAGATTATCGCTAACATTTTTACGATCGTTATGTCTAAAACACTTATGGCTCGTTCCGGCTATACCGTGACCTTTGCCCGAAGCCTTAGATCTGAAAACAGGGGCGGCGCAACATCACAGAGACGGCGATTACACTGCTGCTAAACCACAAAACTGGGGACAAAAACAAGCAGAAAGTCACAGGAGTCTTGGAGACGAAAGAGAAGAAAAGCATGAGATACCAATAACACAAACTATGCAGTGGACGTTATCATTACTTCAATTGTGATCAAAAGTTACCACTTGTATTACACTCCAGAGCTGCACTCACTATTCTGCTGGTGCAGTCACTGTGTACATACATTACTTATCCTGTATTATACTCCAGAGCTGCACTCACTATTCTGCTGCTGCAGTCACTGTGTACATACATTACTTATCTTGCACTGATCCAGAGTTACATCCTGTATTATACTCCAGAGCTGCACTCACTATTCTGCTGGTGCAGTCACTGTGTACATACATTACTTATCCTGTACTGATCCTGAGTTACATCCTGTATTATACTCCAGAGCTGCACTCACTATTCTGCTGGTGCAGTCACTGTGTACATACATTACTTATCCTGTACTGATCCTGAGTTACATCCTGTATTATACTCCAGAGCTGCACTCACTATTCTGCTGGTGCAGTCACTGTGTACATACATTACTTATCCTGTACTGATCCAGAGTTACATCCTGTATTATACTCCAGAGCTGCACTCACTATTCTGCTGGTGCAGTCACTGTGTACATACATTACTTATCCTGTACTGATCCTGAGTTACATCCTGTATTATACTCCAGAGCTGCACTCACTATTCTGCTGGTGCAGTCACTGTGTACATACATTACTTATCCTGTACTGATCCTGAGTTACATCCTGTATTATACTCCAGAGCTGCACTCACTATTCTGCTGGTGCAGTCACTGTGTACATACATTACATTACTTATCCTGGACTGATCCTGAGATACTCCAGAGCTGCACTCAAAATCCTCAGCTATTATTGAAAGGGTGCAGCCTCTACAAACAGCTGATCAGCGGCACATCACTGATCAGATACTGATGACCTATGTTGAGGATAGGCCATCAATATTTTACTTCCAGAAAATCCCTTTAACAGCTCGACTGAGCCTACAACTTAGGCCCCATTCAGACGACTGTGTTTCACAGCCGTATACGGGCCATGAAAGTCCGGCCTGTGCTGCCCCAGAGGACGGGAGCGCACGGCGACATTGGTTGCTATGACGCCGTGCGCTTCTTGAGGCCGCCGCCGTACAGTGAAACACAGTCGTCTGAATGGGGCCTTACAGTGTACAGAAGTGAAGAAGCAGGGAATGCTGGGAAATTTCAGCTCTGAAGCCTGCTGTAATGGTGAATGTACTCAGGATCAGTAAGTAAAGTCAGGAAAGAAATACGGCGAAAACGGACACAAAGACGGTCAAAAATGCAAAGTTACTGAGAAAAAGATCAGCAACAAAAACTAAAAAGATCAGTAAATAAAACTAGAGAAAGTAAAAGTCCTTTAGGCCGTGTAATCCCCGGCATCAGAGGCTCCACCAGGGGGCGCCACTGCAGCTACCGGGGAAATTAGAGGACAAACCAGCGGAAACCCAATGGACCCAATTAGAACCTGTCTGGGTGACACGTAGCACTGAGCACCGTGTTAATGGAGCGCGCACATCAGGGATGCTCAACCTGCGCCCCTCCAGCTGCTGCAAAACTACAACTCCCAGCATTCCTGGACAGCCTTATGCTGCTAGCCGACGGCAGGCCATGGTGGGAGTTGTAGTTCTACAACATCTGCATGGCCGCAGGTTGAGCATCACTGCTGTAGATCCTCCCAGATGCGATAACTTCTATACTACAGCGAGGACAATGCCTTACCACCGCCCCATTAACACAACTGTATTTTTGGTCCGCGCCCAATCCACATTTTTTTAGCGGGTGGGATGTGAGGGGGGATGCAGAAGGGGACTCCGTAATCAATGGGGGAGCAGGGGGGGGGACTCCGTAATCAATGGGGAGCAGGGGGGGCTCCGTAATCAATGGGGGAGCAGGGGGGGGCTCCGTAATCAATGGGGAGCGGGGGGCTCCGTAATCAATGGGGGAGCGGGGGGGCTCCGTAATCAATGGGGGAGCAGGGGGGGGGCTCCGTAATCAATGAGGGAGCAGGGGGGGCTCCGTAATCAATGGGGGAGCAGGGGGGGCTCCGTAATCAATGAGGGAGCAGGGGGGGCTCCGTAATCAATGAGGGAGCAGGGGGGGCTCCGTAATCAATGGGGGAGCAGGGGGGGGGGCTCCGTAATCAATGAGGGAGCAGGGGGGGCTCCGTAATCAATGGGGGAGCAGGGGGGGCTCCGTAATCAATGAGGGAGCAGGGGGGGCTCCGTAATCAATGAGGGAGCAGGGGGGGCTCCGTAATCAATGGGGGAGCAGGGGGGGGGGCTCCGTAATCAATGAGAGAGCAGGGGGGGCTCCGTAATCAATGAGAGAGCAGGGGGGGGGCTCCGTAATCAATGGGGGAGCAGGGGGGGCTCCGTAATCAATGGGAGAGCAGGGGGGGCTCCGTAATCAATGAGAGAGCAGGGGGGGAGCTTTAATCAATGGGGGAGCAGGGGGGGCTCCGTAATCAATGGGGGAGCAGGGGGGGCTCCGTAATCAATGGGGGAGCAGGGGGGGCTCCGTAATCAATGGGGAGCAGGGGGGGGCTCCGTAATCAATGGGGGAGCAGGGGGGGGGGCTCCGTAATCAATGGGGGAGCAGGGGGGGCTCCGTAATCAATGGGGAGCAGGGGGGCTCCGTAATCAATGGGGGAGCAGGGGGGGGGCTCTGTAATCAATGGGGGAGCAGGGGGGGTGCTACGTAATCAATGGGGGAGCAGGGGGGGGCTCCGTAATCAATGGGGGAGCAGGGGGGGGCTCCGTAATCAATGGGGGAGCAGGGGGGGGCTCCGTAATCAATGGGGGAGCAGGGGGGGGCTCCGTAATCAATGGGGAGCAGGGGGGGCTCGGTAATCAATGGGGGAGCAGGGGGGGGGGCTCCGTAATCAATGGGGGAGCAGGGGGGGGCTCCGTAATCAATGGGGAGCAGGGGGGGCTCGGTAATCAATGGGGGAGCAGGGGGGGGCTCCGTAATCAATGGAGGAGCAGGGGGGGCTCTGTAATCAATGGGGGAGCAGGGGGGGGGGCTCCGTAATCAATGGAGGAGCAGGGGGGGCTCCGTAATCAATGGAGGAGCAGGGGGGGCTCTGTAATCAATGGGGGAGCAGGGGGGGGGGGCTCCGTAATCAATGGAGGAGCAGGGGGGGCTCTGTAATCAATGGGGAGCAGGGGGGGGGCTCGGTAATCAATGGGGGAGCAGGGGGGGGCTCCGTAATAATCCGGCAGCAGAGTGTACCTACAGGACACAGATCCCGAGACGTCACACATTTAATCAATGCTCGGCAAGTCGCCTCACGACATCTCCGGCCGTCTCCAGTCCTTGACAAGGAGGCATTACTCCTGTCACTCCGGAGATGTCAGAGACAACGTGGCCTCATCAGTGGACGAGGAGCCTCCAGGAAGCATCAGAACTGGGGCAGAGAAGGCGCCGGCGTACAGTATATTACGCCCTGATACCTGCGGCGATCGCTTTCAAAGGGGCAGTTCCGGTTCAGCAATTTATTTCCATTTGCCCTATTAGGACGTACAGAGGTAAAGGTCACCCGATCAGCCCCCAACCCCCTCCCCTATTAGACGCTGTTACTGACGAGAATCCATCACTGTGGGCGCTGTGGGCAGGAGAGGAGACATTACCTCCGACATGACGGCTCAGTCACTGACTATCCGACCACCGGGGGAAACTCCATCATCAGCCAATATCTACTGCTGGTAACCTAGGTCAGGGCATGAATAGCAACTCCCCAACATGTGCAGGACTGGAAGTGTCCCTTCAGAATAAAAATAAGATCTGCAGCTTGTCTGTTTAAAATCAATAGATATGAGATAGATGGATAGATAGATAGATAGATAGATAGATAGATAGATAGATAGATAAATAGATATGAGATCGATAATAGATAGATAGATAGATAGATAGATAGATAGATAGATAGATAGATAGATAGATACATAGATAATAGAAGGATGGATAGATAGATAGATAGATAGATAGATAGATAGATAGATAGATAGATAGAAAGATAAATAATAGAAGGATAGATAGATAGATAGAAAGATAGATAGATAGATATGAGATAGATAATAGATAGATAGATAATAGAAGGATAGATAGATAGAAAGATAAATAGATATGAGATCGATAATAGATAGATAGATATGAGATAGATAATAGAAGGATAGATAGATAGATAGATAGATAGATAGATAGATAGATACATAGATAGATAGATAGATAGATACATAGATAGATACATAGATAGATACATAGATAGATACATAGATAGATACATAGATAGATACATAGATAGATAATAGATAGAATAGATATGAGATAGATAGATAGATAGATAGATAATAGATCATATTCCTATAAGAGGGATAAAGCATTTCACCTTCTCACACATGTTCAGCTTAATTACTGGTCTCAGATAACAGTTATTAAGGAATTACCATTTATGCGATTGCTTACTGTAGACTGGGTTTACGTTGGGAGTATTTTCACTATTAAATGGTTATGAGGAATATTCCGCTGTCCTCGCCATCTCTGCGGTGCCCTGGGGGTTAGGAGGTTCAAGCGCTGACCTCACGGGGCGGGTGCACCCTCGCCACACACAAGAGCAACCATTTCTTAGTTTATGTAATTCTCCCAAATCCCTCCCTTTTGTACCGTCTTGTATCAGAACCACTGCCCTTCTGCAGACAAAACCTCTGGTGACTCCGGCGTGCCGTGACTTTGGTGTTGTCCTCGCTGCTCCCCTTTCTATTCTTCGCTCTGGCCCGGAGGATGGGACGGCGCCTCCAGTTTTATGTCCACAGGTCACCGGGTCACAGCGCTTAGCATGAGAGGCCTGCTGCTGCTCCTCCGGGAGACTAGGCCGGTGCCCTGAGCGGAAGGGGTTAAGCTGCGATTACATACGATTCCTACCACAATCCGGGCAGGTAACCATAACTGTACCGAGACGTCGCGGTTTACGAGCACGCTCGTGTGTCACCGCTGTCACTGACATGAGATGTAGAAATGCAGCCGGTCCTCAGCCTCGCCGGTTTGTCAGGTTTTACTGCACATTCTCCTTAGACTTGTAAGGAGGAAAATCATTGGCCGGGAAAGCCGGACGTGTAAGTGTGAGTTCACACAGGGCAGATACGCCTCGGGATCGCCATCATACATTCTCATGGGGAAAATCTGTAGCCTTGTACGGTACCAGCAAAGTGTATGAGATTTAAAGGGGTATTCCCATATCGCTCAGATATGCCCCCATTGTCTTATACCGCTGAGCCCCACACCTATATCCAAAACTGAGCCCCAAAAGTGAAGGAGGGAGCACTGCGCATGCGTAACCACCCTCCATTCATTTCTATGGGAGCAGCGGGGGAGCTGCACCTGGTGGTGGCCGGACACCGGGAAACCTGGAGTCCTCCAGGAACAGCGCTCCCAGCTCCATTCTCAATAGGTGGGACCTATTTCTTATAGGTGGGACCCGCACCTATTAGACAATGGGGGCATATCCGAGCGATATGGCCCTATTTGTCAAAGATGAGAATAACCCTTTAAGAAATCTGAAATTAAAATGCCCAGCGTGCGGTGCGGACCTGAAACCTGCAGCGTGTTCATTTATGCTGAGGATCCACAGACATTTCCGAGGCATTGACTATAATGGGACCACGGACCGCCTATGCGGACAAAAGTAGGACAAGCTCTGTCTTATTTGCGGATCCGCATAACGGAACGGAACAACGGATGCGGACAGTGTACGGAGTGCTGTCCAATCAGCCGCTCGGAGAGACGGTGGTGCTCACGGTGCTGCAGCCCCTTCTTAGGCCTTTGATGTCATGTTCGCCGGTCACAAGGCCTGGCTGCAGCTCAGTCCTATTGAATACCACAGCCGTTATCCAATGGACGGTGCTTGGTGAACTGCGAGGAGGACGCAGTGCTCCCCTGATCTGATAGGAGGTGGGTGCTGAGCATCAGACCCCCAAAGATCACATACTGATGACGTATCCCGAGGACAGAAAACCCCTTTAACTCAAGCAGTCTTTGTCCCGGTTTTAGCCAGCGTCATAATCGGCAGCAGACTTTTCCGCTGTATTTTACGTCCTGTGTGAATATATCCTGAAGCCTCACGCAGATAAGCAATTCACAGCTCGGTACAGACTGACATGAGTGGTAATATAGCGCCTCTAGCAGTCCGGGGGCCATACTGTACCGCCGCCTGGATTATTTATCCTGTCTGATTCCTGTCTGTAAAAACACAGCAGCACACAGAATACCTCGAGCAGGAATCTGAGGTCTAAGGGGGTATTCACATGCTGCAGAAATACCCCCTCGCGTGTGACTTCACCCTATGTGGCTGCCATTTTTTTCTCCCTTCTGTAGGAATGTCCTATGCTTGTCTGAAAAACGGACAAGAATAGGACGTGTTCCGCGGGCCGGTAGAACGGACACACGCCGTATGTAGATAGCACATATCCGTGTTTTTGCTATCAGTGTATTTTGCAGCCCCATTGAAATGAATGGGTCCCGCATCCGATCCGCAAAATTAGGGTCTTGTGCGTGGGGCCTAAAGGGCTGATAATACAGCGGGTTATGGGGGATGAGCGCCTGTAGAAAAGCCCCTGAGAAGATGCCAGCCACCCGATCGGGTGATCGTGTCAGTCATTGTTTCTGAGCAGCAGATGACTACGGAGACAAAAGATGGCGGTAGTGATGACGAGTCTCCATACATCGCTGCATGCGAATCTAGATTCATCTCTGCTGATGACTGGGCAATTATCGGGAATGTTTGCTTCGTTCTCGATAACTGCCTGTAACATCGGTTCAAGTGAAACACGGATGTCAAACTTGTGGCCATCAAAGCTGTTGCAAAACTACAACTACCATCATGCCCAGACGGTCCACAGCTATCAGGGGCATGCTGAGAGTTTTAGTTTTACAACAGCTGGAGGGCCATGAGTTTGGACCACAACCCTACCTGCACACGGATGAGTATCTCTCCGTAAATCCTACGGTTTCACTCCTCAGACTGAAAGTTTTGAAACCTACGGTGAAAATCTGCCAAACAAATTGACATTCTGCGGCGTGTAGATGACATTTGTTAGATACTTATTACGTTGCAGTAAATCCACAGCTAAGGCTACTTTCACATTGACTCCATGGGTGTTCACCTGCCGGATCCGTGCTGCCGCTAGTGCCGCTACGCTCCGGCCCCATTCACTATAATAGGGGTGGGCCTCTCAGCCAGACTAAAACTACGACATGTCTTAATTTTAGTCCGGTTGCCTCTCGGCATGTTTGCCGTGCTGTGGCCGGAAATCCGTCCTGCCCCCATTATAGCGAATGCGGCCGGAACGTAATTCTGGCCGCACACGTGCAGTAGCGGCAGCATGGATCCAGCAGGACACCCGTGCCACT
This sequence comes from Rhinella marina, assembly GCA_900303285.1. Lineage (NCBI taxonomy): Eukaryota > Metazoa > Chordata > Amphibia > Anura > Bufonidae > Rhinella > Rhinella marina. Next base: position 202,403 of record ONZH01027575.1, read on the forward strand.
AGTGTGAAAGTAGCCTTATACGCAACGTGTGCCTTTGCCTGCAATTATTTCCTACTGACATCATCGGGGTGACGGGACGGATCGGGCAGGGGGCAAACTACAGAAGAGTTAGAGAAGTTTGCTGCATTTATTAAAAAATAGATTATTACATCACGTTACTGTTTATTTTACTATCCTGGTGATTATTAAAGGGTTTGTCCCACGGCAAGATGGGACCAAGATAAGATACGTATATATAAACAAGCAAATCTTCAGAAATAACGTGGATAGCAAACGTGCCCGGCCGTGAACGGAAGAGAGAGGAAAAAAAAAGAGAGAGCGGACCGCTGATTAAAGCATTAATTAAACTCAATAGAAAATAAATGGCAGCGCGAGGAGCGGCAGCAGCATCAGTCCTACGTGACGCGCTCGCTCTCCACACTCCGCTGCCACATTAGTCACACAGATAAAAACAGACACAAGACGACCACGGTCAGAAGTTTATAATCTGCTACGGAGCAGAGAGAGAGAGAAAAAAATCTCAACAGAGAAGCGTTTTCTTTCCTGCCGTTAAAATATTTAGGAGTGGAACGGCACATTATGTTGTTTACAACGTCCTCCCACGAGCTGCGCGCGCTGCGACGTTACCAGAAACCAGCTGAGCTGCTCCTGAAGCCAGGCACAGAGTGACTACAGCCCTCAGCACGGAACGTACGCACCGGCGTGAGATCAATGAGGTCATCTATGCAGATTACCCTGTATAATAACCACAGGCTCACTGCCGAGGGAGCGCACCATAGCATCGGGCATGAGAAGCAGGTCATTTTCTATTAATACTACATTATTATAAGGTATCAAAATCATACAAAATGAGTAATAGTCGACTCTATAAAGGTAATAGGACACCAAATCTAAAACAAAACATCTAAAGCCGTCCTGTAGCTCCTACTACAGACTTCATGCCCACCGTCATACGCTCTGCGCGCCTTCCGATAACCTACAACCTCCAGACATACAAGATCATAACCCCGTCTGCATCGCACATACAATATGCTGGATGTTAGATCCGCAGCTCTCGTCAGGATCAGTATTAAAAATCCAGCATTGGGGAATTGCCTGGCGATTACAAGACCCCACCGACATCACATAGAAAGATGGTGAGAGTCCCACTTAAAGGGGTTTAGTACTGATGAGCTTTCCTCAGGATAGGTCATTAGTATCTGATCGGTGGGGGTCTGACACCCGGACCCCCGCCGATCAGCTGTCTGAGAAGGCACCGGCGCTCCCTTGAGTGCCACGGCCTTCTCTCAGCTTTTCCTAGGCCAGTGACGTCACGTTCATCGGTCACGGGGCCTAGGAGCGGCTCATCCCCATTCAAGTGAATAGGACTGAGCACGATACAAAGCACAACCACTATACAATGTACGGCGCTGTGCTTGGTGAGCGGGGAGAAGGTAGCAGAACTCACAGGAGCACCGGTACCTTCTCAAACAGCTGATCGGTGGGGGTCCCGGGTGTCGGACCCCCACCGATGACCTATCCTGAGGATAGGTCATCAGTAGTAAAACCCCTTTAAGTTCTGCTTACACGCAGTATATAAGACCAGACTTTGAAGGGAACGTGATCCTTATTGCAAGTTGCAAATGTGGAACTAGCAGCAGTTTCTGAGGCACGGTGACGCGGTCCCTCAGCAGCCAGTGCGGTATGACAATCACTCCGCTCACCTATGTACACACAGCAGCATCACACCTGCATCACACTCGGCACGGCGACCTATTTATAACACACACATTGCCCCCCAGTGGGGGAAGCTGCCTCCTCCTATCCCACACCCTTTACGTGCCCACAGTGTTCCCGTCAGAAGAAGTTGAGGGACTTGACCTACTCGCTCAAGTAAGGCCTCATGCACACAAGCGTATTTTCAGTCCGCATCTGATCTGCCTTTTTTTTTTTTTTTTTAACGGATTAGATGCGGACAGATTCACTTCTATGGAAGATGTAGACGGCACACGCTCCATAAGCCGGCTCTGCGGCTCCACACAAAGAAAGAACTTCCTAATCTTGAGACGAGAATAGGCATTTCTACAATGGTGTGCAACGGGAAAGTGCGGGCCGCAAAACGGATACGGTCGTCGATCACAGACACTGAGATACTCCGTCCAGTACGGCTAAACGAAAGGGGATAGTTGAAGGCACTTTACTAGAGGTCCATTTATTTTAGAAGCTGCTAGAGTCCCAAATCACGCACACCCCAACCATGTGACTACTCTGTGACGGATCACAGGATGACAAGGTCAGAGGGGGACCCCAAATGATTGGGCATTATCGCAAAATCCCTTTAAGAACTTTACAACACATGGATAATATGTCAGAAATGCCAGTCCCAGCGGGGACCCTGCAAAAGTAAGGGCCTCGCGTCTGCCAACTGCAGAAGGGAAACGGGCCAGCACTCTGCATCGCCGGGTGATGCCTGCCAACCTATAATCTGCAAATCGGGTAACAGATCCCCATTTTTTGGACAGGTCTTAGTCCCAGACAGATTAAACATTTGCATATTCCATCAAGAGGGTTTCCTAAGGGCACAAGCCTATGGGGCGACCCAGACGCGGTAACCGCACATGGTTATTACCACCACTTGCCGTGGTTCACGTGGCATGCACAGGGGCAGCTCAGCAATCCACATACGACTTACCTGCCGCACCCTGACACAGGTAATGCCATGAAACCTCAATCAGTTCCATCGATTTGAAGGCTATAAATGCAGACGTGAACATACTCTAATGCAGGGATCTCCAACCTGTGGCTCTCCAGCTGTAGCAAAACTACAACTCCCATCATGGCCTGAGAGCTGTAGGCCACAAGGTGGGGAACATTGCTCTAATGCAAGGATGGCCAAACTGTGGCCCTCCAGCTATAACTCCCAGGATGCCCAGACAGCCTACAGCAGGGCATGGTGGGAGTTGTAGTTTTACTACAGCTGGGGGGCCACTGGTTGGGTGTCCCTGCTCTTATGTAAACAGCTAATTCACCTCCTCCACTGGCAGATCCAAAACTCTGCGCCATTTGGACGGCCTGTGGTACATATCATATAATCCAACAGTGGGAAACCGCCAGTAAGGTGGAATCCGTCATCTACAAACCCCTTTGATACAAAGCATTGTTACTCGCCTAGCGTAATAATTATCACCATCGCGAACCGTAATCGTTATATATATATATATATGATCATTAGTGCTCAATGCTACAATGGTAGAGCGGCTCCCGGTCGAGGAGAATACAGGAGGAGCAATACGTGGAGATGATCGCACCGGCCTAACGATCGCTACGTGTACGGCCATTTAAGAAAAAAACTTGGAACGATGCTCAGAATGTGGGGGGAGGGAGAGCTGCAAATCTTGCTTTAGCGAGGTCGGCTGAGAATTTCCTATAACGGGTTCTTGCTACAGACGGAATTATTTTCCCATAAATATCAAAATATCTGTTGCGGTATTTAAAGGGTAAACGCATCAAAATGTGCCCCATACGACGACCTCAACAGTTCCTAAAATAAACGGTAGTCCGCGCTGTTACGTGTTCGAGCAGACAGTGCGGCCAAGGAGCTTTAACCTCGTTCGGAACGGTCACCTGATCGAGGGATCGCTACCGCTACAAGAAGAACCACAGGAGGCGTCAGAAGTCGCTGGGGTTTGGGCGACCCCGTCAACGGCACGTGATTAGCGCCACCTCTGATGATGCTGCATAGAAGCCAGTGCGGCGGTGACAATCTCCGAAACACGGCTGTAAATTAAAGATAGGATATGCCGTACGACGTAGCGTTATTCTGGACGCTACATTTCGCGGACAAAAGAAAAATCCAATTCACATTAAACGTCTCAACTTCGGCCGCGCCACTTCACCCACCGCCCATAGACGGGCAGCTCTCACCTTAAATCACAAACATGTGCCCAACGGGGAGAAGCGAGAACGGTAATTGGTCTAAATGTGAGGTTCTCAGCTGAGCGCCGATTAAGGGGATCTCTGCGGTTATGGCTGCCAGTGGGGAGGGCGATGGGTAAACAATCGTGTTTTGAGGTGGGGGCGTGCTCAGTTTACCCCTTCAGTACTCTGTGGGGATTACAGAGGGACGCCCCATGAAGGGTGAAGAACGTAACAATGAAAACACAATCGTTTTCATCGAGCGCAATCGTAAACCGTCCAATTAAGCCTGTCTGACAATTACGACGGCGCTTTCACATTAGTAACTCATTGTCACCGGCGCCTCGCTCTATCTGACGTCCCATCTCTTCGGGGGGCGACATCAGGTGCATACCTGCCACACAATCTATATACCAGCTGTGCCCATACTGCTGTCTACTGGAGGACGTCTGGGTGATATCGTGCACTTATCGTGCCGATGGTGCTGAATATCGCGACAGCAGCCGATCCTGGGGACGGAGGCTCTCCGCCGAGTCATGGAAAGGCTGATAATAGAGATGGCGGAGTGACACCAACTCCTGCCAAGTGCCCGCAACATCCGAGAGGTGACCTCGCAACACCCTGCGGGCGTCCGGCTCCGCGCAGGTAAACACGGAGTTGCGGGATGATGCGCTGCCGGGACCCCCTCGGCTGCCGCACTCCCGACTGTTACCATAGTGACTCGTCACCCGGGCGCCGCGGACATCGCAACACCCGAGGGTGACCCGATGTGTGCGCCGGGTGTTACGGAGAGGTGAGCGGGCAGCGGAGGCATCGGTACAGCTGCTCTTACCAGTCCACGAGCTATTCCCACGTCCGGAGTGTGCCTGGAATGGGGTGAGCGGGGGCCGAGCTGCTGCTCGATGGGGGGTTTAAATGTCCGGAGCGTCGGGGACACCCGGGAGGAGGAGGAGGAGAGGGGGGAGAGGTCGCTGGTAGACGCACCTGTTCCGTGACTCCACAATCCAGGATCCGGGGGCGGCGGGTGAGCCGGGTGTCCTCGGCGGGTTCTGCGCCCGGACGAAAACAAGAAGAAGAAGAAGAAGGTTTCGGCGGAGACACTGGCAGCAGCGAGCGAAAGCCGAGAGCCAGGCCGCGCAGGGCGTGACGGGAAGTGTAGTCCGGGCACCGCGCCGCCCACCACTGCCGCCAATGGGGGCTAGACCGGTCGAGAACTACCAGTCCCAGCGTGCACCGCGGGCGGCCGGGGGAGAGAGAGAGGAGAGAAAAAAAACCGAGCGCAGCGCACACATCCATCCCAGAGACACAGGGAGGAGGACAGCAGTGTGTGACACAACTATACACAACTGTACACGGGGGAGAGCAGTGTGTGACACAACTATACACAACTGTACACGGGGGAGAGCAGTGTGTGACACAACTATACACAGGAGAACAGCAGTGTGTGACACAACTATACACAACTGTACACGGGGGAGAGCAGTGTGTGACACAACTATACACAGGAGAACAGCAGTGTGTGACACAACTATACACAACTGTACACGGGGGAGAGCAGTGTGTGACACAACTATACACAGGAGAACAGCAGTGTGTGACACAACTATACACAACTGTACACGGGGGACAGCAGTGTGTGACACAACTGTACACGGGGGAGAGCAGTGTGTGACACAACTATACACAACTGTACACGGGGAGAGCAGTGTGTGACACAACTATACACAACTGTACACTGGGGAGAGCAGTGTGTGACACAACTATACACAGGAGAACAGCAGTGTGTGACACAACTATACACAACTGTACACGGGGGGAGAGCAGTGTGTGACACAACTATACACAACTGTACACGGGGGAGAGCAGTGTGTGACACAACTATACACAGGAGAACAGCAGTGTGTGACACAACTATACACAACTGTACACGGGGGACAGCAGTGTGTGACACAACTATACACGGGGGACAGCAGTGTGTGACACAACTATACACAACTGTAAAAGGGGGAGACCAGTGTGTGACACAACTATACACAACTGTACACAGGAGAACAGCAGTGTGTGACACAACTATGCACAACTGTACACAGGAGAACAGCAGTGTGTGACACAACTATACACAACTGTACACGGGGGACAGCAGTGTGTGACACAACTATACACAACTGTACATGGGGGGACAGCAGTGTGTGACACAACTGTACACGGGGGGACAGCAGTGTGTGACACAACTATACACAACTGTACACGGGGACAGCAGTGTGTGACACAACTATACACAACTGTACACAGGAGAACAGCAGTGTGTGACGCAACTATACACAACTGTACACGGGGGACAGCAGTGTGTGACACAACTATACACGGGGGACAGCAGTGTGTGACACAACTATACACAACTGTACACGGGGGACAGAAGTGTGTGACACAACTATACACAACTGTACACGGGGGAGAGCAGTGTGTGACAACTATACACAACTGTACATGGGGACAGCAGTGTGTGACACAACTGTACACGGGGGACAGCCCTGTGTGACACAACTATACACAACTGTACACGGGGGAGAACAGCAGTGTGACACAACTATACACAACTGTACACGGGGGACAGCAGTGTGTGACACAACTATACACAACTGTACACGGGGAGAGCAGTGTGTGCACAACTATACACAACTGTATACGGGGGACAACAGTGTGTGACACAACTATACACAACTGTACACGGGGGGACAGCAGTGTGTGACACAACTATACACAACTGTACACGGGGACAGCAGTGTGTGACACAACTATACACAACAGTACACGGGGAGAACAGCAGTGTGACACAACTATTACACAACTGTACACGGGGGGACAGCAGTGTGTGACACAACTATACACAACTGTACACGGGGGAGAACAGCAGTGTGACACAACTATACACAACTGTACACGGGGGACAGCAGTGTGTGACACAACTATACACAACTGTACACGGGGAGAGCAGTGTGTGCACAACTATACACAACTGTATACGGGGGACAACAGTGTGTGAGACAACTATACACAACTGTACACGGGGGACAGCAGTGTGTGACACAACTATACACAACTGTACACGGGGGGACAGCAGTGTGTGACACAACTATACACAACTGTACACGGGGACAGCAGTGTGTGACACAACTATACACAACAGTACACGGGGACAGCAGTGTGTGACACAACTATACACAACTGTACACGGGGGGACAGCAGTGTGTGACAAAACTAAACACAACTGTACATGGGGGGACAGCAGTGTGTGACAACTATATACAACTGTACACAGGAGAACAGCAGTCTGTGACACAACTGTACACAGGAGAACAGCAGTGTGTGACACAACTATACACGGGGGGACAGCAGTGTGTGACACAACTATACACAACTGTACACGGGGGACAGCAGTGTGTGACACAACTGTAACACGGGGGGACAGCAGTGTGTGACACAGATATACACAACTGTACACGGGGACAGCAGTGTGTGACACAACTGTACAAAACTTACATGGGGACAGCAGTGTGTGACACAACTATACACAACTGTACACAGGAGGACAGCAGTGTGTGACACAACTATACACAATTGTACATGGGGACAGCAGTGTGTGACACAACTATACACAACTATACACAGGAGGACAGCAGTGTGTGACAACTGTACATGAGAGGGCAGCAGTGTGTGACAACTATACAAAGGGGGACAGCAGTGTGTGACACTACTATACACAACTGTACACAGGAGGACAGCAATGTGTGACACAACTGTACACAGGAGGACAGCAGTGTGTGACACAACTGTACACAGGAGGACAACAGTGTGTGACAACTATACAAGGGAGGACAGCAGTGTGTGACACAACTATATGTGGTTGGACAGTGGTGTGTGACACAACTATACACAACTGCACACAGGGGACAGCAGTGTGTGACACACCTATACACAACTGTACACAGGACAGTAGTGTTTGACACAACTGTACAGAGGACAGCAGCGTGTGACACAACTATACACAACTGTACAAATGAGAGTAGCATTGTATGAGACTACACACAAATGAAGGATAGTACTGTGTTACAACTATACACAGGAGGAGGAGGACCTCTGTGTTTGTAACAACTACACTTAATGGGGGGACCTCAGTGCATAACACAACTGTATACAAAAATAGGAGACTAGCTGTGTAGGCCACAAATACAGGAGGTGGATGTCAGTGTGTGACAGCTGTATACACAGAGGAGGCAGGTGATATACAGCAGTGTAGAGCACAAATATACAAACTGTATACATGCGACCATCCCAGACACACAGCGGCAGGACATCACTGTGTGATACAACTGTACACAAACACCAAGGAGGAGCACAGAAGTGTGTCACACAACTCTACACAACACTCATGTGGCCCATTACCACAACTAATCAAGTGAGGGAAAACCTGCCTGAGGTAAAATCTTTGTAAGGCCCCATGCACACGACCGTGTCCATTTTGTGGATCCGCACAACACAGACACTGGCCACGTGCACGGCACATCCCAGTACAGAATGATTGACTTCAATGGGTCTATGATCTGAATGTTGGAGACAAATATAGGACCAGAAGCAGGTCCGTGCGGCAGAACTACCAAAGATAGGACGTCCTATCTTTGGCCGCAACATGTACGTTGTAGACCCACTGAAGTCAGCCAAGTCCACGACGCATCGTGTGTTTTGCGGGTGTGCAGTTTCAGTAAGCAAAACGGACACGGTCGTATGTATGGGGCCTTATACTGAGGTAAGTGTCAGCATGCATTAGGGGGGACTGGCGGGTCTTCGTTTCCCCTTTGTGCTGGAGGAGGATGTGCGCCTGAGTGGAGTCATTTATTGTCTACTTTTACGTCTAAAACTGGCGTCAATGTAAGTACATATGCCGTGGCCGATGGCGCGGTTCCACCTTAGGGCTCGTGCAGAGCCGTAGAACTTTTTGTACGTGAGGCTTCTTATCTCAGCACGGTAGCTCAGTGGTCAGCAGTTTTGCAACACTCCAAAAATATACAAACAAGTAAATTGGTTCCCTCTGAAACTGACCCTAGGGAGTGCTGGGATGAGCGCCCATATGGCAGCCACTCCCCAGTGGCGAGGGTGGTGTAGAAATGCCCCATGCACCTAAATTTAGACGCACAGGCGTTCAAAAAGTCACAAAGTGAGGGCATGCAACTTTTTTTTTAGCCCAGTTTCTAGTGTAGGGGGTCATGATAAATGCCTCCCCCTTCAGTTCTGCTGTAAAACCAGCAATACACCGAGGTAAGATCTACTTCACTGAGTACTGAGGTAAAACTCACCTTACACTGAGGTAATATCTGCAATAAACTGAAGTAAGAGTTCCCACACATTGGCCCAAGTTTACATATGTGAGCGCATCTGGACTATGTTGTAAATGGCGCGTACAGTTTTCGAAAATACCACTGTGCCCAGCTCATCAAGGGGCATGGCCTAAGTGCAACCATTTGCACCGAAATTGTCCCACGAGTCTGCGGTAAGATTCTGTTGCAAATGTTGGTATAAAGTTAGACAAAAGCATCTATTATCAGCCGTGTGATAAATTTGGATAATGTCTAGATGCAATTCCGCACTGAGTTCTGAGGTAAAACATGCAGTAAGACCTACCACATTTACTTTGCCCCTGTACACCAGAATCTGGCCTAAAACCTACGGTTTGTGACTTTCTAAATGTCATTGAGCCTAAATTTAGGCACAAGTGGCGTTTCTACACCAATCTTGCTACTATCCAGAAGGGCGCATGGAGAGGGTGGGCACAGCGGGCCTGCCATATATATCTTCTTTTATGCCAGTTTTCCAGCGTAAAAGAAGGCGTGTGCCTCTTCATAAATTGGGCGCATCCCCTTGAAACACAGGGGATATTATATACTGGCGTAAATTGCTGGTCTACGATAAATTTTGAGTTCTGATGTAAAACTCACAATATACTGAGGTAAGATGTAACACATACTGAGTTCTGAGGTAAAACTTGCATTACACTGAGGAAAAACCCGCAATATAATGAGGTATGATCAATCACATATTGAGTTCGGAGCTAAATCTCGCAATATACTGAGGTAAAATCTACCACATACTGAGTTCTGAGGTAAAACTTGCAGTACAGTGATATACTGAGGTAATATCTACCACATATTAAGTTCTGAGGTAAAACCTGCATTACTATGGGTTACAACCCGCAATATACTAAGGTAAGATCTACCATGTATTGAGTACTGAGGTAAAACTCAGAATATACTGAAGTAAAATCTACCACATATTGAGTTCTGGGGTAAAACCTGCAATATACTGAGGTAGAACTTGTAATATACTAAGGTAAGATCTACCACATATCGAGTTCTAAGGTAAAACCCGCAATGTACTGAGGTAGAACTTGTAATATACTAAGGTAAGATCTACCACATATTGAGTTCTAAGGTAAAACCCGCAATATATTTAGGTAGAATCTACCACATATTGAGTTCTGAGGTAAAACCTGCAATATACTGAGGTAGAGTCTACCACATATTGAGTTCTGAGGTAAAACCCGCAATATACTGAGGTAGAACTCGCAATATACTAAGGTAAGATCTACCACATATTAAGTTCTGAGGTAAAACCTGCAATATACTAAGGTAAAACCTGCAATATACTGAGGTAAGATCTACCATAGTTTGATTTCTGAGGTACAATCTACCACATATTGAGTTCTGAGGTAAAACCCGCAATATACTGAGGTACAACTCGCAATATACTGAGGTAGAACTTGCAATATACTAAGGTAAGATCTACCAAATATTTAGTTCTGAGGTAAAACCTGCAATATACTGAGGTAAGATCTACCAAATATTAAGTTCTGAGGTAAAACTCGCAATATACTGAGGTAGAACTCACAATATACTGAGGTAAGATCTACCAAATATTAAGTTCTGAGGTAAAACCCGCAATATACTGAGGTAGAACTCACAATATACTAAGGTAAGATCTACCACATATTAAGTTCTGAGGTAAAACCCGCAATATACTGAGGTAAGATCTACCAAATATTAAGTTCTGAGGTAAAACTCGCAATATACTGAGGTAGAACTCACAATATACTAAGGTAAGATCTACTACAGTTTGAGTTCTTAGGTAAAACCTGCAATATACTCAGGTAAGATCTATCACATACTGAGTTCTGAGGTAAAACCAGCATTGTATACAGCCAGCACACTGAGATTCGAGTAGAAACCCCATAGGGTCCGTTCACACGTTGCAGTTGTGCTGCCGCACACTGTTTTATCAGGAATTTCTTTGGTTTTACAGAAAACACAGGTGATACAAACGTTTTTTACGTTCTTCACCCGTACTTATCACGAAACGGCCCTATGGACAACCTGATCCCCATAGCGATGTGCGCACCCTGACATGTACATCCTGAACACACCACCGCCCAGGTGTACAGCCCTGATGTCAGGGCACACTGGCGGCCATCCTCCCTCTGCCATGTTACCCGTGGCTGGGAGAACTTTCGACGCCTCCATATTTCAGGATGGGGGGGTGGGTGTTGTGATTACCGATGCGGTGACGGCGACCTCCCCTCAGAACATGGCTGCACTTCAGGAGATGTCGCGTCCCTCCCCTCACTACTGTCCGCCGGGGGAGAGCGCATTTTCGGCGGGTGTTGAGTTTCCTCTCATGACGCGCGCGGTGTCCACCGACATCGGGGAGTTTCTGTCTCCTTCCTGTCACTCGCCTCAGACACCGTGAGACTGCACGGGGCCCCTCACTACTCCTCCTTCGGGCCCCTCCACCCCGGCTGCTCCAAGTTTTTTTTTTTTATTTCTCACACGTACAGTCATTACAAGGAGACCGCGCAGGACTCCATGACAGCAGCCCCGCAAATCCCGCACTGCACGGGGGAGGGTGTGAGGACTTATGCTGGGGGTACCCGCACTGTATGAAGGGGTGTGAGGATTTATGCCCGAGGTCCCCGCAGTGTAGAGTTGGGTGTGAGGACTTATGCCCGGGGTCCCCGTACTGAACAGAGGCGGGTGTGAGGACTTATGCCCGGGGTCCCCGGACTGAACAGAGGCGGGTGTGAGGACTTATGCCCGGGGTCCCCGCACTGCAAGGAGGGTGAGGATTTATTCCTGGGGCCCACGCACTGCACAGATGAGGGTGTGAGGACTTATGCACGGGGTCCATACTCCACAGCAATGCTGGAAGGTCGCGTATACAGTTCTGCATAAACGCACCCTTCCAGCATCGTTCTCACTTTGCATAAATATATAACCCTCTCCGCAGCCTTCCTTTGCAGAAGTGCTCACCCCCATCCCCCTTACAAGGTGCAAAGTGTATTTGTCGCAATACATTGTTGGCTGCAGCGCCCTGTTCTCACTGCCAGTCATAAGGCGCTGCACTGGAGGATTCCCGCACTGCAACCTCTCGCCCGATGTCACGGCACTGCGGGGCGTGTCCAGTGCAGGCCCCGCCCCTCACTGCACGCCGTTCACCCCTCCAGCGCCTGACTCTGCCCTCTCTGCTCAGGGCCTGGTGGTTCCTGAGGATGCACCGTGCCTGACAGTCTGTGCAGGAGGAGTGCAACAAGGTATCACCCTGCAATTAGGTATCACCCTGCAAGATGGGATCACCGTGCAACAATGTATCACCCTGCAAATAGGGATCACCCTGCAACTAAGTATTACAGTGCAACAATGTATCACCCTGCAACAATGTATCACCCTGCAACTAAGTATCACAGTGCAACAATGTATCACCCTGCAACTAGAGATCACCCTGCAGCAATGTATCAACCCGCAACTAGGGATCACCCTGCAAAAATGGATCACCGTGCAACTAGGGATCACCCTGCAACAATGCATCACTCTGCAACTAGAGATCACCCTGCAACAATGTATCACTCTGCAACTAGGGATAGTTGCAGAGTTGATCACCTATCCCAGGATCGGACACCCAGCACCCCCACCGATGCAGTGCTACAGTGAGAATGGCATCTTACCCAGCACAGCGCCATCCTCTGGATAGTGGCTAAGCTTGGTACTGCAGCTCAATTCAGTTGAATGGGACTGACTTAGCCTAGAGAGCATGTGGCCTAGCAAGAGGCCTCTGCACTCATCTTCGGACTCCTGATCGGCAGGGGTGCCACAAGGCGGACCCCCACCGATCAGATACTGGTGACCCCTTTATAAAGGTTTTCCGCTGTGATAACTTCAAATAAAAACAGAATCGGAGTGTACAAAATAACCAACTCCTGGCACCCACACCGATCCGCTGTTTGAAGAGAAGGCAGTGTTCCTGCGTGCGCTCCATTCTCTACCTGCCCTACAATCACAGCTCCTCCGTCCCACTCACTTGAATGCTTCTTCCCATTCTGGTGGATGGGACGGAGGAGCTGTAATCACACCGCTCGCTCCCGCAATGTCGACGGCGAGCAGGTTAGTGATGAAGAGAACGCAGAGCTCACAGGAACACTCTCTTCAAACAGCGGATTGGCGGGGATGCCAGGAGTTAGACCCCCCCGACAACCGGGTTTTTTTCCGGGATTTAACTACTGATGACCTGTCCTCAGGATAGGTCATCAGTATCTGATCGGTAGGGGTCCTACGCCCGGGACCCCCGCCGATCAGCCGTTTGAGAAGGCACCGGTGCTCCCGTGAGTGCTGCAGCCTTCTCTTAGCTTTTCCTAGGCCAGTGACATCATCGGTCACGTGGCCTATGTACAGCGCTGTGCTTAGTCAGCTGCGAGAAGGTAGCGCCGCTCACAGGAGAGCTGGTGTCTTCTCAAACTGCTGATCGGTGGGGGTCTCGGATGTCGCACCCCTTTGATCAGATACTGATCACCTATCCTGAGGATACGTCACCAGTAGTAAAATCTCGGAAAAGCCCTTTAACTGTCCTGAGCATAGGTCCTCAGTATCGGAAGCCAGACAACCCCTTTAAATGCTGGACAGCCTCTCTAAAGCTCACAGATCTGCTAAAAAATCTCTGCCTGCTGTCAGTGAACGGAAACATTCTTCTCTACATCCCAAGGCCATGTCCCCATCCTGACACACTGTGATTGTAAGGCGCGCAGACTGAACGCTGCCGTATTATAGTCAATGGGACAATGCAGAGCGGAGAATATCGCAGCTTGCACTGCTTTCGTCTGATTCTTGCGCTAGGCCCCGCCCACTCAAATCAAAGGGTCAGCGAAAGAAGAAAACCACACGCTGTACACGGATACCATCTGCGTTTTTCAGGGATAGTTGCTAGGAGACGCTGAAAGGAAGCGAAGGCAGTTTTTCTTTTACGGACGTGAAAAACATATGACATACCAATACCACACGGACGGAACGCAGCCGGAGATCATACTCGTCAGTTTTTTGAAGACAGAACACGGAGGAGTTTTACGTTGCTCATCTGAGGAAACCCTAATGCCCCTTTCACACGAGCGGGAGACTCGCATGTCTCCCGCAACGCATCTACAGGGCTGGACTCGGCACTGACAGGGATCGCATAGCATTATATGTGATCCCTGTCCGTGCCCAGTCCAGCCCTGTAGATGCGTTGCGGGAGACATGCGAGTCTCCCGCTCGTGTGAAAGGGGCATAAGACCTCTTCACACAAGCCGGAACGAGTCAGGGAAACTGACACAATTTAGATCAGTTTTGTCTGTAATTGCGTTCAGAGTCTCAGTTTTTTCCATCAGGATCTGACATCCATTTTTCACAAGTGAAGAAAAACTGAAGAATAACACACAGCACCTCCCGGTGAAAAAGTGAAAAACGGACCACATCCAGATGCCAGGCGTGTGCTGTCGGGTTTTTTTTTTCCTCACTAACCCATTGATTTCAATGGACTGGTCCTGCGTGAAAAACGGGTGGAGACAGAACATGCAGCAATTTTCCCGGGAACAGACAGATGGGCCGTGAAAAACAACGCTCATGAAATGAGTGGCTCAGGGTTCAGTCCCGGTGTTGTCCGTTCACAAAACGGAACGCCTCCAGAAACTCAGCCTAAAAGGCCTCATTCACACCAGCAGGTTTTCTGTCCGGATGCGAAGCCGGTTTTGAACGCATAGCATCCGGACTGAATCCTGAGCCACTCAATCCAGTGGCTCCGTGCTCTTACGGATCACCTCCACGCTCAGGAAAAATCGCAGCTTCTTCTAAATTGTCCGTTTTTCACGCAGCCCTGGCTCCATAGAAGTGAATGGGGCCTGTGTGAAAACCTGAAGATATCTAGATGCAGAGAATTCTTTAACTGATGGCTGCTGGAGATGTTAGGCCCCATTCAGACGACCGTGTTTCACTGTACGGCGGCGGCCTCAGGAAGCGCACGGCATCATAGCGACCAATGACGCCGTGCGCTCCCGTCCTCTGGGGCAGCACAGGCCGGGCTTTCATGGCCAGTATACGGCCTTATTCTTCAGTTTTTCTTCACACACCTGAAAAATGCATCAAAAACTGATTGTATCTGCACGGAAAAAACTTGGAGTCACCACTCCTGACATGTCTGTTTTAATATCTTCATGCATTCTCCATGTAATAACAGTTCTGGAACATCTATTCTTATGTCTCTATGTTGTGCCATTCCTTTATTATTTCTACTAGAAGTTATGGATGAATTGCTAGCAGTCTGCAGTAAGGGTACCAAGGGGAGGCAACCAGTTGGGGGTGTGTCCCTGCACAGTCTGACTCTATCCAATCAGTGGTGCCATTTTCAGACTGTGCAGGGACACGCCCCTAACCGGTTACCTTCCCTCTGTACCCTTACTGCAGACTGCTAGCAATTCATCCATAACTTCTAGTAGAAATAATAAAGGAATGGCACAACATACAGACATAAGAATAGATGCTCCAGAATTGTTATTACATGAGGGATGCATGAAGCGATTAAAACAGGAAAGTCAGGAGCGGGGAGAGGTCCTCTTTAACCACTGAACGCAAAACAGTGAGACAACTGATTAAACTTGCGTTGAAAACCACCGGTGAAGAGACTCTGACTCGTTCCTTATCACTCATGTGAAAGTAGCATCAGGCTCTGTTCACACAGGTGACACAGCTTCCATTTTTATAATGATCTATGAAGGATACAATCACTTAGTTTGGTAATATGTGTCAACCTATCACAGTGCAGCTTGCATTTTCCAGAACAGATTAAGGGGGGTTGAACCCCCCCCCCCCCCATTTCTTGCTCCGATGCTCTCCCTTGCCCAGGGCTGATTCACGCACGGCAAAGGCATTTCTTGGAGATCCGGTAACGTACCGGGCTCTCCATAGGGAAAGCTAGGCGGAGGCTTCCACCTACCAGTGAGCTCAGTGATGTCACCAGGAACGCTAAAGCCCGCCCATCAGAGACGGTGACGTCACCGGGAACACTGCTAGGTGGAAGCCTCTGCCTAGCAGTGTGAAAAATATATACAAACAACCCTTGCCCTACACGATATAGCGCAGGGCAAGGGAGAGCGTCTCTAGAGCGCATGAGATTCTCAGTTGCTCATGTCAGGGGGCTGGAGGGGTGAAGATGGGCTCTGAACTCAGACTACCCCTTTAAGAGATGAAAGCTGAGCTCCGATTGGTTATCTATTATCAGTAGAAGCCAGTTTTAGTCATTTTTGTTAAAGGGGTTTTCAGGGAGTTAACTACTGATGACCTATCCTCAGGATAGATCATCAGTATCTGATCGGTGGGGGTCCGACACCTGGGACCCCTGCCGATCAGCTGTTTGAGAAGGGACCGGCACTCCTGTGAGTGCCGCTGCCTTCTCCCTGCTCACCAAGCACAGCGCTGTACATTGTATAGTGGCCATGCTTGGTATTGCACTCAGTCCTATTCACTTGAATGGGGCTGAGCTGCTCCTAGGTCACGTGACCGATGAACGTGACGTCACTGGCCTAGGAAAAGCTGAGAGAAGGCCGCGGCACTCCCAGGTGCCTTCTCAAACAGCTGATCGGCCATCAGTAGTTAACTCCTGGAAAACCCCTTTAAATGCCCCTTTAAATGAGACTGAACATATTCATGGTCAGATATTGGTTGCGGCCACACGGGGTAGATTTTCTGTAGCAGAATTTAACCTCATCGAATCCGCTGTAAACTAAGCACGTGTTATTGCGGTTTGCTGCGGATTTCACCTTATGCGCGGCGAACGGCGAAATCCAGGGTCGAAATCCGCAGCTTATAACATCCCAGCCACTTTGCTGGTGCTGTAACATGCTGTGAAATTTCCGCTTTCAAGTCTGCTGCAAGAAATCCACAGTGAATCCCTCTTTTCTAACGTGCCCTAATGATGAAGATGTCCGTCCAATCATTGTTCTTTGCCGACTGTGCCGGGTAAAAAAAAACAAAAAGACCCTGCGAAGCTCGTATTAATCACCGTAAACCTTATTCCCGGCAGCCCCACAATGTGAAGACCCTGCAAACAGCTACATGTATCTCAGCTTCCTGGACCTAGTGAAGAGAGGCAAGTAGAATTTGTTTGCACTCAGCAGCATACGTGTAAAGCCTGTATTACACTGCCGAGTGTTCTGGCAGTGCGGGGGCCAGAGGACGACAACACATCCATCGGCGCTCTTTTTCCGGTGGAACAGACCGAAGCAAACTGAAGGCAGGAGGAAGGATCGCTGCTGCAGTCATTGCCTTCCCTCCCCCCATTCTGATTACACAGGGAGACGTGCTGCCAATAATCGGGCATCTTTCATCCCGGTGAGGGATGCCCATCAGCCGACAAGCGAGCGTTTGCTGGTTGATCAGCTGCTTGATTATACGGACAGCCGGGACTCGAATCTATGACTCAGTGCCATGCGTCCGGCTAGTACCAGGTTTAAACAAAGAAACCATGGTACACTTTTGACGTGGCAGAGATGGGCAGCCCATAGGTATTTCTACTTAAAGGGGTCGTCCACTACCACTGTCCATACACCTTATTAGGAGGGTTCTCTACTACTCTATTAGTCAGAACGGAGATCCATTACAAATGGGTTCTCTCTGGAGGACTCAGAGTGAATGGCATGTAATACCACAACTGTAGTACGCCCTGGTAGTAACAGACGATTTGGTGGAGGGGGTCAGCTGCTGGTTCCACAGATGATCAGCCATACGTCCTCATTTTGAGAGGAGATATCCAGACAGCATAACCCCTTTCATGGTATATCAAAGCAGTTTTCTAGAACTTCCCCTGGATGGGTCATCGATGGGTTTGACTCCTGGCCACCGAACTCAGACAAAGTGCTCATGACGACCACAAAACACAGATCCGCAAAGAATACGGATGACGTCCGTGTGCATTCCGTATTCCGTTGCGGAACAGAACAGCTGGCCCCTAATAGAACAGACCTATCCTTGTCCGTTATGCGGAAACAAAATGCACACATGGCACTGCATATGGTCCGCAAAAATAAGGGAACGAACACGGAAAGGAAATACGTTCGTGTGCATGAGCCCAAGTACTGCGCCGTATCTTGTATAGTGGCTGTTCTTGGTATTGCAGCTCAATTCCATTTACTTGCATGGTACTGAGCTGCACAAAGGCCATGTGACCGATGAACGTGATGCCGTGGGCCGAGGAGGAGGCCACAGTTCTTGTCTGAGCACCGCAGCCCCTTCAAACAGTGGAAGCGAGGGTGTCAGTAGTCGGACCCCAACCGATCAGATATTGATGACCCATCCTGAGGATTGGCTTCTCAACTGAATACCACTAGAAAATGTTTACTTGTATGGAGTATTGATACTAGGGAGTACTGTGCACTTTCCACAGATTCTTCATCAAAGGTCCAGGACAAGCAGAATCCCTCACACGTAGCAAGTCATTTTAAATGCAGAATGTGCCTTCCTGCCGCCTCTGTTTACTACAGCAAGTCTTCATTCTCATCGGACTCCGGGGCCTCTGATACTAGAGTACCCCCAGCACTGCCAAAAATGTGTGGTAGTGGGGGGAGGGGTTGTGTATCAGAAGAGACACATTCAAAGACATATCTATCTGTTCATAAAATCCTACAGTTACATAGATGATCTTTTGCTAACGGTTATGAAAACATAATGGGGGTCCAAAGATTGGCTTCTCACAACGGTCTTTGTCCCCCCTTCCCTCTGCGCTGGCATAGGCCTCATCTCAAATTAGGTGCACCTCCGGTAGTCTGTGCACCTGGAGTAAAAACTACTCCAGCCCCTGATGCATGTTTCCAGGAGTAAAAGATAGTAACTGTGTTAGGCCCGACGTCCCGGCCCCCGCTAAGCCCTTACCACTCCTAAGTGGCAAAAACAGGGTCTTGCGGCTTTTTTAGCACCAAAAACTGGCGTAGTACTCGTCATAAATGACCCCCAATATTTTTCAATCGGACTGGACGCTGTGATTACAGTTCTGCAACTTTCCAATATACTTTAATTCCTCGCCATTTTCACGTTTGCTGCTGGCTGTCAGTGAATGGAAAATTCTTGTTCAAATCCAGATACAGCTAAGGCTACTTTCACACTAGCGTTACTATTTTTTCGGGTATTGAGATCCGTCAATATCGGAAAAAAAACGCTTCCGCTTTGTCCCCATTGTCAATGGGGACAAAACTGAACAGAACGGAGTGCTTCAAAATGTATTCTGTTCCGTTCTCATACCGGAGAGCAAACCGCAACATCTTTCCGTCGTGGGATGCGGAGCAAGACGAATCCGGCATGACCCCAATGCAAGTCAATGGGACGGATCCGTTTTCTCTGACACAATCTGGCACGGCAGAAAACGGATCCATCCCCCAGTGCCTTTCAGTGGAGGTCATGACGGATCCATCTTGGCTTATGTTAAAGATAATACAACCGGATCTGTTCATAACGGATGCAGACGGCTGTATTATCAGTAATGGAAGCGTTTTTGCTGAACCCTGCCGGATCCAGCAAAACCGCTAGTGTGAAAGTAACCTAAGTGACCAGGGGGCCCACTAAATGGTCACTAGGGCTTCACTAGTTAGTAAAACATGGCTCCTGAGCCCCAGGTCCAGAGGAGTTTCAATGGAGTCATGTATGTGCACTGGCTTTAATGTCAATGGGACTGAGGGGGTAGGTGCACGCAGCGCTCAGGCACTGAATGGAGTGGCAGTGTGCATGACCAATAGGGGTTCAGGATCCCCCTAGTGCTGATCGGTTGGGGTCCCAGCCATCATACATTTATTACCTATGTGTAGGTCAGGGGTCAGCAACCTTCCGCACAACAGCTGTTGTGAAACTACAATTCCCAGCATGCTCCATTCATTTCTATAGGAGTCCAGAGAAGAGCAGAGCAATTATGCATGCTGGGAGTTGTAGTTTAACAACAACTGAAGCACCGGAGGTCGCCTACCTCTGGTGGAGGTGATACATGTTTTTCATATGTCACCCAGCTTTCCTGAATAGTAACCCTACCTTGTTATGCAGCACTACATTACTGTCCCATATTGCGGTATAACTACTCACATTAGGATATGCTCTAATGCGGTACACTTTCTGGTCTCCCAGCTCTTCCAGGATCAGACATGTTGGAGAACACTGCTGGGGGGGGACCCCTATGATATCACTGAACTACATGTATACATGGATTTACCCCTCAGCACATCCTCCACCGAGGCGCCTGGGAAAGCTGAGTGATCGCCACTATGAGCGCAGCTCTTGCAGCCGGTTCCTGTGCACGATACGTTCCACATGGTGTCATTTGCACGCACTACCTGCTTCCAGCCCAGACATTTCCCTGCATGCAGTAGGTTTTCAGGGCTGTCCTCTAACTGTCAGCACACAGCCCACTCTGACGGCAAGTTGTAAATACTACCCACAATTCACCCGAGGGGGTGACACGCACGGCCCCTGTGAGCACCACCCCATGTGCCTGGCCTTCCACACTGCAAGCAGCACCTGTCATTCACGCGGCCGTACAACTGCAATCAGCATCCAGCACGCACGCTGCCCCCTTAATGCACAGCCCACCCTTCCCTTTACAAAGAGCGCCAACATGACGGATCCCGTAACTTCAGGATCCGGCGGTCACACACGACGCCTCTCGCTGCAAGCAGCAGGAATACTGTGATGACAATGGTGCTAACGCCGAACGTAGTCACAGAGCCCCCTCCCCCCAGTAAACAGTCCTTGAGTCGTCCTCTTCTGTCAAGTCGTTATAATTCTACCAGCCGTAACATCTGTTTCTGAGAAAGCTGGATGACAACCATTATGGCCGCCGTCACACTAAACCCAGGGTGAAAGCCAATATGGCTTCTATTTACAGCTGCCATTAACGGTCACCCAGCTTTTCCAGACAAATCTGCTTAGTAATGTATACCACCCCCCGAACTGCTCTGCTACAAGACGGAGTTGCTGTTGCAGAAGTCTGGGGAAGCCATGTTGGTCGTCACCCAGCTTTCCCATGAACATCTAAGAAGTGGCTGAATATTCTTATTTACCAGTGGTTTTCGACTTCAGTAGAGAAAGGTGTGCTTAGTCTGGATAACACAATACCAAATACCCTTTTAGGAATTTCACGTTAAAGTGGTTCTCCAGGAATTAAGAAAATGATAATACTTAAATAATACTATATTATGAATATATTCCCAAATACATTTCATTAGATATAGTGGATTGTTTTATCTAGGGAGCAAGCATTAGGAGAAATAAAATGGCCGCTGTCCTATTAGTACAGACAGAACCTGTCCTAATCACACAGGAGAAAAAGTTACTTCACAACACTGAGGTAAAGAGCTGCCTCATCCTCCTCTCTGCTCTGACTGTCAGGGATTATGGTCCTGAATACAGATGATAAGATCTTCAGCTGAATCTTTGTGGGAATGGAGTCCATGAGGAGACATGAAGTACAGAGAGGATGGAGACTGCATACAAGAGCTGCTGCTCATCAGCCACATCTACTCATGAACTCCATTCCTACTGAGATTCAGCTAAAGATCTTATCATCTGTATTCAGGACCATAATCCCTGACAGGCAGAGCAGAGAGGAGGATGAGGCAGCTCTTTACCTCAGTGTTGTGAAGTAATTTGTCCTCCTGTGTGATTAGGACAGGTTTTGTGTGTACTAATAGGACAGCGGCCATTTTATTTCCCCCTGATGACTGCTCTCCAGACAAAGCCATTATAACTAATGAAAAGTATTTGGGAATATATTTATAATAAAGTAATATGTAAGTATTCTCAGTTTCTTAATTCCTGGAGAACCCCTTTAATGAAGGGGGGGGGGACCCTCATCTACAGAGTGGCTAGAAAGAGCACCCCCCTCACTATATGCGAGACTGGAGGACCCGGCATATCAGACAGACAATTGATTTTAATAAGCAGCGTGCAATGCTTTGTTTCTCCTCTGGAGGTGCTGTAGAGAAACAATGCCAGGCTCTCCCACAAACTACATTTTCTCTATGGGGGTCCTTGTCTATTTTCTATGATTGTCAGAAGAGGACAAACACTTTAAAAGGGTTTCCCCTTCACAGGAAGTGATAGTTTATGGCCGCTTTCAGACGAGCGAGTTGCAGCCTGCGGACTCACTGCGTGAGGATAAGACAGCTCCCGTCCTGACAGCATTATGTCAGTGTTATATAATACAGTCCAGACTTCTAAGGGTAATATAGCATAATATATCAGTATAATGCTAGCGACCCGGGCAGTGCTGGAAGTTCAGGCCGGGAGCTGTCTGATAATCCGCAGTATGCAACTCACTTGTCTAAAAGCGGCCTATCACTAGGATATGCAAAAACTCTCTGACTGGTAAGGGTTACACTACGGGGACCCCCTGTGATGCCAAAGTTGGCCGTACACATCAGATTTATGTTGTCTGAACCTCATAGGGCCACTTGAGGGCCTCCCATGTTAAAGAGGACCTTTCACCGCTCCTGACACGCCTGGTTTAATAGCTTCATGCATTCCCCATGTAATAACAATTCTGGAACATCTATTCTTATGTCTGTATGTTGTGCCGTTCCTTTATTATTTGCACTAGAAGTTATGAATGAATTGCTATTTGCCTTCAGTAAAGGAACAGAGGGGAGGTGACCAGTTGGGGGTGTGTACCTGCACAGTCTGACTCTAGCCAATCAGTGCTGTCATGTTCAGACTGTGCAGGTACACACCCCCAACTGGTCACCTCCCCTCTGTTCCTTTACTGAAGACAAATAGCAATTCATTCATAACTTCTAGTAGAAATAATAAAGGAATGGCACAACATAGAGACATAAGAATAGATGTTCCAGAATTGTTATTACATGGGGAATGCATGAAGCTATTAAAACAGGCATGTCAGGAGAGGTCCTCTTTAAGACGGGCTTAGATGGCTGATTGTCGGGAAGGAAGCGTTCCTTCCCGTCAGTCGACTGCTCGCTCAGTGAAGGAGACACATTTACATGCAGAGATCTCCTCCACTGTGTGAGGACGAGAGATCACAATAACTCACACAGAATGATTGTTTCCGGGCAGCAGATGGCTGTTTAGACCGCACGATCTGCTGCCGATAAACGATGATTGGTGGGACCTGCACGAACGACAGGATCAGCCAACGAACGAGCGCTTTGCTAGTTCACCAGGTGATCGGCGGCACATATAGATTAAACGGTCGTTCCCAATAATCTGGATGATTATTGGTTCGTCTAAATCCACCTTTAGATGTCGGGGAAGATAAGGATGGAGCAGTTGGATTTCAACATGCCTGATCCTTTTGTTCTCAGTGGAAAAGTGTCTGGCAGCGACTTCCACCCCTTATTGGGAACATGTGCACATGAACCCGCCCAGAGTGCACCTATATTGGGGGATAGCTGCTGTCCAAACGTTCAGCCAACAAATATCTAATGGGGGTCATTTACTAACATTTTGACGACAATTTGTGGTGTGAACAAAGTCACAAGACCCCGTTTTGCAACTTTTTAAATGCCTGTGCGACAATACAAGTCACACGGGCGTTTTTATGCCATCCTCACCACGAGGGAGTTGCGTGGGCCCGGATATCGGCCCTGGCCTATCTACTAACTCGGATCGGGTGGCCCCCTGGGCATCAGCCCACGAGGAAACTGGCTGCAGCGCTAGTTTGGTAAAATGCCTTTAAGGATAAGTCCTGGTAGACTTTACGTCACTCTCCCACAGCAGACATACATCCTTGTGTCATCCAGACAACCAATATGGCTGCCATTATAGCTAATAGCCAGGGTGTTCACGGATATGCACCAATGCAGAGACTGTGCAGGAGAATCTTATGCTTCACTGGGTCGATTCGCTACTAAGAAAGCGGAGTTAAAGGGGCTGTACAAGATTTCTTACAGTGCTCGGCTGTTTTCAGTGGCCCCATAGAAATGATTGGAGGGCAGCTGCGCATGCGCAGTGCACCCTCCATTCATTGCCCCGCTCCGTTCTCGTTGTAGGTGTCAGTCCCAGAGGTGGGACCTGCATCTATCAGACAATGGGGGCATATCCTAGCGATATGTGCCCATGGTCTATGATGGGAGAACCCCCTTAAGGTCCGCAAACCAAGGATCCACAAAGTACAGACACCGTCCATGTGCAATCCGCATTTTCCTCACTCCCTGTACTAGAAATACGGAGAATAGGACATGTTCTGTAATTTACGTATCCAAAAAATGAATGGGCCCGCATGCAATCCGCATAAAATGAGGATGGAAGACGGATACAAATGCGGCCGTGTGCATGAGGCCATATGATGAAGCAGTAATGGATGCCATGCTGGTCGTCACACAGCTACTAATTGAATTAATTTAAAGGTGTATTCCCATCACAATCATTCATGGGGTCTGGAGAGCACGGCCACATCTCCATTGTGTTTTATGGGCAGAGAGGCCAGCCGGAATCGCCAGCCGGGACTGACAGGATCAATTTTCCAATACGAGAGGATCGCGGAGGTGTGACCTGCACCTGTCAAGAATGTATGGCGTATAACGGATGAGTTCTGCTTCAACCATAGACGTGGCTCGTGGCATCGGTCAATATGTGACCACTAAGGGGCCTGTGTTCCGGTAGGTACATCTTGCCAGGCACGGTGCCTCCGTTTTTATTGTGTCCTCCCACAAGAAGGTGCGCTACCCTTGCACGGAGAGAGCGGCACACTGCCTGTCACTTGCACCGTTCTCCCGCCTCTCATTGACTTCACAGCTCAGACTCCCTCTGCCAAAGACCTGCACCGCTCACCAGGGACTCCCCCCGCCCTCGCCCTCCTCCTCCCTTTCCCCCCTCATCCCCGTGCTGTGGGCTCAGCGCTGGGCAGCCTCCTCCCAGCAGATCCTGAGAGCTGCCCCAGGCCGCGGAGAGGGAAGGAAGAGCAGCTGAGACGAGAAGGAGGCGCTGGGACTTGCAGCAATGTCACCTCCCAAGAAGGGGCAGGCATCTATCTGTTATCTGTCACCGTCTGTTCCGTGTGCCTGGTCTACATACAACGATGTATGGTGCACACCTCACCTCATACAGTGGCAGATGGCTGCGAAGCGCGTCAGCGCCAAACAGGACACTTTAAATGGAGCTTTCCCCATCCTATGGTGTAACAGTAACCGACCCTCAGGGATAAATGATGAGTTTGTGGATTAATCCCCGGCACAGACATAAAGATTTAGTCCCGATTAGACGAACGTTCCGCTGTTTGAGTCATTATCAGAATCTCCCTCCTTAAAGGGAATCTCTCACATGACACGCTCTTAATCTGGGGCATATGTAAGACGTGCAATTCGGCCGTAAACCGCCCCTCAAAGTGTTCATAGGGCAAATGCAGCACCTCAGACGTTACGGTGGACATATACCTCAGATAGCTATTCCTTACAATTCCCTTAGGGCTCATGCACACGGCCGTGCCCGTCCTGTGGCCCGCAAACGGCAGATCCGCAATACAAGGGCACCAGCCGTGCGCACCCCGCATCACGGATGCGGACCCATTTACTTGCAATCTGGTGGTTGGTGCGGAACTGAGGCATGGAAGCAGTACGGAGTGCTTCTGCGGGGTTTCGGCCCGTGCCTCCGCACCGCAAAAAAAAGTAGTGCATGCACTGCAAGTCAATGGGTCCGCGAACCGCTTGCGGCGGCCCTATGACCGCAATTTGCAGTTCGCAGCACGGTTTGTGTGCATAAGCCATTACACACATGCACACTGGGCTTGGCC
Source organism: Rhinella marina (assembly GCA_900303285.1). Classification (NCBI taxonomy): domain Eukaryota; kingdom Metazoa; phylum Chordata; class Amphibia; order Anura; family Bufonidae; genus Rhinella; species Rhinella marina. The sequence goes on from ONZH01027575.1 coordinate 228,416, forward strand.
GAGCATGCATGTGTCTTCACGATGAGAGGAATAAGCCACTTACGGACACCTCTGGCGCCGACTTATCTCCTGTAAGAACGAAAGATCCAGCATGTCGACACCCAGCAGTTACAGCCCAACTCTACTCAAAACCCAAAAAAATCAGGGGTGACGGCAGTTAAACGCAATGGGGGTAATTTACGGACAGTGCTACGCCTGTTCTTGGCGCATAAAGAGTCAGCCTTTTTTGCGACTTTTTAATCGTCAGTGCGACAATATTTTGTCAGACAGGTGTTTTTGCACACTTGGGAATGGTGAGGGCGAGATATCGGCCCATCGTTGGACCACCATTTAGGTGCAAATGTTGTTGAAAAGCTACTCCTGATGGGGACTGGACTCGGCACACGGACTGTCGGAGGGGCGCCTAATTTATGACGAGGTGCATGCAGCAGCGCAAAGGGGAAACAAAATGACCCCCCAATATCATCCCCCCTCCCCCCATACACGGGTTCAGGAAGTGGAGATAAGAGGAGGTGACTGATGGAGTCCTAGTGATTACTAGTAATAAGAAGGTCATCGGAAAACCCTGCGGATCCCCTATTGTTACCCAGGTGATGGTAATCAACCGTAAGATATTCCAGACATCCGGAATATCTCATCGTTCGCTCCCACAGTTGCCAAATTAAAGGAATTTTCCTGCGGAAGAGAACTGGAGTTTCCTAACCTTGAAAAAAGATCCCGTCCTTGAAATTATTGTGACCGACACAACGACACTTCCCACTAAGCTGAGCGATCTGGAAACCAAAGTGTTAAAACCGCAAGCTTGCAATGAAAACTCGAGCAAGCCGGGAACACAGCCCTCCGCGCCGACTCGTCGTCGTCATTAGACTGGCCTTTTAACTCTTTCCTCTCCAAGCTGACTCGGCAGAGGAGCAGAGAAAGAAACGACGATTACATCTCTCGTCAACCTGGTTACAAAAAAAAAAACCATAAAGCTAATTCCCACCATAAGGGTGACCCCTTGGACCGAGCGGCCAGATCGCTTCCTGTTATTGGGAGGATGAGGCTTGCCGTGGGGCCAACTACGCAGCCTTTAACACTTTAATACCCTGTAAGCTACATTAATGCCAGCGACTGATGCGTTGAGTGCAGCCTTATACCTTCTGTGCGCCATTGATTTAGTGCGTTTTACAGGTGGGCTTCATCGCTTAGACCGAACAAGCCCCCAAATTGCTGAACAGAAGGTCGGGAAAACAGCCTGTGACACGCTTCTCCATGGGAAGTCGGGGGAGGGGATCGAAGGTTGGCAAATAGCACCTCGCGCTATTGCCTGTAAGGGTGCACAGAGGTAAGGGGAGATGCCACTCCTTATACTCATTCGGTTATGGGGACAACCCACGGCCCCAACCGCTGAGCCGAGCATGCATGTGCTACGGGAGGACTAGCTGTGATCTGATCTTAAGGAGGTTTGGGGATAAGTGTCTGATCAGCCAGTTATGAGAACGGGTGCCCCACACATGTGCATGACCTCTCCATTTAGCTCCATGGGTCTGCCGGGGACACTGGCGCTTATACTCCGCTATCTCCGGCAGTCCCATCGAGTTGAAGGGAGAGGCCGACGACACACATGCGTGTCCACCGCCCCATTCACACATAAAGCACTGGTCCCCGATTTCGTGATCAGCAGGGGTCCCAGTGGTCAGACCCACACCAATCAGACACTTATCCCCTATTCTGTGGGGACAACACCTTTAAGAGCCACCTTAAAGGGGTTTCTACGATTTATTTAATTTTTCAAATTGCCGCCAACTAGCGAGGACCGCCATACGTAACTGCTACCAGCTGCTCTGTTTGGGCTCCCAGACTGCCAATGACTGGCCTCTGCAGTGATATCTCCCCTAGCGGTACATGACCCAGCAGTGACATGCTGCTTAGAGACATGTCACCACTGAGGCCAATCGGCTGCAGCAGCGCACGTGACACCCTCTGTGCAAGAAGTGAGGTGAGGATAGTCTGGGAGCAGGTAGATACAGCTGTACGGTAGGGGGTGGGTAGGTGCAGCTGTACGGCAGGGGGCAGGTAGGTACAGCTGTACGGCATGGGGCACGTAGGTGCAGCTGTACAGCAGGGGGCAGGTAGGTACAGCTGTACGGCATGGGGCACGTAGGTACAGCTGTACGGCAGGGGGCACGTAGGTGCAGCTGTACGGCAGGGGGCAGGTAGGTACAGCTCTACGGCAGGGGGCAGGTAGGTACAGCTGTACGGCAGGGGGCAGGTAGGTACAGCTGTACGGCAGGGGGCAGGTAGGTACAGCTGTACGGCATGAGGCACGTAGGTGCAGCTGTACGGCAGGGGGCAGGTAGGTACAGCTGTACGGCATGGGGCACGTAGGTGCAGCTGTACGGCAGGGGCAGGTAGGTACAGCTGTACGGCATGGGGCACGTAGGTACAGCTGTACGGCAGGGGGCACGTAGGTGCAGCTGTACGGCAGGGGGCAGGTAGGTACAGCTCTACGGCAGGGGGCAGGTAGGTACAGCTGTACGGCAGGGGGCAGGTAGGTACAGCTGTACGGCAGGGGGCAGGTAGGTACAGCTGTACGGCATGGGGCACGTAGGTGCAGCTGTACGGCAGGGGGCAGGTAGGTACAGCTGTACGGCATGGGGCACGTAGGTGCAGCTGTACGGCAGGGGGCACGTAGGTACAGCTGTACGGCAGGGGGCACGTAGGTGCAGCTGTACGGCAGGGGGCACGTAGGTACAGCTGTACGGCAGGGGGCACGTAGGTACAGCTGTACGGCATGGGGCACGTAGGTGCAGCTGTACGGCAGGGGGCACGTAGGTACAGCTGTACGGCAGGGGGCGCGGGGTAGGTACAGCTGTACGGCAGGGGGCAGGTAGGTACAGCTGTACGGCAGGGGGCAGGTAGGTACAGCTGTACGGCAGGGGGCAGGTAGGTACAGCTGTACGGCAGGGGGCAGGTAGGTACAGCTGTACGGCAGGGGGCAGGTAGGTACAGCTGTACGGCAGGGGGCGGGTAGGTGCAGCTGTACGGCAGGGGGCACGTAGGTACAGCTGTACGGCAGGGGGCACGTAGGTGCAGCTGTACGGCAGGGGGCACGTAGGTACAGCTGTACGGCAGGGGGCACGTAGGTACAGCTGTAACGGCATGGGCCGGGCAGCGTAGGGGGGTAGCAGCTGTACGGCAGGGGGCGGGTAGGTACAGCTGTACGGCAGGGGGCGGGTAGGTACAGCTGTACGGCAGGGGGCAGGTAGGTACAGCTGTACGGCAGGGGGCAGGTAGGTACAGCTGTACGGCAGGGGGCAGGTAGGTACAGCTGTACGGCAGGGGGCAGGTAGGTACAGCTGTACGGCAGGGGGGGCGGGTAGGTGCAGCTGTACGGCAGGGGGCGGGTAGGTACAGCTGTACGCGGGGGGCGGGTAGGTGCAGCTGTATGGCAGGGGGCAGGTAGGTACAGCTGTACGGCAGGGGGCAGGTAGCTGCAGCTGTACGGCAGGGGGCAGGTAGCTGCAGCTGTACGGCAGGGGGCGGGTAGGTACAGCTGTACGGCAGGGGGCGGGTAGGTACAGCTGTACGGCAGGGGGCGGGTAGGTGCAGCTGTATGGCAGGGGGCAGGTAGGTACAGCTGTACGCGGGGGGCGGGTAGGTGCAGCTGTATGGCAGGGGGCAGGTAGGTGCAGCTGTACGGCAGGGGGCAGGTAGGTACAGCTGTACGGCAGGGGGCGGGTAGGTACAGCTGTACGGCAGGGGGCGGGTAGGTACAGCTGTACGGCAGGGGGCGGGTTGTGTATAAATAGGTAGATTTGACTTTTGGCTCCATCTATCTGTTTCTAGAACAGCTGGGTGATCTCTCTCACAGCAGCAGTAAAGGCAGCCATAATGACTGTCACCCAGCTTTCCCAGAAACAGATATGAGTAAGAAATGGCTGAATGTCACTCAGCAGAACAGGGAACCTCCAAGCCTTACGTTCTGTGGTGCGTTCCTGATTTTTTGGGGGAAAGGCTCTTTAACGAGGGGAATCTGCGCACATTTTATCTATATTTATCTCCCAGATGATCATTTTGTGCCTAATCTTGAAGCAGCCAAGCAGATGATCGCCGTCCTCGGCGTCTGTCAGGAGGCGGATGTGCTGATGTTATGAGCGGAGCTCACACTCGTGAGGACAGGGCTGCGTGTGATCGAGGCAGCGACATGCCTGGAGGAGGGGAAGAGAGGCAAACAGGAAGCCTCACAGTCTGGTGAGGAACAGGGTCCCCCCAATACCAGGGAGCAGCGTCAGGGACACGTCCTCCTCATTGTCAGTCACCGGAATAAGAAACCCTGGAGCCATCCTCTTGTGGAAAAGCTGGATGAATTAGGATTTCAGCTCCTGTCACCCAGCTTTCCTAGAGTCCAGAATATGAAGATTTGCTGTTTTCTAACCCGCCCCAAAACGCCCTTAAACCCCATTATGGGAAAGCCTGCATAGAATATTTCCTGCTCAGTATTTCTGTTTCTGGGAAAGCTGGGTCACCACAAATATGGTCGCCATCTTGTGACTATGTGAGTAATAGAGTCACCTTCTTGTGATCTCTCTGATTTTTGCCACACCCCCTGCAGTGCCAGGCACTGTGCCCCCTCCGGGGTTCTGGGCAGCGCCCCATATACCAATCTATCCAGGGGGGTGACTCTCACTGTGATCTATATAGGTCTACAGTGCAAGTTTACCTAAAGGGGTTGTCCAAGTTACGTAAAAACTCAGGCAACCCCTGTAAATGTCCTAAAATACTCACCATTAATGGATAATTAAGTAAAATGCATACCCTGCACTGCACTCTGGTCCTGTGTTTTTCTGGCTGCAGCGGTGACGTTCTGTGCACAAGTCACTGCTGCAGCCAATGACTGGCCTCAGCAGAGTCATCTTGCGTACGGCTGAGGCCAGCGATTGGCTGCAGCGGTGGCGTTCTGTGCACAAGTCACTGCTGCAGCCAATCACTGACCTCAGCAGAGACATCCCGTGCACGGCTGAGGCCAGCGATTGGCTGCAGCGGTGACGTTCTGTGCAAAAGTCACTGCTGCAGCCAATCACTGGCCTCAGCAGGGTCATCCCACGCACGGCTAAGGCCAGTGATTGGCTGCAGTGGTGACTTGTGCAAGGAACGTCACTGCTGCAGCTAATCGCTGGCCTCAGCAGAGACATCCCGTGCACGGCTGAGACCAGCAATTGGCTGCAGCGGTGACGTTCCGTGCACAAGTCACTGCTGCAGCCAATCGCTGGCCTCAGCAGAGACATCCCTTGCACGGCTGAGGCCGGCGATTGGCTGCAGCGGTGACGTTCCGTGCACAAGTTACTGCTGCAGCCAATCGCTGGCTTCAGCAGAGACATCCCTTGCACGGCTGAGGCCGGCGATTGACTGCAGCGCTGACATTCTGTGCACCAGTTACTGCTGCAGCCAATCACTGGCCTCAGCAGGGTCATCCTGCGCACGACTGAAGCCAACGATTGGCTGCAGTGGTGACTTGTGCACGGAATGTCACTGCTGCAGCCAAGAAGATGACATCAGCAGTGAGAGAACCGGAGTGCAGCGCTCGAAGAAAGAGGTGAGTATCCATTTGTTATTTTGGGACGTTTAAAGGGGTTGCCCAAGTTTTTATATAACTCAAACAACCCCTTTAAGAAGAAAAAGTTAAAGACCCAGTTTTGCAACGGCCTGCGCCCTCGCCATAAAGTAGGCGCTGCCTCCAGCAGAGCAGAGGCTATCGAGGACTGACGATCTTTGATAAATGACCCCCTTTGTCTTTTACTGGAATATCCGTCAGATATTTAATATAGGGGCTGCACGGTGATTTCAGCAGAAGACATGGCGGCGGCAGGTACAACCAGCTGGTGGATTCAGAAGCTACGGAAAGAATCGGGGTGTGACGCCGCTACGTGTACCGACACAGGCCGCTGACTGTCAACCGTTATAAAAGGCTGCGCACTTGGTTATACCGGCGCTGTATAATGTGCCTCAGTCAGCCTCGCCGTTCACCTCGCCCCCTTCTCTGGATGACAGGTCTGAATCGTAACGAGAGAAGCCATCTGCAGGATTTAAAGGTACAGTCTGCACTGGAGGGCAAAGCCCACAACATTCCTCAGCTATTTTTATTTTTTTTTAAAAGGGGGTGGGAATATGGTTCCTCGGTGATAGCGCGGCGTCCACCGCAGCATGCCGACCAGTGGAGAGGACCACAACAAGGACCATGTCGCCCATCTGAGGCTGATGGGGTTCATCACTATCTTAGGTTATCTCATATTAGATGACTTGCTAGTTTTAAGGAGGGTCGTACTGGATTTCAACATACCAAATGCTGTTCTCGAGGGAGATAAACCCCTGTCGGAGATATCTGGCATCCCTGATGACAACACATGCACACTTGGCCGAGCGTGGGTGTGTGAGGGGGGTAAGGTCGGGATAAATGAGTATTTGGCGGACAGCTATCTATAAGCAGTACGGTCATCTTTACTGCTGGCTGTCCTAGGTTGCCTCAAGAACGGCACCACCCAGTGATCAGTTGGCGTCCCCCACCCCCGATCTGAACGTGAGGCAAGAGAGCAACACTGGAGGGACATTTTAAGGGGCATTCACACAACGCGATATTTCAAGCCATCAGAGGTTCAAAAAGTCCTGCTCAATATATGTTCACTGACAGCAAGCAGAGGTCTGAATATAGTAAGAAACTGACATACAAAGTACATCAGGAAGTTCTACAACTTGACTAAGCTATAGTCAGGACTGCACAGTCCACTTTACATATTGACCTGTTTTCATTGCTCAGTATGGCTGGAGGCCTTAGAAAACATCTCCTCTGGTGGGCCTCATCCCAGGAACTGCTCTCCCTTTTATTTCCTCCTATATCTGGAGGACTATTCCCTTAGTGCGGGTGGTCAGCAGCTCACATGTGACCCTCGTGCCATCAGCTCTTGTTATCCCCTTCCTTCCCTGAATAGACACACAGCTCCAGAGATCTCACTAAGGCTCCATTCACACCTCCTGTTTTTCTTTCCTGATCCTATCCGCAAATCGTGCGGATAGGATGCGGATCCATTAATTTCAATGGATCCTGAAAAAATGCGGACAGAACTCCGTATACTGTCCGCATCCGTTGTTCGGTTCCGTTATGTGGATCCGCAAATAAGATACAGCTTGTCCTAATTTTGTCCGCATACGCGGTCTGTGGTCCCATTATAGTCAATGGGTCCGCAAAAAATGCGGATGATACGCAGAATGCATCAATATGTCATCCGCCTATCATCCGCAATTGCGGATCCGTTTCCAGGAAATAGAAAGAAATACCCTACCAACATATATTCCTCCTTCCTTTTTTTTTTTTTGGCGGAAAAACGGAACGGATGCGGATGTACAATTGGTAAAAACGGAAGGTTTTTGCGGAAACACGGATCCACAAAAAAAAACGGACCGAAAATCTGGAAAAAAAAATACGGACATGTGAATGAAGCCTAAGGGCTCATGCACATGCAAATGGTGGTCTGCAATGCACTGGCACCGTCTGTGTGCACGCTGTTTGCGGATGTGGACCCACTGACTTGATTGAGTCCTCAATCCGCACTGAAAAAAAACGTATTATTTTGCAGTGTGAAATCCTATGGAAGCGCTTCGTAGTGCTTCCGTTCCTGCTCAGGGGGCTGGAAAATTAATTTATTACATAAGACCCTCTCCTCGTAAACCCTCTCAGCCATTCAGGAGAGCCACACAAGGTCACATGACACTATCCTGTGTTCATGACTGCGGGTTTTAAGCGGTACTTTTTCTGGTTCTCGACTAGAACTATAGAGCACTATATGAAGGAAACTTGTCTCAGTGAAAGGGCTCATCTGAGAATTTTTTAAAATTGGCAACGTGCAGGGTCCCTGCATGGCCGGGAAATAACTGCTGGGGCCAGTGACTGGCTGCAGCGGTCACCTGAGCAATGAACGTGGTGTTATCACTGCAGAACCGGCGGAGACAAGTGTGGCATCACTGGACCGGGGGGGGACAGTCTAAGGGTGTAATGGTTTTCTTTGCTTTATACAGGTTCCTGCACTTTGCTGATAAAAAATAAAAAATCGTCGCCCTACTATACTGAGTGGTAATGGTCTCTTACTATACTAAATATATCCCAACAGGTCTCTGTGGCGCAATCGGTTAGCGCGTTCGGCTGTTAACCGAAAGGTTGGTGGTTCGAGCCCACCCAGGGACGTCAATTTTTTTTTTATTACTTATATTACTACAAAAGCCAGAGAATATTACAAAACACATGGTTGCAGAAATGTTGAGTAATCAGTAAAAAATGACAAAGATTTGCAACTAGTTTCATATAAAGTTTTAGGGTCAGGGTGCATGCACTCACCCTTGAGCATAACTACCAAAGTAGCAGGCATTGGGTTCGTTCCGGTAGCCTGTTCCAGCATAAATCCTGGCTGTCGGCCGGACAAAAACCTCTGTATGTAGCAGTATGTGTCCATCTGAAACCCGGAATTTATGCCAGAAAGTGGCCGGATCACCGCGGGACCCCATTATAGTCAATGGGGATCTGGAGTTGAACTGTAGAATTAGGCGATGGCAGGTCTGGTGAATCCAGCAGGCTGATCTCTGCCAGATCCATTGCCGCATACGTGAACATATCCAAAGGGTACCCATCTCTGCCCAGACATAGGTGCCATTAGTGGTAAAGTGTATGGTGCCATGGAAAATGTAATATGACCCCATTCTAAGCTTTACTATGGAAGCTCATGATTACGTTGCATTATCTTTGCTGCGCGCCATTACTTTTTGCATTTTTTTTTGTTACATAGTTAATACAGTTGAAAAAAGAAATAAATCCATCAAGTTCAACCAAAAGATAGGAGAGGATTTCTACACATTTTCAGAAGCATTAATGTCAGCATAGTGCGGTACATCATCCGTGTTCTGACATCACCGCTTGTATGATTCCAGTTACATCACAGAGTAGATTATCCCTGTATTGTGACATCACTGTGTGTATTATACCAATACTGTGACATCACTGTGTGTATTATACCAATACTGTGACATCACTGTGTGTATTATACCAATACTGTGACATCACTGTGTGTATTATACCAATACTGTGACATCACTGTGTGTATTATACCAATACTGTGACATCACTGTGTGTATTATACCAATACTGTGACATCACTGTGTGTATTATACCAATACTGTGACATCACTGTGTGTATTATACCAATACTGTGACATCACTGTGTGTATTATACCAATACTGTGACATCACTGTGTGTATTATACCAATACTGTGACATCACTGTGTGTATTATACCAATACTGTGACATCACTGTGTGTATTATACCAATACTGTGACATCACTGTGTGTATTATACCAATACTGTGACATTAGTGTGTGCACTATCCCTATACTGTGACCTCACTATGCACATTATACCGCCATTATTACATCACTGTGTGCTGTACATTATCCCTATCCTATGTCATGAATGTGCATTAGAAAGACCGATCATAAACTTTTCTGAACATAGTGCTGAAATCTTGGTGGAACGGGGACTCGTTCTAAGTTTTGCTATAGGGCCCCATGGTTGCTAGTTAAGCAGTGTAGTTTAGGCAGATTTTCCGGGCTGATTCTTTGTGCGGTTTTGGCTGCTTTTCTGCACCAAAATCTGCACGCGGTACATATTTTCCCAGATCTCACCCTTTAAACCAGCGGTCCCCAACCACTGGTCCGCGACCCAGGACAGGGCCCTGGATGGATGTTTGCCGGGCCGCAGCAATCAGGGCCACCAGTGGGGGCGCGGCAGCAGTGGCGGCAGAGGACAGGGAGATGAGCGTTTCCATAGTGGAAGCGCTCATCTCCATAGTCATCTGTATCGCCGTCCTCAGGACAGCGATGCAGATGCCTGTGCTACGGCAGGGCAGGGGGAGGGAGAGGCGTCTCCCTTCCCCGTCCTTCTGATAGACTGCAGGCCTAGTGCCTATAACCTATCAGAGGCCAGCTCAGGCTCTGGCGCAATGACGTCATAGTGCCGCCTGGGCTGTACAAGGCAGGACACAGGCTGGAAGAGGCCTGCATCACATCGCTGCCAGCCTGATGGTGGTAAGTATAAGTGTTTTGGGGATTTATTTGTACAATACAGGAGAGGAGCACTGTGGGGGCACTTCTTATTGGCACATTATTGGGGGCACTTCTTATTGGCACATTATTGGGGGCACTTCTTACTGGCACATTATTGGGGGGCATCTATGGGAGCACTTCTTACTGGCACATTATTGGGGGGCATCTATGGGAGCACTTCTTATTGGTACATTATTGGGGGCACTTCTTACTGGTACATTATTGGGGCATCTATGGGGACACTTCTTATTGGTACATTATTGGGGGCACTTCTTACTGGTACATTATTGGGGGCACTTCTTACTGGTACATTATTGGGGCATCTATGGGGACACTTCTTATTGGTACATTATTGGGGGCACTTCTTACTGGTACATTATTGGGGCATCTATGGGGACACTTCTTATTGGTACATTATTGGGGGCACTGTGGGGGCATCTATGGGAAAACTTCTTACTGGTACATTATTGGGGGGCACTGTCAGGGCACTTCTTACTGGCACATTATTGGGGGGCACTGTCAGGACACTTCTTATTGGTACATTATTGGGGGGAACTGTGGGGGCACTTCTTATTGGTACATTATTGGGGGCACTTCTTACTGGTACATTATTGGGGGGCATCTATGGGAGCACTTCTTACTGGCACATTATTGGGGGGCATCTATGGGAGCACTTCTTATTGGTACATTATTGGGGGCACTTCTTACTGGTACATTATTGGGGCATCTATGGGGACACTTCTTATTGGTACATTATTGGGGGCACTGTGGGGGCATCTATGGGAAAACTTCTTACTGGTACATTATTGGGGGGCACTGTCAGGGCACTTCTTACTGGCACATTATTGGGGGGCACTGTCAGGACACTTCTTATTGGTACATTATTGGGGGGAACTGTGGGGGCACTTATTGGTACATTATTGGGGGCACTGTCGGGGCATCTATGAGGGAACTTTTACTGGTAAATTATTGGGGGGCACTGTGGGGGCACTTCTTATTGCTACATTATTGGGGGGCACAGCAAACCCCCCCTCCCTCACTCCGGTCCCTGGGGAAATTGTCTTGGGAGAAACCAGTCTTTGGTGCAAAAAGGGTTGGGGACCACTGCATTAAACCACTTTAAAACTTGATACTGAACTCTGTTTCGATTCCGAGGTACTAATCGGAACCGAAGTCGGTTTCGGTTTCAAGTTTTAAAGGGGTTTTCCACTTTAAAAATCAGCTTCCGAAGTTATTCAACAAAGTCACTTGTGACTTCGTGAATAACTTACTTTGGCTCATCGGAGCCCATACATTATAATACTGTACTGAGCTGTGATAGGGAGAGCTATGCAACATTTGCTTTCATTGGAAACGTGCAGAAAACATTGCATCAGACATTTTAGGTCACGTGGCTCGTCTGCAGCTTGTACGGGGGTCTAGTAAATGCTTGTATTCCCCATTGAAGGAGAATCAGTTTCTCTATATCTTTTCTTATAACTCTGCATTAGGGTCCACGTCCGCAAGTGTTTTGTGGTCCGCAAATTGCGGATCCGCAAAACACAGACACTGGCCATGTGCATTCCACATTTTGTGGCACTATAATAAAAATGGCTTTTCTCGTCTATGGCTGCGGAAAAGAATAGGACATATTTTATTTTTTGCAGAGCCACGGAACAGAAGTGCGCCATGTGCTGTCCGCACCTTTTGCGGCTCCATTGAAAATGCGGAACAGATGCAGACCCATTTTGCGGACGTGTGAATGGACCCTTATGCTATTCGTCCTGAATATAAATAAATTGTCAAATGGTCTTAAAGGGGTTGTCCCATGAAAAATATTCTACAGTTTTCAAACCAGCCCCTGGGTCTGAATACTTTTGTAATTGCATGTAATTAAAAATTTAGCATAGGCACTGAGTTATACAATAAAATGTATCTGTATAGCGCCACCTGCTGTTTGTTTTTTTTCTTATTTCTTTGACCTGCTCACTAAGATGGCCACACATGCTCAGTTTCATCCTTCAACTGCCTCCTGAGCTGTGATAGGGAGAGCTGAGACACGCCCCCTGAGCTGTGATAGGGAGAGCTGAGACACGCCTCCTGAGCTGTGATAGGGAGATCTGAGACACGCCTCCTGAGCTGTGATAGGGAGAGCTGAGACACGCCCCCTGAGCTGTGATAGGGAGAGCTGAGACACGCCTCCTGAGCTGTGATAGGGAGCGCTGAGACACGCCCCCTGACCTGTGATAGGGAGAGCTGAGACACGCCCCCTGACCTGCAACAGATAAGACACTCCCCTTTAGTTAGCTTGATATAAATCTAGCAGAGCAATGAATGTGGAGATCTCTGGATTCATGTGAGGTACAGGGATGGTTCTAGCTTTGTTAGAAAGAGATTGTAATGTACTATATGATGTCTGATTTTCATGTTTTACATTATTCATGGGAGAACCCCTTTAACCATCCCGATTGTCAAAGTGCATCCCTGCGCAGTCTGCTCAGCACTGATTGTGCAGCGTCAAACTGTGCAGGGACACCCCCTAACTGGTAAGACCCAGCTGTCAATTGATTTATACATTTCTAGGAGGAATAACAGAGGAATGAGTCAACACAGAGTTATAAGAGAAAATGCTCCAGAATTGTTTTTTCACCGCAAATCGAAGTATTTAGTGAAACACATACGTCAGTTCCTAGAAGAATAGTGGAAGGAGCAGAAATACTGATGCAGGAAGAATGTGATGCCCACGCGCCTCGATATTCATGTTCACACATCCAGCAGGATATTACCTGGTTCTTCTCTGGTCGTTGTCTACACTCCACCCAGGTGCTGAGTAATGTTTCTCTTTAATGCAGAATCAAAGGATTGTGGATCAGAGGTCTGAGCACTGCAGAAACAGTAATGAATATATATGACAGGATGCATAGGAAGACATTGGGATACAGCGCCTCGCACCGACGCCTCCTGCAGCCGTCAGCTGCGTGATGACTGTGGGAGCCGTAGAGCTGCACCACAATGCCCGGGAGACTCTGACCTATTATCATTATCATACAGAATTTATAAAGGGCCGGTGTTTGATGCAGCAGTTCCCGGTGAACAGATGCTGCTCCTCATGAAACAAAGAGTAAAAAGGCTCCCGATCCTGAGAGCTTACAATCTACGCTGAGACTTGAGAGAAGAAGGTCAGACGGATGACATCAAAGATATGAAGCCAGGAGGCCTCTGCTTTTCAGAGGTTAGGTGGAAATTAAAGAGACGGATTACTATTTTTTTAATAAGATGTAATAATACACTCCTCAATATTGAAATTGCGGCACCGAGAAAAAAAACTTGTAGAATTATGAATGGTAATGATATGCAAATGATTAAAAAATATTTAAAAATAAAACATTTAAAAAACATCTCGATTTTTTCAGTATGGAGTATGAGCACTATGCGCCTGACATGCTATTGAGGTTATTAACGGTTGTCTCAGGAATGTTCTGCCAGGCAAAATACACTTGGGCACACAGATCATCAAGATCCGCTGCTCTCTTTGCAATTGCTAACCAATGATGTGCTCGATGGGGGACATGTCTGGAGGCCATGGTAGCGCGATGTTTAGGCCACGTAGGCTGCTCACAGTAGCACGATCGACATGTGGCCTGGCATTGTCCTATTCAAAAACTGCCTCGCTGATACTTTGGTGAAATGGCTTCAATGTAAAGCTATGCTGTTAGTGTGCCTGAAATGAAGGCTAGCCGGCTCCAGCTACCGTACATTATGCCAACCCACACCATAATGTCGGGAGTAGAGCCGGTGTGACGTTCCCTTATAAAGGCCTCTTCATGGCGTTGCTCACGTGGTCTCCAGACCGATCTCTGGCTATCATTGCAAAAGCAGGACTCGTCGCCAAAGAAGACCTCCATGGCCGTCTTGTTCTGCACCATGAGAACCTCGGAGAACTGTGAGGTCAATGGAATACCTGTAGCTGGACGTCTAGCTTGTGGCCCAGTGTCATGCCAACACCTTCTGGTGGTTTGTGTAGACACTGTTTGCCACCCTAGGCTTGGGACGTGATGTCCCATTTCACTTGCAGTACAGAACGCATGACTACCCACCTCCATCCATGTGGAGGTCCACCACTTTGCACCTCTTGCTGTTACTCCAGTTCTTCGCTGTTCTCCCCTAGGTGCCGGAGTGATCTGCCGGAGTGATGAACCAAGGATTCTGTGACTCTCAGTTTGAGACAAGTAGTGATAACTGGCATGTCGATGAACAGAAGACATCACACAATCATCTGGCTTGTATGCCCCTCCTTTGTGCCGTAGATTGGAGCTAGGTGCTTGAAAATTTCACTATTTGCAATTCTTAACGATATAACCTTACAGATTGTCCTTTTTGGTGTCGCAATTTCAATGTTAAAAGGGTTTTCTGGGAGTTTTACACGGATGACCTGTCCTCAGGATAGGTCATCAGTATCTGATCGGTGGGGGTCTGACACCCGGGACCCCCACCGATCAGCTGTTTAAGCAGGTACCAGCATTCCTGTGAGCACTGCTAACCACCAAGCACAGCGCCATACATTATATAGTGGTTGTGCTTGGTATCGCGCTCAGCCCCATTCACTTGAAGGGAGCTGAGCCACTCCTAGGCCACGTAACCGATGAATGTGACATCACTGGCCTAGGAAAGGCTGAGAGAAGGCCGCGGCGCTCACAGGAGAGCTGCTATCTTCTCATACAGCTGATCGGCGGGGGTCCAGGGTGTCGGACCTCCACCGATCAGATACTGATGACCTATCCAGAGGAAGAATTGGAAAAGGAATGAACCAATGCAACCAAAAGAAGCTTGGACATGAGACCTCTGGATGCTTCTGATTAATGAGTAGTGAGTAGATGCACTAAATGCTCCCCATTACTTGCATCATGTTCTGTAGGGGCTCATGCACATGAGCGTATTCTTTTTTTCTGTGGCCATTCCATTTTTTTGTGGCCAGTATAAGGAACCATTGACTTCAATGGGGCGGAAAAGATTCAGTGAGAATTCCGTGTCCGTACTTCTGCATGGCCGTGTCCTATTATTGTCCGCATTACGGACAAGGATTGGGCTGTTCTATTAGGGGCCAGCCGTTCCATTCCCCAAAATGCGGAAAGCACATGGCCGTTATCCGTGTTTTGCAGATCTGAAATTTGCGGACCGCAAAACATCCAACGGTTGTGTGCATGAGCCCTAAGGCAAATCTTCCTGGTGCACATGTAGCATGTAGGCAGCGCACACACAGCGGGGGAGGGGCTGTTCAGACAAGTCCCATTCTCATTCCCCATCGGTAGCGTGAACCTGACCTGAGCAACACCACGGCGTTAACAAACATGGGGCTGGGTTGTGGGAACTGGAGCGGACACACGAGCACCTAATCAAGGATGGGGGCAGCAATCAGCAGTGTGAAGGGGGTCCTAGCACTGATTATTACACTTAACCCCCTCCTCTTTGTATTGTAGATATTATATTACCGCCACACTGTACAGGCTTTGAGGCGAGCACAAAAACCGCATCCCCATGGCACGGGTACTGTTCCCCGAGGGCGCTCTCACACACACGTTTCAATGGCGTTTTTGTGCGTAAGGTTTTATTGGCATTTTTTTTTCATGTAAAAACACCAACTCCAGATGTTAGCTGAAAGTCTACGGGAAATACGAAACGCAGAACGCTAAAGAGTGTTTGCTAATTAAGCGGCTTCTTGTGCTCTCTGGTGGTTTTTTAAAAACGTAGCTTTTGGTGTTTTTTTCTAGCGTTTTGACATCTCCTTCTCTGAGGGTGAAAAACACCACGAGGAAAATGTGATTGTTTAAAAAAAATGCATTTTCAGTGGTGGTTTTTGCACCTGCATCTTTTGGTGCTTTTTTTTTGCTCATGATGATTTTAATAATTAGGTGGCCCTCTCCTTTAACATAAAGCTCCGCCCCTTGTCGAGAATGGCAGGGAAATGTGTGGAAACCCTAGACGCATCAAACTGCAGAAACTTGCGCCATTTTATAGACAGGTTTTTGAGCGGGCTCGTTAGTAAATCTCTAAAAGTGTGGTAAGTTTTCATGTAAGGCTACATTCACAAAAAACGTATTTTGTTTCCGTGTCCGTTCCGTTTTTTTTTTTTGCGGATTGGTTGAGGACCCATTTATTTCAATGGGTCTGCAAAAAATTCAGACAACACACCGTGTGCTGTCCGCATCCGTATTTCCGTTCTGTAGCACCGCAAAAAAATAGAACATGTCCTATTCCTATTCAAGGATAGGTATTTTTACAATGGATCTGCAAAAAAACAGATGCCATATGGACGTCATCCGTTTTTTTTTTTGCGTATCCGCACTAGACATGCGTTCATGTGAATCTAGGGCTCATGCACACGAACGTATTTTTCTTCCGTTTCCATTCAGTTTTTTTTACAGGTCCGTATATGGAACCATTTACTTCAATGGGGCTTGAAAAAAACGGAAATACCTCTGTGTGCATTCCGTTTCCGCAAATAAATAGAACATGTCCTATTCTTGTCCGTTTTGATGACAAGGTCAGGCATTGTTACAATGGATCCACCAGAAAAATGGATGCAACACGGACATCACACGGATTTTGCGCACCGCAAAATACATACGGTTGTGTGCATGAGCCCTAATTCACATGTATCCATATTTCTTGTCTCATTCACATATGCAATTGTAGAACATAAGAGCACTTTACTAGTAAATTTGGGACTGTGCCCCCAACTTACCCGGAAATCGCTTAGATCCGCTCAACCTCTTTCCAGGACTGATGAAAAGTTTATCCCGTCTCAGCCTGAAAAGAAGGAGAACGTAAATCCCTGTGGATGTCAGGAGGAACGTCAGGGACTGTCCTATAGACATATCATTATCATCAGGGGAGATGACAGGAACGCAGTCAGTCCTCGTGGATCATTCCGGCAATCACTGATGTCTCCTCCACACACGTATCCTGACAGATGAGGTCAGCGCTGGGGGTGGAGGGATCATCCGCTCGCTGCAGTCAGGCCATCGTTCTCTCTCTCTTAGGGTATAGTCACACACGGCTCATGTGTTACACAATTTTCTGGGACTGAAAATAATTTGGGTTTTTTTCTGCAGCAGATGCCTGGTTTTTTGCAAGCTCCACTCAGATGAATGGGACAGTCACAGAAATTTCTGCAACAAATCCGCCGCACGTAAATGAGAAAATATTAAAACTAATTAAGAAGTCTACGCTGAGAGACGGCCGGAATAAAACTACAACACGCTGCGTTTTTTCTCCGGCCGCCTCTCGGCATGTTTGCCGTGCTGCAGCCGGACCTCCGGCCTGGCCCCCATTATAATGAATGGAGCCGGAGTGGACTTCCGGAGGCACGGTGGACTTGCGGTTGCACGGATTGGACAGACTGTTCCCCCGCCGGAACAGCCTGGCGGAAAAGGATACCGCAAGTGTGAAAGTAGCCTAAAAGAGGCTGGAGTAAATTTCACTTCAGGTGCACGGACTACCGGAGGAGGTGCACCTAATTTATGAAGAGGCCGGCGCCTTGTCATAAATTAGGCACTTCTTTCGGCAGCGCAGGGGATATCAAGGACCTACGTAAAAATCTGGTGTTTGATAAGTGACCCCCATAGAGTTCTGCAGCTTATCTGGACAGCAATGCTGTATTCAGGTGGATGCTGTTGGGATATTACATATATTAATCCACCGCAGCGCCTCTCTGTTCTGGTTCGGGCAGGAGATCCTCTTCTATCACATCCATCAGCCCCTCACAAGACAATCCCTTTAATTTTGCAGTTGTTTTTTTTTTCGCCATTGATAAAAATACTGCATGGAAAAACTGTAATCATATCCTGGTTATAGCGCTGTTACCACAAATGTGAACACGTCCTAAGCACTGGAGCTGGCTTCATGCAGACATCCGTGGACCACAGTTCATGAAAACCCGGCCTGCGGTCCTGCTGAGGGCACGAGCGCATGGCGTCATTGGTTGCTATGACGTCGTGCCCTTCGTGCAGCTGTCGCTGTACAGTAACACACTCCTATGATCTATACCAGTGTATTACTGTACAGAGGCGGCGGCACAAAGCGCACGGCGTCATAGCAACCAATGCGCCCGTGCACTCAGCACGACCACAGTCCGGGTTTTCACGGACGGTGGTCCACGGATGTCTGCATGAGGCCTTATACATGATTTGTGGACTGGTCTCGGCTTCCATTGATGGGATCTGCCGATCTGCATGAACGACTTTTTGAACTACGACCCCAGGTAACGTCTGCAGAAATCCAACATGGCAGATTAATGCTTCGACAGATTATTGCCATTGGTCGGCATCTGCCATGCTCAATCAGATCATGAAAGAGTCCAATTCGACCATCCGATATCTCGAGGTACAGCTAACTTTACGAATGGGAGATGGACACATTAGAGATTTACTAATCAGAATCAGACAGAATTCTGTCGCAATTTGTGCCAAAACTGGCATCCACCACATTTATTAATAGTTTAACCCCCTAACAGAGTCCAGCTCCAGCAGTGGGAAAAGTAGATAACTGGAGGGGGGAAGGCTGCTTTAGATGCTGCTATCTCCTGAATGGTAGCAGCTAGAAACATGCAACTGATCTTGTTTGAAAGCTGACATTCCAAGCTTTCAGACAATACCATAATGACAGTAATATGTTCAGAGGAAGATATCACTGATAGAAATCGGGATGCTGTGAATGCAGCTGAAAATGAAAGTAAAAACAGGTTTTACTCGCGATTATTCCCGACTTGATTTCTAGCAGTGATTTCTCCTCTGTTGCTTGGACTTTAGCCGACATTTTGGTCTTATATGAAAGTGGACTGTCAGCTTTCAGACAAGACCAGTTGCATGTTTCTAGCTGCTACCATTGAGGAGCTATCACCATCTAAAGCAGCCCTCGCCCCTCCAGTTAGCCACTTTTCACACTGCCCGAGCTGGACTGGGGCAGAACAGTTAGCCGGCAGTCGAGGAATGTGCTGGCCGTACACGTTCAGTGGCTGCCGGCAGAACGATCGTTTGGCTGACAACTACGGTATGTCTTCTGACTCCCCCACACACACATATGTAGAGTCAATGGGGAGAGAAAAAAAAGTTGCTGCCAGACAATTCTGCCTGTGGTTTATTACCCGGGAGAACAAAAGGATGGGGCGAAGAAATTCATTTCACCTGATCCTTCTTTCCCTTGACGCCACCTGTCGATGGAGAGTCAAGAGCTCCCCGTACACATTAGGTTGTCGGCCAAACACTCCGTTCTCGGCAGGCTCAGCTGGCAATACACTAATATGTATGGGGGCCTTTACACACTTTTTTGACTCATCTGACAAGGAGAAGTGGGTTAAATGTGGCAATGTACCAAATTGTGGCGCATGTTACTGGCGTACAGACTGAGACTCGACAGTCTAAACATACGGCAGATTTATCATCTAGCATCAGACACTGTCGAGTCTACATTTACAATGTCTAAAAAATTTGACACGATTAGTAAATGTACCGCATTGGGGCAGATTTACTAAGGGACTTGCAACTATTTTAGGGGTAAAATAATTGCAAGTCCCCTTTTTCCAACTGGCTGTGTGACAATATTTAAAGGGGTTGTCTCACTTCAGTAAATGCCCTCATCATGTAGAGAAAGTTAATACAAGGCACTTACTAATGTATTGTTATTCTCCATATTGCCTCCTTTGCTGGCTGGATTCATTTTTCCATCACATTATACACTGCTCGTTTCCATGGTTACGACCACCCTGCAATCGATCAGTGGTGGTCGTGCTTGCACACTATAGGAAAAAGCATCAGCCTCTCTGGTGGCCGAGACCATTGGAGCGCACATAGGCTGGTTCTTTTTCCTATAGTGTGCAAGCATGACCACCGCTTCAGGGTGGTCGTAACCATGGAAACGAGCAGTGTATAATGTGATAGAAAAATGAATCCAGCCAGCAAAGGAGGCAATATGGAGAATCACATTAGTAGGTAGCTTGTATTAACTTCCTCTACACAATGAGGGCATTTGCTGTCTGGATGCTTTTTCCTATAGTGTGCAAGCACGACCAACGCTGATGGATTGCAGGGTGGTCTGTAACCATGGAAACGAGCAGTGTATAATGTGATGGAAAAATGAATCCAGCCAGCAAAGGAAGCAATATGGAGAATCACAATACATTAGTAAGTGCCTTGTATTAACTTTCTCTACATGATAAATGCCACTGACTGAGGTGAGACGACCCCTTTAAGCGCACGGCTGATTTTACACTATGCACACTGGTTTGGCATGGAAGGGGCGGGGGCGATGCCAGGGTTGGGACTCCAGAAAACTGCCCCGGCAGTTTTACTAACATTTAGACTAGGTGCACAGACTGCCACAGATGCACCTAATCGCACGCCTAGACATAAATTAGACGAATTGTATGGCAGCAGTTGGTCTTAGTTAATGTGCCCCATTGTGTCATGGCTACCAAACTTCAGGAATTGTCTGCAGCGACTGTGATGAGCGCAGGTTCTGTGCTGTACGGTTCAGGTCTTCACCTTCCATAAACCTCACCAAACTATCAGCTCTCAGACACTTCCTCATAAAGTAGAACGTGGACCTGATCATCAGGCATTCTGGATTATCAGACAGTTATAGACCAGTATATAATACTCACTTATAAGGGGATTACCTTCAGGGTTCCCACGGAGCAGCCGACTGCTAATGGTCACTTGGTTCTGCGGGTAAAACGGCAGTTTACCTGAAACACAGCGGGGCCATTAAAAACCAAGGTAAAAATGCACAAAAGAAACAAGTGGCAGATTATCAAATTTTCCAGATTACCAGATGTGTACAATACCACATCTACCAGGTGGAATATCATCCAAACAGGACTTGTAAATCCCAATGTAAATCTAAGGTATTTCGATGTCTAAGGCCTCGTGCACACGGACGTATTACAGAGCTATCTTACTGCTAGATGCAATGCGGCTTAAAGAGGACCTCTCCCCTCTCCTGACACGCCTGGTTTAATACCTCCATGCATTTCTCATGTAATAACAATTCTGGAGCCTCTATTCTTATGTCTCTATGCAAAAAAAAAAAAAAAGCCATTAAAAACATTTCTGCTCAAAAATAGCTAAAAAAAGGCTTAAAAAAGCCGCTGCACCAAAAAGCTATTTGTGGCACCCTTGGTCATTCTAGGAAATGTTCCAGGAGCTGCTGCTATGACTCCGCTAATTAGGTTTTTCGTACACAAGATTTTAAGGGGCACGAGGCTAATCGAAAAAAGGTCAGATTGGATTTAAAGGGTCATTCACTTTTCAAAAAAAACTTTTGATATGTCATAGAGATACATCAAAGGTTTTGATTGGTGGGGGACAGAGCACTGAGGCCCCCACTGATCACTAGAAGGAGGGGAGAGAAGCGCGAACATAGCGTGGTCTCCTCACTGCACAAGACGGGCTCCATAAAAGTCTGTGGGCTTGTATCGAGGTGTGAGAGCGCACTATGCACGCACTTCTCTCCCCTCATTCTATGGATCCGAGGGGGTCTCAGACCACGGAAAAAGTTATATGAAAAGTTAGTGGCCCTATAACATTAAGGGCTTGTTCACATGACCGTATATTTTTTCCGTTTCCATTCCGTTTTTTTTTTTTTTGCCGACCGTATGTGGAACTATTCATTTCAATGGGTCCACAAAAAAACGGAAGTTACTCCGTCTGCATTCCGTTTCCGCGTGTCCGTATTTACGTTGTGCAAAAATATAGAACATGTCCTATTATTGTCCGCATCACAGACAAGGATAGAGCTGTTCTATTAGGGGCCAGCTGGTCGGTTCCGTATTTTTTGCGGATCCGTTTTTGAGGACCCCAAAATACATACGGTTGTGTGAACAAGCCCTAAGGGTCCATTCACACGTCTGTATTTTGTAATCTGCATCCATTCCGCAGATTTGCGGAATGGAATGCGGACCAATTCATTTCAATGGACCTGCAAAAAAATACGTTGTTCTGTTCCGTTATGTGGATCCGCAAAAAAAATAGAGCTTGTCCTACTATCATCCGCAAAATGCGGTCCGTGGTCCCATTGTAGTCAATGGGTCCGCAAAAATGTCATCCGCATGTCTTCCGCAATTGTGGATCCGTTTCCAGGAAATAGAAAGAAATTTTATTTTAGTACCCTAGCAACATATATTCCTCCTTCCATTTTTTTTTGGACAGAAAAACGGAACGGTTGCGGATGTACAATTGGTAAAAACAGAAGGTTTTTGCGGAAACACGGATCCACAAAAAACGGAACAAAAATTTTGAAAACTTGTGAATGGACACTCAGGGCTCATGCACACGAACGTATTTTCTTTCCGTGTCCGTTCCGGGTTTTTCTTTTTTGCGGACCACATGCGGAACCATTCATTTCAATGGGTTTGCAAAAAAAACGGAAGTTACTCCGTGTGCATTCCATTTCCATGGTGTCCATATTTCAGTTCCTCAAAAATCAGAACATGTATGTCTTATTCCGGGTCCAAATCCAGTTGTCCACCAGAAACATCACCACAAGGATTTCCCCCTGTCTTAAATTTACGTGCGACAATACCCGGAGTGAAAGGTACTACGTAACTGCACAACGGAATGGCAAGGTGGCCCGAGCAACTACAAACTTGAATAGGTAAATAATTGCTACAAATTTATGATGTCTTTCAACCAGTTAGTATGAGATGCAGACATTTCCCGTTCAGCCGTCTACCAAATAAATGTCAGAAGTGTTTAGTGTACCACAAAAAAAGTGTGAGGTTGTCCAACCTCTGAGAAATTGTCCCACGTGGAAGTGACCATATACATGACCATAAGAATGAGACCCTAAATGGAACTGGTACAGGAAATGACGGCCCTCAGGCGCACCCTAACAAAGAATGTGGCACCGAACAATGGAAGAAGAATTCCAATCCAGATGTAATCTCGTGCGGAAACACTGGAAACGGGCATAAAAAATGCAACGTACCCTCACGTACCAAATTGTGGTGTTTGGTGAAGAAGAACCACTGTAGCGCTAATTGCTTAAAGGGGTATTCCCATCTCACAAACGTAGTTTGTATAGTTAGATATAGCCATACCAGTATTATTACTAATAGAATGTATTTATATAAAATGTACCTTTTAGAAGATTTCCCTATTTGTATATCCATTGTCCCACACACATCAGTCAGGCCGTTGCCCCTGGTTACGGTCACCACAGCCATGTAGTAGTGGTGGTCGGCTTGCTCTTGTTCAAACCCGCTCTGAGGTAACTGCTGTACTGTGAACGCACATTACATGATCATGCGGAGACACATCTTCTGGTACTTAAACATCTGCATTTTGGACGCTATCAGTCCAAAACACAATGGTCAGGATCCGTCCAAAACGCAGATGAACGGATCCTGCTCCATAGAGATGAATTGATCTTGGAACAGGATCCGTTTCTGCATTTTGGAAGCGCAGACAAAAATGCCCTAAGATGTGTCTCCTCATGTTCATGTAATGTACGTTTACAATACAGCAGTTACCTCAGAGCAAGCCGACCACCACTACTACATGGTCGCGGTGGTCGTAACCAGGGGCAACGTCCTGACTGATGTGTGTGGAACAATGGTACATTTTATATAAATACATTCTATTAGTAATAATATTGGTATGGCTATATCTAACTATACAAACCACATGTGTGAGATGGGAATACCCCTTTAAGATGTTCCGGCTGTCTATGACATAAAGGTGTCCCATAGAGCCTTGCATTGGTGGGTATGTGGTGGGGTAGCTGCAGACCGGTCAGAGTGCCAGTGCTGACCCGGTCCACTGCTGAGAGTACCAACATCAGAACTGGGCAGGGGAGCAATGGAAGAAGACGGCCCGGTCTGATGAATTATATCATGTGCACCCAAGGAAGACATGATGGCCGCAGGTGAACTATGGGAAGAAGACCAAGGCAGTGTGATGCTCGGGGCAATGCTCTGCTGGGAAAACTTGGGTCCTGGCACGATGCATACGTGACACGTACCACCTACCTAAACATTGCACAGACAAGTACAGTACTTCCGTCATGGCATTGGTTTCCCTAATGGCAGTGGCCAAACTGCAAAAATTGTTCATAACGGATGAATATGACAAAGATCTCACTCCGATCGTCATCTGTGGGTTGTGATGGAAACATAAGTCCGATGCACAGAGGCCGCACCAAGCAACGTGCATGACTTCCAGCATCTGCTGCTAACATCTTGGTGCCAGATGCCACAGGACACCTCAGAGGTCTTATGGAGTCCCTGCCTTGACAAACCAGAGAGGGGGGGGGCTACACAATATTAGGCAGGCGGTTTTAATTTCTCACCGATCAGTGTATACAACTTCATCCTACGGTACCTGTACTAAGCCCATCCCCCCATCTCTCCATATCCTTCTCATCCCTATATTACATAACCTGCAGCACTACAAGTCTCAGCACAACCTCAGCCAGACTCTCTTTCCAGGTGGACTCCCTCTACAAAGGCGCCGGCGATCCCGATCTTTATGACAGTAATCAGCGCCCGTGTTTTGCAATCCAGGGCAGGTTTCACGCTTGCACTGTTCGCTTGCTGAGAAAGGGTTAATCCCAAGGCCATCGCAGGCCGAGTATTAACTGCAAACAGCGAGGACTCTGCAGAGGGATCGGACAGGGCCTGGGTGTGTTTGGGCGTCATCTGAAATTCTCAGCGCCTAAGTGGTGATTACGGGAGAAGAAGGGTTTAGTCCTAATAAATGGGATGTGTGCCGGGTCGTCTGTACGGAGAAGTATAGACCCTCCTTTGTGACCAGCACTCCCCCCACCACCCCCACCCCTCTTATGTGACATGACAATCCCTCTTCCTATTAGAGTATCTGCTGCGTGCAAGCATCAACATGGAACCGACGGCGGCAGCGATCCACTTAATACGGTGCACAGCTCGCCAGCAAATATTTATCAGTCCTTAAATGCCTGGCATCTGGAGACCCTAGTATCCCACCGTGCACCAGAACCACCGCCGCTCGCCTCTTCCTAAACTCTCACATCCTTCCCCCAGCTGCTATTTACGGCTCCCACAACTCCAAGGTTACTTCATATACGGAGGATCTTCCTAAGGAAGGAGGATGGAGAACTCACCAGAATACGTCCAGGCGTTCACACGTCTTCCCCTGAAATAAAGCAAAAAATTACCAGTTAGAAGATGAGTCCCTGAGCCGTCCTCCTCTGTGAAGAGCGGGCTGTGATCATCTCATGCTTGTTTCTGTTTCTGGGAAAGCTGGGTAACAACGCTACGTGGCTGTCACCGACCACTGGATGGAAAACCTAGGATGCATCCCCTGGGCTCATGCACATGACCGCACCGTGCAGTCCACAAATTGCAGATCCGCAAAACACGGATGATGTCCATGGGCGGAACGGAACGGGCCGACCATAATAGAAATCCCTATTCTTGTCCGCAAAACGGTCAAGAATAGGACATGGTCTATTTTTTTGCAGGACCACGGAACAGAGCAACGGATGCGGGCAGCACATGGAGTACTCTCCGCATCTTTTGTGGCACCGTTGAAGTGAATGGGTCCATGTCCGAGCCGCATCGTGTGCATGAGCCCTTAAATGGGTTTTGCCATCACAGACAATGGGGGTTCATGGTGATGAAGCTAAGAAAGCTGGGTGATAATCAATATGGTCGTCACTACCTATCCCTCTGAGGTAGTCATCCAGCTTTCCCAAACTCCTGAATGTCCTAGTCATGCGGTGCTGCACCCCTTGATTCTGTTTGCAGCCTGACGACAGATTTAATGGTCAGAATGAGCACCAATACATTTGCCATTGCAGATCCCATAGAGATTGTCACCCAGCTTTCCCAGGTTCATGGAGGAAAATCTGCATAGTCACGTAGTAGCTGGATAGATTTGATAGGATGCCGGGAAAGCAGGGTAATAACCAATATGGGTGCAGTTACAGGCGCCAGCTTCTCCAAGCTCCTGATTGGCAAACCTGCCTCACCATGCGGTGGTAACGCCCCCACTTACTAAGGCAGATTTGGACATTCAAGTGCGTAGATAAAGCCACATGCAGGATCATGGGGAAGCTGGAATACTGTCCTGGTGACATCCCTAATGGTGGCCATAGCGGTGTCACCCAGCTTTCCCAGACACAGATAGAAATGGCTGGATAGCAGGATGCCTCGAGGGCTGGAAATGTATTTTTGCTCCTGTCAGATCCACATGACTGACTAGATCGTCTTAGAAGGAGCGGTTGAATCCAGGCAGAAAAAAAACGATGGAACCGGCTGAAATCGGACTGAAATGGTGACAGGGACTACAAGTCGCATGATGCTCTGGGCTTTGCGACCTGGAGAGGGGAGCAATCATCTGATTACTTCTCTGGCATCAGTCCACCTCTGTTTTAGACATCGGTGTGGGTCATAGAGACGGGACCCGCATCTGTCCTGTGAATATTCCATGAATGTCTGTGATGGGAATAACTTTTTAACTTGGGTGTCCCTGAATTTATACCATAATGTTGCCATTCACTGACAGGAAGCAGAGATCTTGCATATGTTGAGAAATTGAAATACAAATGGTGTCCTACTTTCATGCAAATAAACCTCTAAAGTTCTGCTCTAATAAGTTCTAATGGAGCACCGTTTCAATAATGCAGAATATCTGCTTTCTATTGGAAGTTATGAATGTATTGCTAGCAGTCTGCAGTAAGGGTACAGAGGGGCGGTAACCAGTTGGGGGTGTGTACCTGCACAGTCTCAATCTATCCAATCAGTGCTGCCATTTTCAGACTGTGCAGGTACACACCCCCAACTGGTTACCTCCCCTCTGTACCCTTACTGCAGACTGCTAGTAATTCATTCATAACTTCTAGTAGAAATAATAGAGGAATGGCACATCATAGAGCCATAAGAATAGATGTTCCCGAATTGTTATTACATGGGGAATGCATGAAGATATTAAAACAGACATGTCAGGAGAGGTGAAAGGTGCTATTTAAGGCTAGGACTTCTTGTCGGCGAAAAGTCGCACAACATTTTTGTAATTATAGTCAATGGTGTTGCACTGCGACATGCTGCGACTGGGACACGACAGTCACAAAAAATCCATCCAAGTTGGATTTCTGTGGGACTGTTGCGTTGCAGTCGTAGCATGTCGCGTGTCGCAGTGCAACACTACAGGCTATGATTACAAGAAATGTTGTGCGACATTGATACTACCACACCGCAGAGTAGTTGATTCCTTTTTGTCAGGTGACACATGTCGCCGAGTAACCCTAGACTTACAATGCAGCAAACCTGCAGCACTTCTGCTCCGAAAATCCACAGCAAACACGTTACATTTCAGCCTCTGGATGTAAAAGGAGTGGAGGGAGATTTATCAAACTGGTGTAAAGTAGAACTGGCTGAGTTGCCCATAGCAACCAATCAAATTCCACCTTTCATTTTCCAAAGGAGCTGTGAAAAATGAAAGGTGGAATCTGATTGGTTGCTATGAGCAACTCAGCCAGTTCTACTTTACACCAGTTTGATAAATCTCCCCCAAAGTCTATTATAAGGTTGTACAACTTTCCATTACACCATGATTAAACTTTCTGTACAGTAACCCTTTACAGGCCGCAACTCCTGGTCTCTATACATCCCCTCCCCCGTTGTCTGTGTCATCGGCTCATTTTCAAGTTACTAATTTAAAGCAAAAACAGGATCAGACGGATATTTAAAACGCAAGTGTGCACAGAGCCGTAAGCAGCTTATACCCTGTATAGATTAGAAGAGTCCGGATTACGCGGAGAGACGCTGACACAAATACATAAGGAGCGCTGCACGTAGACCGGAGGCCTAGAGCTGCCATACTGAAACCCGTCACTACAGTACAGGTGTGAAGGCACCGCGCATCTCATTGTCAACCTAAGTCCTCGTGCACACAGCCATGTTCTGCATCCGTCCGTGTCCAATCCACATTTTTTGCAGATTGCACACAGACCCATTGATTTCTATGGGTCGGATAGCACACGGATTTGATCGGTGTACTGCCTGCATCCATATTATTATACAACATGGCCTGTTCTAACGGACATGAATAGTCATTTCTAGCTATGGGAGTGAAAAAATTGCAGAATGTACGTGGAAGGTTTCCGTATTTGGTGGATCTGCGGTTTGCGGACCGCAATACGGACACGGTTGTGTGTATGCGCTCTAATAAAGACATCCCCTGTCCATAGACCTATCATCTACAACATTAAAGGGGTTGTGCGAGAATGGGGGGAGAGGGGTTGGGCAACCTCCCACTTGACCTGGACCTTTAAAAGGAACCTTACTTACCTGCTTCCCAGCACTGGCTCTCCACTTACGGTTGCCATATCCCCCATCCCATTCTTGAACAACCCCTTTAAAACCTAATATCGTGCTGCTACCCCTCATGCTGTCCAAGCATCTCTGACCCATGAAGACATAAATCCCACAAGTTCTCTGAAGGTGTCCTATGGTCTCCAATCCTGTAAATCATGTAAGTTGTGAGGTTCGGCCTCCATGGATCGTACTTGGATTAAGATCTGGAGAACTTAGGGACAACTCATCACCTTGACCAGATGGTCCAAATCAGCCTTGGCTGCCCATGATCCTGGGTTTGCTGGTTGTCCTTCTTAGACCCACTGCCTTCCGGTGACACCCCACAAGACCTGCCGTTTTGGAAATATTCTGAGCCAGTCGTTGCCATCACAATTTGGCCCTTGCCTAAGTCACTCAGATACTTACACCTGCCCATTTTTCCTGCTTTCTTCCCATTTTTGCTGCTGTTATATATGTCGCTCTTGGGTTTGTCCACCAGTACCACCACAGTTTCCAGTATCACCACAGATATTGTTCACTGAATTCTTGGGAGTCTTTTCAGGCAGGCGCAATGGCCAGAACCTGGACTAACTAAAGTGATGGCAGCTGCCTGCGAAAGAACGATCTCCCAAACAATACAGAAAATAGGCGATGAGTGGAGAAGATGGTGGACGACCCACGCAGGCCATAAGTGGAGCCGGCCTCCTCTAGATGAACCTGACATATCCCACAGTTCTAAGGAAATACTGCAATCCGGCATCAGTAGGACCTAAAATAAAACTGCAGTGACATTTCTTAAATCGAGCATTTGATAATCTAGAAAGATTGAAGTCTCCTTAATTATAGGCTTTGGCAAATGGGTCAGTCCATCATCTGGACACCGAGGGAACTCATAGAAGAGAATGGAGAATCCCAAACATGCAAGGTCCTCTCTTCATTCCCAGCGGCGCAAGACAGGGATCCGTTCTCAAGAAGATGAAGAGGGCCGAGTACAAGTCCAGTGACCGTCCATCGAAGTACGCAGCAGCTGGGAACCAGAGAAGAGCGGTCACCAGGGACTCACACCTATAACGTCCTGTGGGTATTCTACAAACGCCTAACATGGGAATACCACTTTAGCAACTGAAGCTCCAATAAATATTGCAACTTTTTTTGGCTGACCCCTATCTTTTGAAAGGTAATCTAATCGAAAAGGCATATCAACCAGTCTGATCATTTTATACCTCGACAGAAGCGGAAGTTGAGACGTATTGTACAAAGACTGATAAATTACAGGAGCCAGTACTGTCCAAATGGGAACACACTAGAAGTGACTAGCAGCTCCGAATACATGCGGCCAAAAATCACAGCATCCTAACACTACTGTGCATCGCAAGACCGTGAGAAATCCAACAGGTATACATACCTCCCAACTTTGGAAATCAACAAAGAGGGACACATTGTGCAGTGCGCAGAGCGAGGCGCAGCAAATTTTTTCAGCACTAGGCCACGCCTCTAACTCCGCCCAAAACATAACTATACATCTAATCCCACCCAGTCCCCTTACTGCCCCACATAGTAAATATTCCTGTTATGTGCCCCCATAAATATGCCCAGCTGTGCCCCCATTAATATGCCCAGTTATATGAATATGACAAGCTGTGCCTCCCAGTAATATGCCCTGCTATGTACCCCAGTAATATGCCCAGCTGTGTCCCCCAGTAATATGCCCACATTGTGCCCCCAGTGATAAGTTGTGCCCCCAGTAACATGCCCACATTGTGACCCCCAGTAATATGTTGGGGCCCTGTAATATGCCCACATTGTGCCCCCAGTAATATGCCCACATTGTGCCCCCAGTAATATGTTGGGGCCCTGTAATATGCCCACATTGTGCCCCCAGTAACATGCCCACATTGTGCCCCCCAATAATATGTTGTGCCCCCACAGTAATATGCCCACATTGTGCCCCCAGTAATATGTTGGGGCCCTGTAATATGCCCACATTGTGCCCCCAGTAATATGCCCACATTGTGCCCCCAGTAATATGTTGGGGCCCTGTAATATGCCCACATTGTGCCCCCAGTAACATGCCCACATTGTGCCCCCCAATAATATGTTGTGCCCCCACAGTAATATGCCCACATTGTGCCCCAGTAATATGTTGGGGCCCTGTAATATGCCCACATTGTGCCCCCCAATAATATGTTGTGCCCCCACAGTAATATGCCCACTTTGTGCCACTCACAGAAAGTTAATCTGCAAAGCATCTGCAGGAACACCAAGACATCGGTTGATCTGGTCTGTGGAGGGGGCAGGGCCAAGGCTGACAGCTGGCCCCGCCCCCCTACAAGACCAGAGATATGGAGAGCCTGCGGGGGGGGGGGGGACGGAGGGATGATGAAGCAGGCAGCCGATGCTGGCTGTCTGCTTCATCATAATACAGGCAACTGTCTCTGTGTCCTATGAACGCAGAGACAGCTGCCAGAAACTGGGACATAGCTCCCCCATACCGGGACAGCCACCGCAATCCGGGACTGTCGGTTGGGAGATATGGGTTTGTGTTTCGGGTCCCGTTAACTTGCAATTCCCAATGCAACCCCATGCACTTTCACTACGTGGAATGGTGCTGTGCGCACTACGGTCTGTGTAGCCACAGCTTAAATAGGACCTGTCACCGCTCCTGACATGTCTGTTTTAATATCTTCATGATTTCCCCATGTAATAACAATTCTGGAGCATCTGTTCTTACGTCTCTATGTTGTGCCGTTCCTTTATTATTACTGCTAGAAGTTATGAATGAATTGCTAGCAGTCTGCAGTAAGGGTACAGAGGGGAGGTGACCAGTTGGGGGTGTGTCCCTGCACAGTCTGAAAATGGCAGCACTGATTGGATAGAGTGAGTCTGTGCAGGTACACACCCCCAAATGGTTACCTCCCCTCTGTACCCTTACTGCAGACTGCTAGCAATTCATTCATAACTTCTAGTAGGAATAATAAAGGAATGGCACAACATAGAGACATAAGAATAGATGTTCCAGAATTGTTATTACATGGAGAATGCATGAAGATATTATACCAGCCATGTCAGGAGAGGGGACAGGTCCTCTCTAATGCCCACTAAAGTAGACGTACATACAGAGCTCTCCTGATTCATGGCCCCCTGCATCAGCAATGTAGGACTCAGCTGCTGATTTAAAGAATTTATCACTGCCACTTCTTAATAATGCAGAGCCATGGAGAGACACAGACGACCCCAATGCTCCGCCGAGCCCCCTACTCCCCCACCTCAAAGCCGACGTACAGTTCAGCGATATCAACGTCTCATCACGAGGTTTCCACAGCAACTCAGATCGTGAAATTCTGCCCCCCTGCTCGATTATCTGGCTTTCCCAGTTCTATCCATGTCGTGTAAAGTCCGAATAGAACGAGCCCCTGTGAACGGTTAACGCCGCAGCTGCAGGAACACATCGGCATCAGGCCACGATGGCTCGAGGAGTGGATGATTAATTTATCCCGTCATTACAGCCGGAGCCTTGCTTCTGCCTTGTGTTAGGGAATCTCAGCGCAGAAGTTCAGCAGGAAACCTCCCAGCAGAACGGTCCACCGAGACGTCACGGGAGACGCGGCGTCAGCACCGGGATCTGATGTCACAGCTGGATTACACTGAACGCTCAGTAAAAAGCACAGCATTTATAGATTCAGCCAAAACTGTCTAAAGAATAAAAAAGACGGGGCCTCAAAGCAGCATCAAAATGGAGCCCTAGTCCTCTGTCATCATAACAGTTCACTCAGCACTGCCACGGCCCCGCAGCTTCAAGGGCATCCTCTAAGGCAGGGATCAGCAACCTTCCACACTCCAGCTGTTGTGAAACTACAATTCCCAGAATGCTCCACTCATTTCTATGAGAGTTCTTAGAAGAGCAGAGAAAGTATGCATGCTGGGAGTTGTAGTTTCACAACAGCTGGGGTGCCGGAGGTTGCCTACACCTGCTCATCTATGAGAGTTCTTGGAAGAGCAGAGAAACCTCCATCGACTGGCAAAATGTAATTACCATAGACACAAAGACTATCAGTGTCACAGCATGTCTAAGCACAGAAGTGTCACTTAAAGGGGTTATCCAATCCCTTTAATGACCCCCAGAATGCCTGGGCCCCTTCTCTACAGCGTACTTACCTGCTCCCTCTGGATCCCTGCACGGCCACTGCTGAATCTCCCCGTTGCACAGATCAAAACATATGGCGACGGGGGGGTTGGGGAATGTGCAGCCAATAGCGGGCCACGATGGTGACCACTCTCCCTAGCTGGTCACCGTCGTGGCTTGCTTTTGGATGCCCCACCCCCTTTGCTTTGATCCATGCAACTTGGAGATGCAGCAGTGACCGTGCAGGGACCCAGAGGGAGCAGGTAAGTACGCTCTAGAGGAGTACAACTACGCTTGGATGGATTTTTGTGTGACTATCGTGTTGCAGTGCGACACCATAGACAATCATTACAAAAAATGTCACATGACAAGTGTCGCAGTGTAGCCCCCGCCTAAAGAAGTTTTCCCTTGAAAACCACTTATCCCCCTAAACACAGGATAGATGTTAAAGGGGTTGTCTGACTTCAGTAAGTGGCATTTATCATGTAGAGAAAATTAATACAAGCCACTTACTAATGTATTGTGATTCTCCATATTGCTTCCTGTGCTGGCTGGATTCATTACATTGCTCGTTTCCATGGTTACGACCACCCAGCAATCCATCAGAGGTGGTCGGGCTTGCACACTATAGGAAAAAGTGCTGGTCTCTATGTGCTCTCTCACATAGGCTGGTGCTTTTTTCTATAATGTGAAAGCACGACCACCGCTGATAGATTGCACGGTGGTCGTAACCATGGAAACGAGCAGTGGATAATGCTGTCAAAAAATGAATGAAGCCAGCAAAGGAAGCAATATGGAGAATCACAATACATTAGTAAGTGCCTGGTATTAACTTTCTCTACATGATAAATGCTATTTGCTGAAGTGAGAGGACCCCTTTAAAGGAGTATTCCCATCACAGACAATGGGGGCATATCGCTAGGATATGTCCCCATTGTCTGATTGGTGTGGGTCCCACCTCTGGGATCCTCACCTACATGGAGAACGGAGCGGGAAAAGTAGTGGAGGGCGCATTGCACATGCGCAGCCGCCCTCCATTCATTTCTATGGGGTCGCCGAAAATAGCCGAGCTCTGGCTCATCTATTTCTGTCGGACCTATAGAAATTAATGGGAGTGGGAACCGCGCATGTGCAGTGCTCTCCCATTCACTTGTATGGGAGCGGCGCTTGGTGGTGGCTGGACCCCAGGGTCCTCCAGAGACAGCTCTCCCCGATCCGTTCTCATTGTAGGTGCGGGTCCCAGAGTTGAGACCTAGCGATATGCCCCAATTGTCTGAGATGGGAATAACCCTATAAGTACCTGATCCGTGGGAGTCCGACCACTAGGTCTCCTGCCGATCCTGTTTGAATGGAGCGATGGTTGTGCCTGTCCACTGGAGCTCCATTAAGTGAGACTGCCAGAGGTAGCACAGCGCAGGCGACTATCTCCAGTAGTTCCATTGAGTGAAGCGGCAGACGTGTGCCCACCGCTCCATTCAGATAGGGAAACACAGGATCCCCGATCTCTTGATCATCGGGAGTCAATCAGACACTTATCCCTCATCCTGATGCAAAAAAAGAGCGGTCCTCGGACTACCCGAATCATAGCGAATGGAGATATGGAAACAGATGAGCATAGATGGCAATAGGGGAGCGTGTCCCACTGCAATCGGCGATAGCGGGAGGACACGCTCCCATTTACGGCCTATCCCAACATATATGTCATACATGTCAGCAGTGGAAAGAGGTTTCTATTCAAAACCGTAAAAAAATCCTTTTGGCAACATTCACACCTCCGTTAAGGTAATCCAGTAATCTGTTCTGGCACAGACTGGCGGAGTTACCGTATCCAGCATAGCCAGGCACCGCCAGATCCCCTGCAGGCAGCGATTTGCATTTATGACAGAAACCCGCCAGATCCCATCATAATCCGGCGGTGTCTGGCTGTGCCACGATACGGTAACTCCGCCAGTCTGTTCCTGGATTGCAGGATCTCCTTCGCCCCCAGGTCAGTGGTTCAGTTTGGTGTCGTGGCCCTGCAACTAAATACCGTGGCCAATGAAAAGTGGCTTGTGGGTGCCCCCCTGGCACTCAGCACCTGGGGCACTTACCGGTAGCCCGCCCCCTATTACGCCTGCACCATCCCACACGAAATTATAAAATAATGACCACCAACAGGTACGCCAACGGTCGGTCGTATCAGATCCTTATCGTTACGTTATAGGAGCGTTGCAACCCAATTTACTAGTGATGGACCACCTGTGTGCCCCCCATGTGCCCTACATCTGTGACTGGTGACAGGCTCAGCTCATGACACTCCAAAAATGTGCACATGCACCCCAGACTGAGCATCTCTCCCCCCCAGACCACGCAGTGCTCACCCTAAGCCATCCACAGGGACGGCCGGGCACTGCTGAGACTTTTAGTTCCACAACAACTGCAGCGCCGGAGCTTTCACACTGCCGCCCAGCGGCCGACCTGCAGCTGCAGCGCCCCGACCCCCAGCACCGATCCGCCGCGGCGACCCCCGTATCTTACCCCGTCTAACCGCTTCCCGGAACACAGCTCCGACACCTTTATCCAGCAGCCCGCCCCCAGACCACACCCAGAGCCGGGGACCCAGGGCTGGAGATCGGCCCACAGGACATCACACCCCCTGGTCGCGCCGCGGCCGCTGCTACATTGTTTACTGATCCGACGCCGCAGCTGCGACACGTCCAGCAGCATCCCCTGAATGTTACATTGTGGCCAGTGCCGGGGGTCTGCGTGTTACTTGGGGGAGAGGGCATACTGGGAGTGGGGAACACCATAAGCCCCCCACTCACTCTCCAGGGGGCCCCCAGGGGCCCCTTCCCCATACCACAAACACACACCACATTCCCGGGCTCTGCTCCTGTCCATTATGCCCACTAGCACTGTGAAGAGGGGACATCTTCAACCTGAGCGATGCCCCCTTTCTACGGAGCCTCCTGGGTGATGCCCCCTTTCTACAGGAGCCTCCTGGGTGATGCCCCCTTTCTACGGAGCCTCCTGGGTGATGCCCCTTCTACAGGAGCCTCCTGGGTGATGCCCCCTTTCTACGGAGCCTCCTGGGGTGATGCCCCTTTCGCGGAGCTCCTGGGTGATGCCCCTTCTACCGGAAGCCTCCTGGGTGATGCCCCCTTTCTACCGGAGCCTCCTGGGTGATGCCCCCCTTCTGCGTGATGCCCCCTTTCTACAGGAGCCTCCTGGGTGATGCCCCCTTTCTACAGGAGCCTCCTGGGTGATGCCCCCTTTCTACGGAGCCTCCTGGGTGATGCCCCCTTTCTACGGAGCCTCCTGGGTGATGTCCCCTTTCTACCGGAGCCTCCTGGGTGATGCCCCTTTCTACCGGAGCCTCCTGGGTGATGCCCCCTTTTCTGCGTGATGCCCCCTTTCTACAGGAGCCTCCTGGGTGATGCCCCCATTCTAGGGGAACCTCCTGGGTGATGCGCCCTTTCTACGGAGCCTCCTGGGTGATGCCCCCTTCTACGGAGCCTCCTGGGTGATGCCCCCTTTCTACGGAGCCTCCTGGGTGATGTCCCCTTTCTACCGGAGCCTCCTGGGTGATGCCCCCTTTCTACAGAGCCTCCTGGGTGATGCCCCCTTTCTACCGGAGCCTCCTGGGTGATGCCCCCTTTCTACCGGAGCCTCCTGGGTGATGCCCCCTTTCTGCGTGATGCCCCCTTTCTACAGGAGCCTCCTGGGTGATGCCCCCATTTCTAGGGGAACCTCCTGGGTGATGCCCCCTTTCTACGGAGCCTCCTGGGTGATGCCCCCTTTCTACGGAGCCTCCTGGGTGATGTCCCCTTTCTACCGGAGCCTCCTGGGTGATGCCCCCTTTCTGCGTGATGCCCCCTTTCTACAGGAGCCTCCTGGGTGATGCCCCCTTTCTACGGAGCCTCCTGGGGTGATGCCCCTTTCTACAGGAACCTCCTGGGTGATGCCCCCTTTCTACGGAGCCTCCTGGGTGATGCCCCTTTCTACAGGAACCTCCTGGGTGATGCCCCCTTTCTACGGGAGCCTCCTGGTGATGCCCCCTTTCTACGGGAGCCTCCTGGGTGATGCCCCCTTTCTACGGGAGCCTCCTGGGTGATGCCCCCTTTCTACGGGAGCCTCCTGGGTGATGCCCCCTTTCTACGGGAGCCTCCTGGGTGATGCCCCCTTTCTACGGGAGCCTCCTGGGTGATGACCCGTCTGTGTGGGACCCATTGGTGAAACCCTAGGGTGAAAGGATTCAGATTTCTGGCACGATCTGCACACATTTCTGTGCGTTTCTACAGCAGCAAAATCCTTGATGTGTGATAGCGTTTTTAGATACGTTTTTTCTGCATATCCGGTGACGTACCTGGCTCTCCAGGCTTCCTCCTAGCACTGACATCGCCGGCACTAATAGGTGTGCTTTAGCGCCTGTAAAACGGCTTGGGCAGCGCTAAAGCCCGCCCATCAGAACCAGTGACGTCACCGGGAACACTGCTAGGATGAAGCCTCTGCCTAGCAGTGTAATAATATAAACAAACAGCCCTTGCTCTGATGTCCACGTCAGGGGGGCTGGAGGGGTGAAGATGGGGATAAGTGCGGGTTTAGCTCTAAACCAAGACAACCCCTTTAAACGCAACAAGTGAAACAGGTCTAAGTAAGCTTTGGACACCCAGGGGTGCACCTAGCCTTTCTGCTGCCTGAGGAGAAAACTGAAACGGTGCCCCCCCCCCCCATTCCAATTTCTTAACCTAACCCAGAATGAAAACACTCATGGCCCTTCCGCTGCCCCCCTCTTGCCCCGACCTGGTGCCGCCTCACCTGGCCTCATTGGCGGTGCGCCCCTGTGGACACCTATACTGTAAGGGTAGGTATACACTGAGTTTTTTGGAGAAGGTTTAGAGGCAGATCTGGAAGTGGATCCAGCAGGACGGAGAAGTATAAATCCTTCCTTCATGTTTCCAATGCCTTTTGAATCCGCTTCTGGCTTTGGCTGAAAAACCTGCAGGAGAATCCGCCTCAAAACCTCCGCCAAAAAACTGCATGTGAACTAACCCCAAAGGGCTTATGTACACGACCGTGATCGGCCCGGGAAACATGGATGG
Organism: Rhinella marina; assembly: GCA_900303285.1. Classification (NCBI taxonomy): domain Eukaryota; kingdom Metazoa; phylum Chordata; class Amphibia; order Anura; family Bufonidae; genus Rhinella; species Rhinella marina. The sequence goes on from ONZH01027575.1 coordinate 266,054, forward strand.
GGTGTCAGCCGCATCTTCTGGGCCGGCCACGGCTCCCTGACCTGAACTATATCAACCCCACTGAATAAGCAGCCGACTGTCCGGAAGGAACGCTCACTTCCCAACAATCAGCTTCTCCTTTTCCCATGTAAATCCACCTTAAAGGGGTGAGCAAATAGCATTTATGATGTAAAGAAAGTTAATACAAGGCACTTACTAATGTATTGTTATTCATATTGCTTCCTTTGCTGGCTGGATTCATTTTTCCATCACATTATACACGGCTCATTTCCATGGTTACGACCACCTTGTAATCCATCAGCGGTGGTCGTGCTTGTGCACTATAGGAAAAAGCACCAGCCTATGTGCGCTCCCATTCTCCTGGCCACTAGAGAGGCCGGCACTTTCTCCTATAGTGTGCACTCACAGCCATCGCTGATGGATTGCAGGGTGGTCGTAACCATGGAAACAAGCAGTATATAATGTGATGGAAACATGAAAGAAGCCAGCAAAGGATGCAATATGGATAATAACAATACATTAGTAAGTGTCTTGTATTAACTTCCTCTACATGATAAATGCCATTTGCTGAAGTGAGAGGACCCCTTTAAGGACAGCTTTAGGGTCCTATTAGACCGCACACTTTTCGGGACAATTACCAGGAACGAGCATTCACAGGCATTCATAACTGATCCGTGTAATCAAGCAGCCAATCATCCGTCGAACAAGCAAATGCTCACTTGTCAGCTGATGCCCGATTATCGGCAGCACGGCCCTGGTTACACACCAACATGTGCTGCTGATAATCGCCATCTGGTCTGTGCAGGGCGGGGTCAGCCAGCAGTCAGCCTCGGTGCAGCTTCCTTCACAGACTAGAGCAGCCGATGACCTGCTGCTGCTGCTAGGAACAAGGTAAGTACGTGGTGTTTATTTTTTTTTTACTTTCTGTGAGGAGCACAATGTGGGCATATTACTGGGGGCACAGTGGGTCATATTACTGGCGGCCCAATATGGGCATATTACTGGGGGGCACAGTGGGTCATATTACTGGCGGCCCAATATGGGCATATTACTGGGGGGCACAGTGGGTCATATTACTGGGGGCCTAATGTGGGCATATTACTGGGGCACAGCTGGGCATATTACTGGGGGCACAATGTGGGCATATTACTGGAGGCACAGCTGGGCATATTACTGGGGGCACAATGTGGGCATATTACTGGGGGCACAATGTGGGCATATTACTGGCGGCCCAATATGGGCATATTACTGGGGGCATAGCTGGGCATGTTACTGGGGGCACAGCTGGGCATATTACTGGGGGCACAGCTGGGCATGATTCTGTGAAGACACAATGTGGGCATAAATACTGTGCGGTGGCATGAAGGGGGAATAACTACTATGTGGGGCATTAAGGGGACTGGGTGGGATTAGGTGTATAGTTATGTTTTGGGCGGAGTTAGAGGTGTGGCCTAAAGCAGAATTTGCTGCGGTGCGCAAAGCGCGTAACACAATGTGTCCCTTTTTATTCATTTACAAAGTTGTGAGGTATGAAGATGGCAGCCAAGTCTCCACGCTGGTTACCATATTTCTTGGGGTTTTTGGCCTCTTTGATATCAATTCTTTGTAATTCTTTGAGTCACAATCTTCATAAATATCTGAACACGATACACGTAGGGCAGTCATGGTCTCCGGTGGTAGCATTCATACAGCGCAGGAGCGGGCCCAGCATCAGTAATGTGCACAGCTGGACAGAAGCTGGGGCCCACTGCCGGGGGAGGCACACCACCCGCCTGGACATTCTTCTGTGGTGAACTGTGTGCCCCCAACTACATCGGCCCCGTATCTGATCGCTTTCTGCTCCATTGACAGCTAGCAAGACTCTCTTGTGTGTCCGGTCTGGCTGCTCAGCCAACTGTGATGATGTCATCATTCTGTCATCACTCCCAGCTGGCATGGCACCAGAATTTGGGAGACTCCGCTAGGTAGGTAAATTGTGTGCTGACTGGCTCTGTCGGGGGCACTATGACCGTAAAGGAACATTGTAAGGCGGCACAGGGGCTAGATTTGTATGAAGGGAAGATGAATGGCACTTGAATTGGGACACTGTGGCCGGTACTGTAAGGAGGGACTATTTGAAGCACTGTAAGGGGGGACTATTTGAAGCAATGTGAGGGGGGACTATTTGAAGCAATGTGAGGGGGGACTATTTGAAGCAATGTGAGGGGGGACTATTTGAAGCAATGTGAGGGGGGACTATTTGAAGCAATGTAAGGGGGGCATTGTGGCTGGCACTGTAAGGGGACAGCACGTTGATAAACCATAACCCGTACACAGGAGGGGTGAGGCCTCTACCAGGATGTGCGAAGAACATCTGTACAGTGCTGAGGCCTGCGTCCCCGGCAGTGACAACCGCGGTGCTCCCCACCCCCTCCCCAATCACAAGTTCCTGAAATGTTTCATTCATGATGCAGAAGCAGATCAGACTCTTCTCAGGGAGCCGGGCGAGTGTGAAGGGTGAGCGCCATGAAGAGAGTATTGTGACAGGTGATGAGGGAGGGTCCCGGGGACCACACGTCACCCACCTCCCATGGAGCCAGCTAAGTAAATACAGATCCTGTACAGGGTGCGCTGTGTGAACAGTGACTGGTGACAGGGAGGATCCTGCTGTAATAAGAGTAGGGGGCATTTATATCACCTGCACAGAAAGCTGAGGGGTCACCCCTGAGTACACAGGGTACTCCTGTACACGTATGTCTGTATACTATGTGTATATATGTGTTCATGTCTGTATACTATGTGCATGTATGTGTCTGTATACTATGTGTATGTATGTGTCCATATCTGTATACTATGTGTATATATGTGTTCATGTCTGTATACTATGTGTAAGTATGTGTCCATGTCTGTATACTATGTGTGTATGTTTGTGTAGTCTCTATGTGCAGATGTCTCTGAGCCCTGTATCTATGTGTGTCAATAATAAGTACTAGTGTTACTGTGTATGTATGTACATATGTGTGTTACTGTGTATGTATGTACATATGTGTGTTACTGTGTATGTATGTACATATGTGTGTTACTGTGTATGTATGTACATATGTGTGTTACTATGCTTGTATGTGCATGTGTGTGTTAGTTTGTATGTATTTGCATATGTGTTGCTGTGTATGTACATGTGTGTCACTGTGTATTTACATGTGTGTTACTGTGTTTGCCTTCATGCAGGAGCTTATACGTTGAAGACAGGGCCCCACTGCCAAATGTACCCCCCCCCCAGCTGCATGTCAGTGACCACGTTCCCCTGGTGTCACTCCCCCTATGAGCCTCCATCCAATTATCTCAACAAAACCACCGACCCCACAATGACCACCAGAGATCAGCAGTGCTGGAGTCGCCGCTGCTCGGAGCTGTACGGACACCTCTGCCGGCTGCTAATCTTCTGGAGAACAAAGAATCGGACATTGTGAAGTTCATACACAATAGGTGGTCGGCCAGTCCGCTGAAATCGGTGGGTCCGACTGATGTCAGTGTAATGTGCATGGCCATGAGGACAATAAAGCTGCTGCCATCTAAATAATGGATGAGGGACCTTCTCCCTGCTTCATCCCCACTGCTGATCGGGAGACGTATTATATCGTATCCTACTGAAATGTACAGGATCTCTGCTCTGGATTATGGAGGGGATTCCAGGGCCAGCCTTTGGGGAATGCGACCTGTGTTGGGGGTACAGTGCTAGTCACCCCTTAAGGTGGAGGACCTCTGGGTCTAAAGACGTTGAGACCTGGATCTTGTAATCCTGCACTTATGGGAAGGCTGGAGGCATCTACATTCCCTAGCTTCTTGATGGGACAGTATCATTTAGGCAGCAGCCTGGCCTTGTTATTTTGGCTCTGTCTGGTTATTTGTACTTCATGGCGCATACATGGGAATGTGTAACTTGGACAGCAAACTACAGGGGCAGGGGTACAAGGGGCAGCCGGTGCGGTATCATACTTCCCAACTTTGTAAATGAACATAGAGGGACACATTCGCGCTGCGGCAAATTTTTCAGCACTAGGCCACGTCTCTAACTCCGCCTAAAACATAACTATAGACGTAATCCCACCCAGTCCCCTTACTGCCCCACATAGTAATTATTCCCCAGTTATGTGCCCCCAGTAATATGCCCTGTTATGTGCCCCCAGTAATATGCCCAGCTGTGCCCCCCATTAATATGCCTAGCTGTGCCACACAGTAATATGCCCACATTGCTGCACCCAGTAATATGTTGGGGCCCTGTAATATGCCCACATTGTGCCCCCCAGTAATAAGTTGTGCCCACATTAACATGCCCACATTGTGCCCCCCATTAGTATGCCCACATTGTGCCACTGACAGAAAGTTAAAAAAATAAACAGCACATACTTACCTTCTTCCTAGCAGCATCTGCAGGAGCACCAGAACATCGGTTGCTCTGGTCTGTGGAGGCAGGGCCAAGGCTGACTGCCGCCCTTCTCTGCCCCCAACCCAGACCAGAGGTGTGGAGAGCCTGCAGGGGGGAATGGAGGGATGATGAAGCAGGCAGCCGAGCTGGCTGTCTTCTTCATCATAATACAGGCAACTGTCTCTGCGTCCTATTTTTTGGGGAAAAAGACACACTTTTTCCCAAAAGAAAACTGGGGAAAATGGCAACGCGTCTTATAAAGCAAATACTAATGAGCACTTCCATTATGAAACGCTCACTAGTAGGCAAGAGATGAAGAGAGCGGTGACTGTGGCGCTGCTAGTGCTTGCTGTGCTCACCACTTCCTGGTCTTCTCTGGGCGCCACGTTGCACTGTCCTGGCTGCAAAGGGACATACGGTGCAGACTGTGGCCTGACACTGTACGCAGTCAGGTCACAGTCCAGTGTGGGCCTGGAGAAGATCAGGGAGCAGTGAGTGTAGGAGAGACTGCCGGATCTGCAGAATGGCAGTAGAGCAGGAGAGGTAAGTCAATTTATATTATCTCTGATGGGGGTCAACCTGAGCTCTAATGGAAGTCTGATATGAAGGCTGACATGAGGGTTTGATCTGAGCTCTGATGGCGGTCTGATATGGGGGTCTGATCTGAGCTCTGATGGGGGTCTGACATTGGGGTCTGATCTGAGATCTGATATGGGGGTCTGATCTGAGGTCTGATAGGGGTCTGATATGAAGGTCTGATCTGAGGCCTAATATGGGGGTCTTATCTAAGGTCTGACATGGGGGTAAGATCTGAGGTCTAATGGGGCGTCTGTTATGAGGGTCTGATCTGAGGTCTGACGTGGGTCTGATCTGAGGTCTGATATGGGTCTGATCCTAGGTCTGACATGGAGATCTAATATCTGAGGTCTGATATGTGGGTCTGACCTGAGGTCTGATATGGGGATCTGATATGGGGGGTCTGATCTGAGCTCTGATGGGGGTCTGACATTGGGGTCTGATCTGAGCTCTGATATGGGAGACTGATCTGAGGTCTGATGGGGGTCTGATATGAGGGTCTGATCTGAGGTCTTATATGGGGGTCTTATCTGAGGTCTGACATGTGGGCTTGATTTGAGATCTGATTGGGGGTCCAATCTGAGGTCTGATATGGGAGACTGATCTGAGCTCTGATATGGGGATCTGATCTGAGGTCTGACGTGGAGGTTTGATCTAAAGTCTGACACAGGAGTCTGATCTGAGCTCTGATGGGGATCTGATATGGGGGGGTCTGATCTGAGCTCTGATGGGGGTCTGACATTGGGGTCTGATCTGAGGTCTGATATGGGAGACTGATCTGAGGTCTGATGGGGGTCTGATATGAAGGTCTGATCTGAGGTCTTATCTGGGGGTCTTATCTGAGGTCTGACGTGTGGGTCTGATCTGAGGTCTGATATGAAGGTCTGATCTGAAGTCTTATATGGGGGTCTTATCTGAGGTCTGACGTGTGGGTCTGATCTGAGGTCTTATATGGGGGTCTTATCTGAGGTCTGACGTGTGGGTCTGATCTGAGGTCTGACATGTGGGTCTGATCTGAGGTCTGACATGTGGGTTTGATTTGAAATCTGATTAGGGATGCAATCTGAGGTCTGATATGGGAGACTGATCTGAGGTCTGATATGGGGATCTGATCTGAGGTCTGATGAAGATTGGAGGTCTGTTCTCAGGTCTGATGAAAAATATTTTTTTTCTTATTCTCCTCGTCTAAAACCTAGGTACGTCTTATGGGCCGGTGTCTCTTATAAATAGAATAATATGGTAGTTTTAGGGAGAAAGACTCAGTAAAACTTGTAATTTATTTACTTAAATGCACGTTCGTTCTGGGCCTTGAGGTCAAGGAGGTGGTCCTATCAGCAACTGACAGCCCTCCATCTACGACTGTGTATGTAGAGATAGCTGTCAATCACTGATAGCTCCGCCTCCTGGACTTCAAGCCCCAGAATGAGCAGGAATTTCAATGGAAAAAATACAAGTTTTACTGAATCTTTTCCCATAAAACTATATATCAATCTGCTCTGCTCCTTCTGCTCTATAACATGCTGCTTGTAACTGACATTGCATTTTCATGGTGACAGGTTCCTTTTATTGAGATTTAGCTGGGACTGACAAAGTATAAACTGTTGGTGGGGTTCTGCAGCAGGGTGTATGTTGGGGCAGGGTCACATTAATACTGGGTGGCATCTCCCCATGCTGTGATGCAGACTGCCACCCTAGCATGGTAGCGGTCATACAGATGCTGTGGTCATTTTTGAGAGCTCCTTTGGAAAATGAATGATGGAATCTGATTGGTTGCTATGGGCAACTAAGCCAGTTTTACTTTACATTAATCTGATAAATCTCCCCCCATGTCTCCTGAGTCAAAAAAGTCAGTAGGACTGGTTAAACAATGTCCTGGACAAACCAATGATCCATTCACGAATACTAGAAGGAAAAGGCCATGGTAGCTAAAGGCGCCCCACACCATGACACCTGGTGTTGGTCCTGTGTGTCTCCGCACTATACATGATGGCGGTAGACGCTCTCCAGCCCTCCTGCAAACTCTGATGTGTCCATCATTAGAACCAAGGCAGAACCTGCTTACATCACTGAACACTGGTGCCTCCAATGGTCTATCTCGCGGCACCAGTGCAGGAGGTCTTGGCGATCATGAGCTAGTGGACTTTGTGAACGCAGTCCTACTTCAAGTACACAGTTTCCTATGGTCCGGACAGTCAATATGTGATGACATGACTGTCCTCTGAGATACAGCTGCTCTTCTCATATGGCCATCATGGCGAGTATCTGCCTGTCTTGACAGTCCAGAACCCTCTCTGTGTGTGAGTATCCTCCTCTGACCACTGTCCACACCACCGATTCACTACAGAAAGTTCAGGTCCAACTTTTTCTGAAATTTGAAGGATGGATCATCCAGCTTCTCAAGGTCTCACTGTTCAACCATTTTTAAAGTCTGATAATTGCAAAAATGATGCACGCCTGCAACAACATCCAATCACAGTCCTGTAAGAGAGAAGACGAAAAACAGCGCTGTCAGACAAAAAATACCTGAGGAGCATCTGTGTGTAAAGTAAGGATCTAGTAGTATATATTTATATACATGTTCTCCCCATCATATATCTTAGTAGATAACATGTATGCCACATAAAATAGCAATTCTGGACAATCCTTCCTCCAAACTCTGTGTTGTGCTGTTCCTTTGTTAATCCTACTAGAAATGCATCAAAAAATTGACAACTGGGTGTTACCACTCCGCCCCCGTGAAAGGGTCAGATTGTGCAGGGACACGCCCTCCACTGGTCACTAGAGATGAGCGAATTCAGCTGATTCAACGAATTTTACAAAAAACCTGCTTTGTGACGAATAACTACGCCACAAAGCGGATTTTTTTGTAAGTAGCGGGAGCAATGACAAGGACCTGCGATAGCTCCGCCCCCATCATTGTACCCCTCAGATGCCGCGTTCATACATGATTGCGCCATCTGAGTGTAAAAACAGTGTGAAATTAACATTAAAAAAAATAAATCAAACTTACCGCCTCCATTTGCTCGAGATGGGCCGGCCGCCGCCATCTTGCTTGAAGATCCGGAGCACACCGCCGAGATTACTTCTTCACGCCAGCGGTGTGGTGACATCATATGTCACCACGCATGGGATTTCAGTTGAGTTCTTCAATCAAGATAGAGGCTGGCGGCCCGTTGCGAGCAAATGGAGGAGGTAAGTATCTTTTTTTTTTTGTTTTTTACACTATTTCAGGTTAAATCGATTCGCTGACACGAAGCACGAGGAAATTTGGCTTCGAGGCGAATCGAATTTATCCTGAAATTCGGATTGAATTCCACTTCATGGGATTCGATTCGCTCATCTCTACTGGTCACATCTAGTTGTCAGTTTATTCAGAAATTTCAGGGAGGAATAATAGAGAAACTGCACAATGTTGAGTTGAAAATAAATGAAATAAACGTGGGATCTAAGAAGGAATGAGTCACATTTTCTATATGTAATTTTAGAATGGTGGAGGCCTCGTCAGACCATACGTTGGACTACAGGAGGCAGCGTGTTTTCTGGAGAGGAGCGTTACGTTATAATTAGATGATAATACGTGTGGCGTTTCGACGCCTCCATATCACGTAAGATGAGCAATGGTTAATGGTTCACCTACTTCATAAACCTGCCCTAATAACACGCAGCAGCCGGCATCAGTCAACTCCACCTACGTAGCTGTGTATGTCCCAGATCCCGAACCAGCGTCGTACAGCCTGCATCTGAATACAGATACGTGGGATGGCGGCCTGATGAGAGCAGAGATGAATGTCTCGATTCAAAAACCTCCTCTTAGAAGCTGAAAATTCAAGAGTGACTGCAAATAACCTCAATATCCTGAGAATCAGGAAACTGAGATATGAGGAGCTGTCTGCAGGGAGCAGCGATCAGCAAGGATCTTCTTTCTACTGGTACTGCAGGAAAGGATAGTGAGGACCAAGCCAAACAGCTCCCCATATCTCAGCTTCCTGCAGCATACCTCCCAACCGTCCCAGATCCAGCAGGACAGTCCCGGATTTCAGTGTTCTGCTGTCCTGGTACAATGCAGGTATGTCCCGCTTTCTGGCAGCTGTCCCTTCGTCCGTAGTAAGTTTCCGGCATCTGCTCCCTGCTCTCCTCCTCTGGTCTGTGTGGGGGGCGGGCCAGCCTTGGCTCCGCCCCTCCACAGACTAGAACAGCAGATGTCCTGCTGCTGCTGCTGCTAGGAAGAAGGTAAGTATGTGGTGTTTTTTTTTTCTTTCTGTGAGGGGCACATAACAGGACATATTACTGGGGGGGCGCACAATGTGGGCATATTACTGGGGGCACAGCTGGGCATATTACGGTGGGGCCCAATGTGAGCATATTACTGGTGGGCGCAGCTGGGCATATTACTGGGGGAACAATGTGAACATATTACTGTAGGCACAGCTGGGCATATTACTGGGGGAACAATGTGAACATATTACTGTAGGCACAGCTGGGCATATTACTGGGGGTACAATGTGAACATATTACTGTAGGCACAGCTGGGCATATTACTGGGGGTACAATGTGAACATATTACTGGTGGGCGCAGCTGGGCATATTACTGGGGGTACAATGTGGGAATATTACAGGGGGCACAGCTGGGCATATTACTGGGGGTACAATGTGAACATATTACTGTAGGCACAGCTGGGCATATTACTGGGGGAACAATGTGAACATATTACTGTAGGCACAGCTGGGCATATTACTGGGGGTACAATGTGGGAATATTACAGGGGGCACAGCTGGGCATATTACTGGGGGTACAATGTGGGAATATTACTGTGGGCACAGCTGGGCATATTACCGGGGGCACAATGTGGGCATAAATACTGTGCGGTGGCATGAAGGGGGAATAATTACTATGGGGGGCATTAAGGAGACTGGGTGGGATTAGGTGTATAGTTATGTTTTGGGCGGAGTTAGAGGCGTGGCCTAGTGTGGAAAGTTGGGAGGTATGCTGCAGGAAAGGAAAGTGAGGACCATGTCAAACAGATCCCCATATCTCAGCTTCCTTCAGTCTTCTGGAACTGACATAGGGGGGAAGGGATTGGGGGCTAAATGTCACATTTGTCTGAGGTCACAGATGACCCAGACTCGGTAAGGAGAGCCCAAGACGATATCAAATCAAATTTTTGACCAGTTGAAAAACTTATTAGAAAAGCTTCAAACTGTTTGTGGCCAGATGAATCTGCATCAGAGATCATCGACCCATGGCTCTACAGCTGGTGTTAAACCACAACTCTCAGCATGCTCTGATAGACCCAGAAGTAGTTGTTCTGCACCAGCTGGAGAGCTGAAGCCAAGACGACAGGGTAAACCTGTACCCCGCTTTTTTGGAGTCCATACATGGTGTAATGGGAGGATGCAGACGGTATGGCGGGAGCTGATAGGGAGAGAGCTGCAGCAGAAAAGACACGCTCCCTGAGCTGATAGGGGATGCTCTCACTGCCTGTCCATGAGGAAAGCACAGTATGACGGGAGGAGATGTATTCAAGGTGGCGCTGTATAAAGGAATGAACCTAATGAAAAGCGGCACTGCGCGCTGTGTGATTGAGAGGCTGCAAGAAGGTGGGCGATGTATGACTGTAGAGGGTTGTCTGAATGGAAAGGCTGTACAAGGAGGGGTGTGTGATGTGCTGCCTTAAAGGGGCTGCAACACCATTAAATGTTATACATTCAGGATAGATTACTTTTGTTATTTACTTTCTGATGTAACAATTCTCCATTTGTGAGATGTTGAGAAAGAATTGTAAGAGCTGCGGCACAAAGGACACGCTCCCTGAGCTGTGATAGGGAGAGAGCTGCGGCACAAAGGACACGCTCCCTGAGCTGTGATAGGTTTAGAGCTGCAGCAGAAAAGACACACTCCCTGAGCTGTGATAGGCAGAGAGCTGCAGCAGAAAGGACGCGCCCCCTGAGCTGTGATAGGGAGAGAGCTGCGGCACAAAGGACACACTCCCTGAACTGTGACAGGGAGAGAGCCGCAGCAGAAAAGACATGCTCCCTGAGCTGATAGGAAGAGAGCTGCAGCAGAAAAGACACGCTCCCTGGGTTGTGATAGGAAGAGAGCTGCAGCAGAAAAGACACGCTCCCTGGGTTGTGATAGGGAGAGAGTTGCAGCAGAAAGGACATGCTCTCTAAGATGTGATAGGTATAAAGCTGCAGCAGAAAAAACACGCTCCCTGAGCTGATAGGGAGAAAGCTACAGCAGAAAAGACACACTCCCTGCGCTGTGGATAGGCAGAGAGCTGCAGCAGAAAAGGACACGATCCCTGAGCTGTGATAGGCAGAGAGCTGCAGCAGAAAGGACACGCTCCCTGAGCTGTAATACGTATAGAGCTTCAGCAGAAAGGACACGCTCCCTGAGCTGTGATAGGTATGGGACTGCAGCAGAAAGGACACGCTCCCTGAGCTGTGATAGGTATAGAGCTGCAGAAGAAAAGACATGCTCTCTAAGATGTGATAGGTATAAAGCTGCGGCAGAAAAAAAACACGCTCCCTGAGCTGATACGGAGAGAGTTGCAGCAGAAAAGACACGCTCCCTGGGTTGTGATAGGGAGAGAGTTGCAGCAGAAAAGACACGCTCCCTGGGTTGTGATAGGGAGAGAGCTGCAGCAGAAAAGACACGCTCCCTGAGCTGATAGGGAGAGAGTGGCAGCAGAAAGGACACGCTCCCTGAGCTGTGATGGGGAGAGAGCTGCAGCAGAAAAGACACGCTCCCTGAGCTGATAGGGAGAAGCTACAGCAGAAAAGACACGCTCCTGACTGACGCTCCTGGGAAAACGCTCCCTGAGCTGATAGGGAGAAAGCTACAGCAGAAAAGACACACTCTCTGCGCTGTGATAGGCAGAGAGCTGCAGCAGAAAGGACATGCTCCCTGAGCTGTGATAGGCAGAGAGCTGCAGCAGAAAGCACACTCTCCCTGAGCTGTGATAGGCAGAGAGCTGCAGCAGAAAGGACATGCTCCCTGAGCTGTAATACGTATAGAGCTGCAGCAGAAAAGACACACTCCCTGAGCTGTGATAAGGAGAGAGCTGCAGCAGAAAGGACACGCTCCTTGAGCTGTGATAGGTATAGAGCTGCAGCAGAAAGGACACGATCCTTGAGCTGTGATAGGTATAGAGCTGCAGAAGAAAAGACATGCTGTCTAAGATGTGATAGGTATAAAGCTGCGGCAGAAAAAAACACGCTCCCTGAGCTGATAGGGAGAGAGTTGCAGCAGAAAAGACACGCTCCCTGGGTTGTGATAGGGAGAGAGTTGCAGCAGAAAAGACACGCTCCCTGGGTTGTGATAGGGAGAGAGCTGCAGCAGAAAAGACACGCTCCCTGGGTTGTGATAGGGAGAGAGCTGCAGCACAAAAGACACGCTCCCTGAGCTGATAGGGAGAGAGTGGCAGCAGAAAAGACACGCCCCCTGAGCTGTAATAGTGAGAGAGCTGCAGCAGAAAAGAACCCCCCCCCCTTCCTTAGCTGTTATAGGGAGAGAGCTGTTGAAGAAAAGACACGCTCCCTGAGCTGTTGTAGGGAGAAAGCTGCAGCAGACAAGATACGCTCTCTGAGCTGATAGGGAGAGAGCTGCAGCAGAAAAGGCACACTCCCTGATCTGTGATAGGAAGAGAACTGCAGCAGAAAAAGACACGCTCCCTGAGCTGTAATATTGAGAGAGCTGCAGGAGAAAAGAAACCCCCCTTAGCTGTTATGGGGAGAGAACTGCAGCAGAAAGGACATGCTCCCTGAGCTGTGATATGTATAGAGCGGCAGCAGAAAAGACACGCTTCCACTCCCTGAGCTGTGATTGGGATGAAAGCTGCACCAGAAAAAACACATCCTTGAGCTGTGTTAGGGAGAGAGCTGCAGCAGAAAAGACACGCTCCCTGAGCTGTGATAGGGAGAGAGCTGCAGCAGAAAAGACACGCTCCCTGAAGCTGTGATAGGGAGAGAGCTGCAGCAGAAAGAAACATCTCCCTGATGCTGTAAGAGAGAGCTGCAGCAGAAAAGACACGCTCCTAGCTGATATGAGAGAGCTGCACAGCAAAACTGAAATCATGCCGGCTTAAGAGCTGCAATAGGAAAGAGAGAGCTGTTAGGCTGAAAATAAGACCCCAACACCCCCCACCTAACCCCTGAGCTGTAGCCCCCTAGGGAGCTGAAGCTGTTATGAACCATGCTGAGCTGTAGCTGCAGAATCAGCTGCAAGCTTCAGCAAAGGACACGCCACATGAGATAGCTGAGAGTGTAGCTGAAAAGACATAGCCCCTAAGCTGCTAATAGAGCTGCAGCAGCAAGGAACACCCCCTGATCTGATAGCAGGAGAAACAGAGCTAATAGCAGCAGAGGCAATAACAACATGCTCCCTGAGCTGTAATAGGAAGGCAGCAGCAGAAGAGATGCCAGCCTCCCAAGGACATCTTCTGCAGAAAGAGACCCCTGAGCTGTATAGGGAGAGAGCTGCAGCAGAAAGAACACCCCCTGAGCTGTAAGGGAGCTGCAAATAACCCCTGAGGGAGAGAGCTGCAGCAGGAAATACACTCCCTGAGCTGTAATAGGGAGAGAGCTGCAGCAGGAAATACACTCCCTGAGCTGTAATAGGGAGAGAGCTGCAGCAAAAAGAACACCCCCTGAGCTGTAATAGGGAGAGAGCTGCAGCAAAAAGAACACCCCCTGAGCTGTAATAGGGAGAGAGCTGCAGCAGAAAGAACATCCCCCATGAGAAAGGACACGCCTCCTGAGCAGAGCAACTTGAGCAATCAATAGGGGGTTTATGGATCCATGTGAGGTAGAGGGCTGGTTCTAGATTTGCTAGAAAAACATTGTCATGGACTATAAGGGAAGTGAGATGTGATGGGAGGCACAGTATGAAGGGTTCTACAGTATAGTTGTATGAAGATGCCTATAATGGATGATGCCGGATGATGCCAGGCACAGTATGGGGGTGCTGTATGATGCCAGGCACAGTATGGGGGTGCTGTATGATGCCAGGCACAGTATGGGGGTGCTGTATGATGCCAGGCACAGTATGGGGGTGCTGTATGATGCCAGGCACAGTATGAAGGGGGGTGCTGTATGATGCCAGGCACAGTATGGGGGTGCTGTATGATGCCAGGCACAGTATGGGGGTGCTGTATGATGCCAGGCACAGTATGGGGGTGCTGTATGATGCCAGGCACAGTATGGGGGTGCTGTATGACAGGAGGTGCTAGATGAAAAGAGAAGCTGTATAAAGGGAGGACAGCGTTGGACTGGGGTGCCTGGTGCAACCAGTAAACATCATTCTGGGGCTCAGTGTAAAGCTCGATGCAGATACCAGCTGCTCACACAGCGCAGGCAGCAGCGAGACGCTCACCATGGTTTGATTATGGGGTCCCTGCAGCGACTTCGAGAAGGCAGGTCCCTGGGGAAGGAGCACATTGGCTGGCGGCCTCTGTGCCTCGAAGTCGTCTCCGCAGCCCGATGCATCTGTAATAATAGACTGGGTAGTCTCTGAAATAATCCACGCAGTGTAGGCTGGAAGCTGCCTATTCACAAGGGGTGGGGGACTGGGGGCCCAACCTTGATCAGGGGCCCACAGGGGGATTCCGAGTCCGAGCCTCATGGGAGATAATGTGTGATAGAAGGCTCTGTATAAAGGGAGCCATTGTGTGATTGGCTGCGCTATATGGCGGTGTATTAATGGTCCTATATGATGGATGGTTCTGTATATTTGGAGGCGCCATATACAGGGAGGCGCTGTGTGATCAAAGGCGCTAAATGAAGTGAAGATCCATATAAAGGGAGGCATTGTAAGAAAACTAAGGGCTCATGCCCACGAATGTGTGTGCCCTGCGCTGCAAATAGCGGTATACACCGCATGGGTACCGGCCTTGTGCCCGCCGTTCGCGGACCCGTTCACTTGAATGGGCCCGCAATCTGCAAGATTTAGTCCACACTGCAGAAAAATAGAACATGCAGAGGCACAGATCGAAATGCCACGGATGCACTCCCTACTGCTTCTGTGGGCTTCCGCTCCGTCCCTCCACTCCATATCTTGCAGATTGTAGACCCAATCAAGTGAAGGGTCCGCATCCATAATAGGGAGTGCACACGACTAGTTATACGGATATCGCAAACCTGCTGTTTGTGGGCCGCAATACGGGCACGGGCCGCCCACGATCGTGAGCCCTAAACCAGAGAACAAGGATCCATATACTGCGCCTACTGATACAGATATGAGATAGATAGATAGATAGATAGATAGATTCATAGATAGATAGATATTAGATAGATAGATAGATAGATTCATAGATAGATAGATAGATAGATAGATAGATAGATTCATAGATAGATAGATTCATAGATAGATAGATATGAGATAGATAGATAGATAGATTCATAGATAGATAGATATTAGATAGATAGATAGATAGATAGATTCATAGATAGATAGATAGATAGATAGATAGATAGATAGATAGATTCATAGATAGATAGATTCATAGATAGATAGATATGAGATAGATAGATAGATAGATAGATAGATAGATATGAGATAGATAAATAGATAGATATATAGGGCTGCAATACAGGCACGGGCTTCACACGATTGTGAGCATGAGCCCTAAACCAGAGAACAAGGATCCATATACTGCGCTTACTCATACAGATATGGGATAGATAGATAAATAGATAGATAATAGATAAATTCATAGATAGATAGATAGTAGATAGATAGATAGATAGATAGATAGATAGATAGATAGATAGATAGATAGATAACAATAGATAGATAATAGATAGATAGATAGATAGATAGATAGATAGATAGATAGATAGATAGATAGATAGATAGATAATATAGATAGAGATAGATAGATAGATAGATAGATAGATAGATAGATAGATAGATAGATAGATAGATAGATAGATAGATAGATAGATATAGATAGATAGATAGATAGATAGATAGATAGATAGATAGATAGATAGATAGATAGATAGATAGATAGATAGATAGATAGATAGATAATAATAGATAGATAATAGATAGATAGATAGATAGATAGATATAGATAATAGATAGATAGATAGATAGATAGATAGATAGATAGATAGATAGATAGATAGATAGATAGATAATAAATAGATAGATAGATAGATAGATAGATAGATAACATAGATAGATAGATAGATAGATAGATAGATAGATAGATAGATAGATAGATAGATAGATAGATAGATAGATAGATAGATAGATAAATAGATAGATAGATAGATAGATAGATAACAATAGATAGATAATAGATAGATAGATAGATAGATAGATAGATAGACAGACAGACAGACAGACATGAGATAGATAGATAGATAGATAATAGATAGATGATAGAAGATAGGGCCGTGGATTTCTACAAGCCCTGTTCAGATGAATGGAACTGATTTTCAGTGGCAGAAATTTTCTGCATCAAGATCTGCTACATGTGAAGGCGTCCTATAAGTCTACGTCAGTGTGCGTCGTCTCGGCAGGAAAGCAGACACTGAAGGCAGAGAATTCCCCTAATATAAACCTCCTCTAGAGGCCCTTTATCATGGAAGGTCACATGAGGCCACGCGCACCGGACCTTACGTTACTGCAGTAATATTCAGATACTCAGAGATTTTTTGACAATTTTCATTAAATTGCCCCAAGTATTCACAGATTCACCTCTCAGCAGAAGTCTCTTTTGTCCAGTGGCGGATTAAGCCGCCTGATGCCCGTGAAGAGACAGGTAGAAAAAAACTGAGACCAGGATACAGTAGCGCAGCGTGCTACAGCGAGAGCAAATATTGCGTGTTACTCGTTAGCGTGTATTATGGACAAACAGGTAATGGTGGCTGCTGACAACGGGAAAAGGGTTTGGTGTCAGCGCAGCTCGCTGGAAACCAGACTAAGAATAGACGGAAAAATTCTCAGTTTAGCTCCATTGCACCACCTACTGGTCGACTTGTGAATCAAACAAAAATTGCATGCAGTTGCATGTCTGGATGGGGGAGGGGTGTTTCTATCGGGCCAGCTTTACAGCAGCATGTTAGTCTGGTTAGTGAGTATTTTCAACGTGGATTTTGACACGATTTTCACATCTAAAATCCACACATAAAACGCATGCAGTCCATCTCCTATTAATTCCAGTGGGAAAACCGCACAGTAATTTACAAGGCCTAATATTTTTTCTGCACACTGCAGAAAAAAAGGAGTGACGTTAAATCTTGGCCTCCGTTCACACAGGGTTTTTTACCAGTGGCATTTGGCACAGATTCCACGGCATTCCATACTGGTAGCGCTGAATCTGCCTTGTATGGTTTCCAGTGGGAAGCGGCCCTGCACATCATGTGGCCATGTATAACCATGACTGCACCAAAAAAGGACATGTCGGGGTGGATGCCACTGGAACCTGTAGCGCATGTCTACTCATGGATTAGCTCCATTCATTGGGGCTAAGCCACAAGCAGGTCCACAGCATTCAAAGTGAGAAACCACAAGCAGATCCACAGCATTCAAAGTGAAAAGCACAAGCACGTCCACGGCATTCAAACTGAAAAACCACAAGCAGGTCCACAGCATTCAAAGTGAAAAGCACAAGCACGTCCACGGCATTCACACTGAAAAACCACAAGCAGGTCCACAGTATTCAAACTGAAAAAACACAAGCAGGTCCACGACATCCACACTGAAAAACCACAAGCAGGTCCACGGCATTCAAACTGAAAAAGCACAAGCAGGTTTATGGTATTCAACCAGAAAAACCACAAGCAGGTCCACGCCATTCAAACTGAAAAACCACAAGCAGGTTTACGGTATTCAACCAGAAAAACCACAAGCAGGTCCACGCCATTAAAACTAAAAAAACCACATGCAGGTCCACGACATTCACACTGAAAAACCACAAGCACGTCCACGGCATTCAAACTGAAAAACCACAAGCAGGTCCACGGCCTTCACACTGAAAAACCACAAGCAAATCCATAGTATTCAACCTGAAAAACCACAAACAGGTCCACGACATCCACACTGAAAAACCACAAGCAGGTCCACGGCATTCAAACTGAAAAAGCACAAGCAGGTTTACGGTATTCAACCAGAAAAACCACAAGCAGGTCCACGCCATTCAAACTGAAAAACCACAAGCAGGTTTACGGTATTCAACCAGAAAAACCACAAGCAGGTCCACGCCATTCAAAATTTAAAAAAACACATGCAGGTCCACGACATTCAAACTGAAAAACCACAAGCAGGTCCACGGCATTCAAGCTGAAAAACCACAAGCAGGTCCATGGCATTCACACTGAAAAACCACAAGCAGGTTTACGGTATTCAACCTGAAAAACCACAAGCAGGTCCACGCCATTAAAACTAAAAAACCACATGCAGGTCCACGACATTCACACTGAAAAACCACAAGCAGGTCCACGGCATTCACACTGAAAAACCACAAGCAGGTTTACGGTATTCAACCTGAAAAACCACAAGCAGGTCCACGCCATTCAAACTAAAAAACCACAAGCAGGTCCACGGCATTCAAGTTGAAAAACCACAAGCAGGTCCACGGCATTCACACTGAAAATCCACAAGCAGGTCCACAGAGGTCACATTGAATAACCACAAGTAAGTCCACGGCATTCACACTGAAAAACTACAAGCAGGTCCACGGCATTCACGCTGAAAAACTACAAGCAGGTCCACGGCATTCACACTGAAAAACTACAAGCAGGTCCATGGCATTCACACTGAAAAACTACAAGCAGGTCCACGGCATTCACACTGAAAAACTACAAGCAGGTCCATGGCATTCACACTGAAAAACCACAAGCAGGTCCACGGCATTCACACTGAAAAACTACAAGCAGGTCCACGGCATTCACACTGAAAAACCAGACACAGGTCAATGGCACTCAACCTGAAAAACCACGGCAGAAACCACAGCAATCCCTTGGTGTGGATTCTGTCCCAAATCCACATCTACACAACCGTGTAAAAAAAAAAAAACATAAAAAACCAAGGAATTTTGACACGGATTCCACATTGGGGGTCATTTACAAAGACCAGCACTTTACGCCGATCTTTGATTCCCTCCTTGCACTGCCGGAGGATGCGCATAATTTATGACATGGCGTGCGGCGCATCATAAATTAGGCACATCTACGGCAGTCTGTGCACATGGAGTGAAAATCTGCTCCACTCCGTGAGCATCTTTTATTTGCCTAAAGCTAGTGGAAACGTAAGTGAATATGCTGGGGCCAATGGCGGGGCCCCAGCCCAGCGCGGCCTCTGACACCCCCCGCCACTCCCAAGTGGTGAGGACAGCTTAAAAATGCCACATGCGGCAAAATATTGTTGCACAGGCACTAAAGGTCACAAAACGGGGTCTTGCGACTTTTTTATGCCACTTTTGCTTTAGTAAATGACCCCCATTGTTTTTTCTTTCAGCACAGAGAAGACTCTGTGTGAACTCAGCCTTACGGGTGCATTCTTGCTGTGAGTTCAGGTCAATAGACCTGCGGTCAGGCCAGCAGCGTAATAGGAGACACCAGCAAAGATTTTCGCGGTTCTCTATGTCCCTATAAGTAGATTGTAAAAACATTAAAACAGGAAAACAAAAAAAGGTGGGAAATTTTTGAACTAAAAAGAAAAATTTTTTTTGCATGTTTCTTTTGCAAAGCTAATTTTATATTCCCTTTTTCATAAGCGTCTGCTCATGGCGATCATCGGTCGCAGTTACGACCACAGCAAATGGATTCCATGGTCGGGAACGGCTTCCGTTGATCCAAAAAATGTCTTCCAAGGCTCGTTATAATGTGATTGCTGCATGACTGCGCCAGCCGGTAGCACTGTGATTATGACCATTACGTATTCGTAAGGGTTAGTGAGCGACTCTGTCTCTGTGTGCTAATGAGCTGAGGACTCTCATGGCCATCGATCTTGTTTAGGAATCATTCACGTCGCTGTCTGCCACATTCGCCGTCCGATCGTTGCGACCGTATATATCGCTCCGATCTGGCGTTCACAGCTGTATCACAGTAAGGACAGGAGCCTGTGTCATTAGAGCCTCAGCGGGGGTGCACGACCCATACAATAACATGGCTGCTGTCGTTAACGGAGGAAAGCGCAGCCCCTGACTGGCCTGTAATAAATGGAAGGAGCACAATTAGCCATCTGCTGCATGTCCCTGATTCCAGGCTGGCTTCTGAAAACTCAGGCCGCTTCCTGTATGAGTCACTATTATGCCTGTAATGGAAAGGAACAGAAGAAGCAGTCAGGGAAGACAGACGCACGAAACTCAGGCACAATGGAGAAAATAGCAGGAAGGACCACAAGATGGTGACTTCCGAGCCGCAGACACATCTATGAGCAGGGCTGCTCTCCGAGCCTCGGGTGTTATACTTCTCTATACCTATTGTATTAGGGCACGGCCGCACCGTCAGGGTTCCTGATGCAGTTCTGGAAGCCAAAACCAGGAGTGAATTCAGAACAGAGGAGAAGTTGTGTCTGTCCTTTAGGCCTCTTTCACAAGAGCGTAACGGATTAGGTCCGGATGCGTTCAGGGAAACTCGCACCATTTTGCAAGCAAGTTCAGTCAGTTTTCTCTGCGATTGCGTTTAGTTGTTCAGTTCTTTCTGCGCGGGTGCATAAAAAACTGAAGGTTTACAAACAGCATCTCTTAGCAACCTTCAGTGAAAAAGCAAATTGCGTCCGCACTTGCTTGCAGATACAATGCGTTTTTCACTGAAGCCCCATTCACTTCTATGGAGCCAGGGCTGGTTGAAAAACGCAGAATATAGAACAGGCTGCGTTTTTCACGCAACGCAGAACTGGTGCGTGAAAAAAAAAACGCTCATGTACACAGACCCATTGAAATGAATGGGTCAGGATTCAGTGCGGCTACTATGTGTTCACGTCATGCGTTCGTGTAAAGGCGCCTGCTGATGTTTGTGGAGGTGATGGGTCCCCATTAAAGGGAACCTGTCATCAACTTTATGCTGCCCATACTAACGGCAGAATAAAGTAGAGACAGGTGAGATGATTTCAGCGGTCTGTCATTTAAAAGTTGTGTAAGTAAGTGGTTGCCGAGAACCAACATCACAATCATTGCAGACTGGGCCTGGAAAAGAGTCACGACCACCTGAGAAGAGTCCTGGTTATTCATGAATTCCTGCTCTCCCTGCCCACCTGCTGATGATTGACAGTCTTCTACCTAGTTTTCTCCCTTTCTATCTAGGAGAGAACTGCCAGTCATCAGCAGATGGGCGGGAGAGCAGGAGATTAGGATTAACCAGGACTCTTCTCAGGTAGATTTGACTCTTTTCAAGGCTTGTGCTGCAATGATTATGATGCTGGTTCTCTGCAACCACTCACTTTTAGCTCATGAGTGATACACCGCTGACATCAGCATTTCTGTCATTATTTTATGCTGCTCTCAGTGAGGTCAGCATAAAGTTGATGACAGGTTCCCTTTAAAAGGGTTATCCTGAAATGACGGCTTATCTCCACACTCTGTTAGTGTCCGATCTTTGGGGATCTAACTGCCGGAACCTGAAACAATTATGGGAAAGGGGGACCTGTTTCCCCCATTTGAAGGAAGTGACAATAAAGCATGTTCACTGCTTCTCCGTAAAAAGTCTATGGGACTCGGCTATCTCAGTCCCATGGGGTTTGAGAGTAGACACAAAAAAGCAAATGCTCCCATTCTCGTGATCTGTGGGGCTCCCAGTGGTCAGACCCCCCAATGATCACTTAAAGGGGTTATGCCATGATTGACGTAAAAAATAATTCAATTTCCGTTTTTTTGCTGCCCGTATGCAGAACCATTCACTTAAAGAAAAACTGGAAATGACCTTGTGCAATCCGCGTCCGTATGTCTGCATGGCCGTTCTGTAAAAATATAGAACATGTCCTATTATAGTTCACAGTACAGATAAAGATAAGACTGCTCTTTTAGGGGCCGCCCATTCCATTCCGCAAAATGCGGAATACACACCATCGGTATCCGTGTTTTTTGGATCCGCGTTTTTCAGACTGCAAAACATCCAACGGTCGATCGCATGAGCCCTAATAAACATAGAACCAGCCCTGTACCTCACATGGATCCAGAGATCTCCCCATTCATTGTTATGACAGATTTATTTCATGCTGGCAGCTGTCCTTTCTCAGGGGGCATGTCCTTTCTGCTGCAGCCCTTTCCCTGTAACAGCCACAGCTTCTAACAGCAGATACGGCTGGTGACAATTGAAGATTTAAACCTGCGACCACCTTAGTGGTGGACAAGAAATAAGGAGAAGAACAACCAGCAGGTGGCGCTGTACAGATACATCTTATTGAATAACTCAGTCACTATGCTAAATTTTTAATTACATTCAATTACAAAAGTATTCAGATCCAGGGGCTGGTTTGAAAAAATAATATTTTTCATTGCACAACTCCTTTAAGAGTTATGTTCTGGAACAGGATAAATTGTCATTCTGTAATTGTCTACGACATAAATATGCATTATCCGATTTATCCCTTATCATCTATAGGAGAAACAGACTGTGATAAAATGACTGGAAGGCTGAGGCGGGGGCCTTGATTATCAGACCTCTCGTGATCATGACAGGAACGGATCTGGACGGTGGATTAGGGAATTGTGTAAATGCACTTTCCTAATTACGGCGTACAGAGAGGTCTACATCCAACAAGGATGTGAAAGGCAGAAATCAAATTACAGGAAGCGAATGGTAAGAACTGTTACCGCTGAGGGTCGTCCGTCAGTTATTCAGGGGCAATTACGTCTTCATATGGATGATGGATAATTGCAGTAATAATGCAGCGCACGTTACCCATAGTCTGGGTCTAATAATAAGAAGCAAATACTTTTCTTTATGAAATCCTTGCAACGACTAGTGGAGTGAATCTGACAACGGGCCTGGGTGCAGCTTGTTATGCTACGAGCAGTTGTCACATGCCTTCCTCTCACACAGGAAGAAGATGCGCCTGAGCGCTTCTCTACCGGCCAGACTTGCCTGAGATGTTGAGAACGATGGAGATGTGAGACGAGAAGGAAGCCGAGACTGCTTCCCCTATAAGGCTAGTTTCACACTAGCGGCATGCTTCTCCGGCAGGCTGTTCCGGCGGGACAACTGATCTGTGCTGCCGCTAGTGCACGCGTGTGGCCAGAACTCCACTACAGCCCCTATTTACTTTAATGGGGGTGGGCCGCAGCACGGTAAACATGCCGAGAGGCGGCCGGAATAAAACTACGACATGCCTGCCAGAGAAGCATGCCGCTAGTGTGAAAGTAACGTAAAATCCCTTTAAATCGGTTATCCAATACTATAAAAAATGTATATACTTACCCCACTCCCTCCGCCGTTCCTGGTCCCTGCACCGCCGCATGCTCATTCTCCCCGTGCGCGGATGAAAACATCTGGTGTCGGGGGGAGCAACCAATGGCAGATGGGGACAGGGATGAGCCTCCCTAGCATTGCAGGTGACACTAGGGAGGTTTGTCCCTGTCTGCCATTGGCTGCCCCCCCCCACGACACCAGATGTTTTCATCTGCGCACAGGGAGAAGCAGCAGTGGCGGTGCGGGACCAGGAGCGGTGCGGGACCAGGAGCGGCGCAGGGAGCAGGAAGCGGCGTAAGTATATTGACATACCTCCCAACCGTCCCGGGTCCAGCGGGATAGTCCCGGATTGCAGTGGCTGTCCCGCTGTCCAGGTACGGAGGAGGTATGTCCCGCTTTCTTGCAGCTGTCCCTGCGTCCATAGGAAGCAGAGACAGTTGCCATAACGAAGCTTCATCATCCCTTCTCCCTGCTGGCTCTCCACACCTCTGGTCTGTGCGGGGAGTGGGGGAGGGGGCGAGGCCTCCAAAATGCGTTCTGTTTCGTTTGGTTGCGTTCCAGTACCGGAGAGCAAACCGCAGCATGAGGAACAAGACGGATCCATCATGACCCCCAAGGCAAGTCAATGGGGACAGATCCGTTTTCTCTGACACAATCTGACACAATAGAAAACGGATCCATCCCCCATTGACTTTCAATGGAGTTCATGACGGATCCGTCTTGGCTATGTTACAGATAATACAACCGGATCCGTTCAGAACGGATGCAGATGTATTATCAGTAATGGAAGTGTGAAAGTAGCCTTACAATCATTTTTCAACCCCCTGAAAGATTCCAATTGCCCGATGAAAAAGCGTTTGCAAGTTCATCGGGTAATCGGCGGCAGTATTACACTGCCAGATCATTGCTAACGAGCTTTCATATGAACACTCGTTAGTGATGATCTGAATGATTATCTGTGCATGTAATATAAGCTTAAGTCTACAGGGTGGATGGATATACCTGAGCATTATCGGGTGATCAGATACTTATCAATGTGGAATATCCTGTGAGATATGGATATCCCCTTTAAGAGCTATCCCCTAGCTGGCCCTGTGCTCTCGGTCTCATAGACTGTGCTTTGGTTGCTGCTCAGGTAAAAGTAGTCATGACTGCATTATCATTGTACCGTGAGGTAGGTTGGGCCCCAGTCCTGGCTCTGCTATAGGGCCCTATAAATGATTATCTATGTCTGCTATGATCTCCTGTGCGCTCCATGCGTCTGCAGATGAAAGCGCCGTCCTCCTGCACCCCCTCCCCTCCGATGTGTGTAGGAGGGGGAGACCCCTGTGGGGAGCGGCTGCACATTGCTCGGGTTTTCAAGAACAGGATGAAAATGTACACAGATTAATGAGAGGCGCCTCCCTGCAGAAAGAAGAGGCGCTGGAGATGAGACGCCTCCTGCCCTTCCTTTATAAAGCAGGACACTATTTCGTGGCGCTCTCCGTGGTTGTCACTGTACACAGCGATGAAGTGCGGCCAGACTTTCCTCGACTAAGATGAAGACTCCTATCCCAGGTCAGAAAGCTTACAGGCCCTAAACTCTTTCGGACCCCCCCACCCCCACCCCCAAGAGTAATCAGCAGGGATATCCAGAAAACAAAATACAATAATGCACCGTTCTCTAACATAAAAGGTAAAGGCTGGAGATTAAAGGGGATTATCCTCTGGATAGGTCATCAGTATCTGATCGCCCGGCACCCGGGACCCCCGCCGATCAGCTGTTTTGAGATGGCAGTGAGCACCGCTGCCTTCTCTCAGCTCACCAAGCACAGCGCCATACATTGTATAGTGGCGGTGCTTGGTATTGCAGCTCAGCCCTTTCACATGAATGAGACAAAGCTGTTCCTAGGCCTTGTGGTCGATGGTCGTAACCAGCCATCAGAAAAAAAAGAGCATGGTGATTCCCTGAAACAGCTGATCGGTGGGGTGCCGGGACTCGGATCCCAGATGATATAATGATGATCAGGGGCGCAGCTAAAGGCTTATGGGCCCTGGTGCAAGAGTTCAGCTTGGGCCTCCATTCCTCCAATTGCTTTGTGCGCACATAGCCTTCGTGATGCCTGAGGCAAAAATTTAAATGTAACCCACCCCCCTTCCCCCATGCCAAATTCTTGACCCAACCCCTTCCCTCCAGCCATACCGGTGTTTTCTTATGCTCCTGGGCCCGGTAGCGACTGCCACCTCTTCAACCCCTATAGCTACGCCCCTGATGATGACCTATCCTGCGGATGCGTCATCATAATCTGTACCTGGACAACCCCTTTAAGCCTTATTTCACGTGCGTGATACAAAATGCATCACTTGTGAAAAAACTGATGGTTTTGAATGCAAGTTGAATTAGTTTTGACCGCTACTGTGTTCAGTATTTTTCAGTAGTTTTTTTGCGCCAGGATTGCATCCATTTTACATCCGTTTTTTCCTGAGTGTGAAGAAAAACTGAAGTATAATGCACAGCACCTCCTAGAAACCATCTGTGAAAAAAATGGACACATCCGGATACCATGCGTGTGCTGTTTTTTTTTTTTTTTTATTCACTCACTCATTGACTTCAAGGAACCAGTCCTGCGTGAAAAACGGATGGAGATACTACATAGAAAATTCAAGTAGCTGCATAAGCAGACAGGTCAGGAGCGGTGACAGCTCCTCTTCACGCAGAAATTTTATTGATAAGGGATTTCCACATTTCTATGGAAGAAAAAATTGCGTGGAAATTGCTCTGAAATCCCAGCATGTAGGGGGTTGTCCCATCACAAGAACGTATCTCCTAGGATAGGGGGAAAAGTGTCTGATCGGTGGGGGCTCCAACCTACCCCACTGATCACTAGAACAGGGGACAGTGTTAAACCTCATTCACACGTCCGTGTCCGTGAAAAGGTGGTCAGTGATGCCTCCGTGAAGGGTCCGTGTGTGGTCCATGTGTCCGTTTTATGCTGTCCACGTGTCATCAGTGTTTCAGCTGAAAAATTATTTTCTCTTATCTCTTCCTAATGATCCGTGAAACACTGATGAAATCCGTGTTGCATCCGTGGTTTTCACAAACCCATAGACTATAATGAGCGGCCAAAATAGAGCAAAAACACGGACCCACGGAAAAATGATGTGTGGAGAACCCGTACAGTACACATGTGAGGCTTTACCCTGTTTGACTGGAGCAGAAGACATGCGCATGCACGTCCGACACTCCATTCAACTCCACGGGACTGAAGGAGATAGGTGAGCGCTTGTACAGTTATCACCAGCAGAGATGAGCGGTGAATACATGTGCTGCTCCAGTCAAATGGAGTAACACGGGCCCCAGTTCTCATGATCATTGGGGTCGGTTGAACGCCTATCAGCCCCCCACTCCCCCGATGATCAGACTGTGGATAGGGGATACTTTCTTGTCATGGGAGAACAAGATTTCTTCCTGAACGCTTACCACCCTTCCATATTCCATATATTTTTCTATAACGGCCCGATAATCCAGAACGTCTGATAATCAGGTTCCATTGACTCTGTTTAATCATTGTTCTACCACCACTGCAGGAAGCCAACTCCCAGCATCCACTACTCCTTCATATAATCAAGCATGCTAACATTAGAGTCTCCTGCTTTAGCTGCATTGCAGGTTACTGATGGCCAGCGACCTCTCTGCTGACCCCAAGCCTCTGTCCGGCCTCTGTTCTCCCTGAGGCTCCCAGTGCCAGCCTGCTTCTCCTCGTTTGTCCCTGAGGCTGGATATAGACAATCCTGCCATTGTGATCCCTCCTCCAGCAGTGACATCACGGAACAGTGCAACCTCATGTCAACCCCCTTATCCATGCAGAATACACCCGTCTGCAGCGCTCGCCGCTCTCAGCAGCACGTCTGTCTTAATAACCAGCAGTAAACTGTCTGCCGGTACAATGGCCCGCGCTGTCCGAGAGTGGCAGTAAAATATGCAGAACATACCCTAAGTGCATAATTGTAAGCTCTCTGCTCGGACTATCACAGCTCTGTGGTCGCGGGCGGCTGCTCCGGTATTGACGTAACCTACTTTCCGACGAGCAGCTAAAGGATTATTCGTACTGAGACTCTGAATGTGGCTGCGGCTTATAAGTATCTGCCCCCACTAAGCCGCTCTTTCTCTACCTGCTATAAAATCTTACATCCCGATTGATCTTTGGCCTCTTTCTACATTCACAGTTCTATGCGGCGCAGTCGTTTCGGCCTTATACCTCTAAATCTCACCCAGCTCTGGCAAGGGGTATAGAACAGGTGTCTGCACAGTGCAAACGTGAGATCGAGCAAAGGAAAAGTGTACAGTTTTTTATGTAGTGTAATTCCTTTAATCTGGCATCCAAAAATTTTGATAGGATTCAAGATAAATTGGAATTTCACAAATATGGAAACCTGGACTGGAGTGGTTAATGGGTGGGGACAGATGGTGTCTGAGAGAGTTCTTTTTGACGGTCCTCTTGGACATTCTCTACCTCTATGAGAGTGTTTTATATTTTTGTCTGATCATCTGGAATATTTGATAACTGGCGTCTATCAGGTTCCATTACAATACAGGCCACCAATATCAGATCGGCAGCGACCGAACCTCAGTGCCCCCCATCAGCTGTTTCGAGGTAAGGAGCTGCTTGGTCCCAGCTTGGCAGCTCCTGATAACAGCTGATTTTCAGGGGGTGCACCTAGCCTTTTTGCTGCCTGAGGCGAAAACTGAAACAGTGCCCCCCCATGCCAATTTCTTAACCTCTTTGCCACAATGAAAGCGCTCATTGCCCATGGCCCTTCCGCTGCCCCCCTTTTGCCCCTACCTGGTGCTGCCTGAGGCGATCGCCTCACCTGGCCTCATTGGTGGTGCACCCATGGTGCTGTGGTTCAGACTCTGCAAAGGATAGGTCAGCACTATTAAAGTCTCAGCAAACCCATTTAAAGGGGTTCTCCAGCCATTTAATTTTTTAAAATCGCTCCTGGGAGTAGGAGCTCTGACATGTGCCTCCTCACTCCTCCACTGTCTGAACAGTAACTCCTTCCTCTCCTTTCTGTCTCACTAGTCTGGAACTCCTCTTCCAGGCAGGAAGCAGGCACAAATCCCTCCTACCAAGAGGGGAGGAATAGGATGGTTAACCCTGCCCCTGCCAACCATAACCTTCTCTGCTGCAAAAAATGGCCAATATATGAAAAATACTTAACATTACAAACATTTGAAGATACTCCCAAGTCTGGGGTAATTCAGTGGGTTAAGTGGCAATCTCAGCCATTTCCTGCTGTATATAAATCAAACGGTTGGACAACCCCTTTAAATGTGTCACTCCGACGTTCTCATATTTGAAAACATTTCATAATCCAAAATTTATCATGTTCCATTGATGCCAAATTTTAAAAAAAAAAAAAATACTGTACAGATTTTTTTCATTTGCTCTGACCATCTGATAATCCGGCTCCGGTCGGGAGGACTGTCCTAATGCTGTTCTGTAATCCAAACCCAGTGATGCCAGATTAACTGAATTCTTCCTTGCTCGGTGCAAGTGGTCACAGGGACGGAGCACAGTGATTTCAGCGCCCCTCAGCTGCTGCACAACCTCTTTGGAGATGACCGCTTCCTGACAATCGTTGGTTTATCAACATGTAGCGCTCTGTTCTCAAAGAAGTTCTGCAGCAGCTGAGGTATTTCCAGTGAATGTCACATGAGGATAGTGGGACGTGCACCGTAAACCCTGCGATCACCGAGATATTTCACATTCCTCGTAGTCTTTCCAGGTGCAAAGGTCTGGTTTCAAAAACAGTTAAGCCCCTCCCCCAATCCTGTCCATGTGGGGCGGGCGGGGGGGGGGGGTGTTTAACCATGTGAGGAGCTAGTCATCCGGTAAATAAAGCGGGACATGGCGGCAGTGTAATGACAGGGATTCTCTGGTAGATAAGGGTGCATTAAAGGGATATGCCCTACATATATGCGACCTCCTGGGGGCCCGGATGCAGAGGTCACAGGTGGTCGTGGGGTTCTCTGTGTCTGTCGCTCCCGTCCACTTATACGCTTATTATAGAATGTACTCCCCACTCTCTTGTTTCTGTAGTTCCGACCGCCTCTGGCCGCAGCATCCAGGCTGGATGTGGTCAGGGGGCTCCGTTAAAGGTGCAGAGGTGGGACCCGCAGAAATCCTGTGGACTGTGTGCAATCTTCCCCTCGCTGATCTGCCACTGTGTCAGTCTTTACAGTAGTTCTGGCATTCTATTCATGAACCAGGAGGATCAGGATGAAGCACTACTCAGTACACAGAGACCACCTCACCTTCTTTTGTACATGCGCCTGTTATGCAAAAATCAATGTTGCATTTATGGGGACCCCCCACTGCACCCCCATAAGGTCCAAGGGTAAAGGAAAATCTGCTGCAAAATCTGTAGCATTTCTGAGGATTTCCCTGTGGCATTCAGTGGATTTTTGCAAATATTTTCCACAGTAAATCTGTTTCATTAGAATTGTACCATTATACCATACTCCACAGTGCCCCCATAACAGTGACATCCACAGTGCCCCCATAACAGTGACATCCACAGTGCCCCCATAACAGTGACATCCACAGTGCCCCCATAACAGTGACATCCACAGTGCCCCCATAACAGTGACATCCACAGTGCTCCCATAACAGTGACCTCCACAGTGCTCCCATAACAGTGACCTCCACAGTGCCCCCATAACAGTGACATCCACAGTGCTCCCATAACAGTGACCTCCACAGTGCCCCCATAACAGTGACATCCACAGTGCCCCCATAACAGTGACATCCACAGTGCCCCCATAACAGTGACATCCACAGTGCCCCCATAACAGTGACATCCACAGTGCTCCCATAACAGTGACCTCCACAGTGCCCCCATAACAGTGACATCCACAGTGCCCCCATAACAGTGACATCCACAGTGCCCCCATAACAGTGACATCCACAGCGCCCCCATAACAGTGACATCCACAGTGCTCCCATAACAGTGACCTCCACAGTGCCCCCATAACAGTGACATCCACAGTGCCCCCATAACAGTGACATCCACAGTGCCCCCATAACAGTGACATCCACAGTGCCCCCATAACAGTGACATCCACAGTGCCCCCATAACAGTGACATCCACAGTGCCCCCATAACAGTGACATCCACAGCGCCCCCATAACAGTGACATCCACAGTGCCCCCATAACAGTGACATCCACAGTGCCCCCATAACAGTGACATGCACAGTGCTCCCATAACAGTGACATCCACGGTGCCCCCATAACAGTGACATCCACAGCGCCCCATAACAGTGACATCCACGGTGCCCCAATAACAGGGACATCCACAGTGTCCCCATAACAGTGTCATCCACAGTGTCCCCATAACAGTGACATCCACAGTGTCCCCATAACAGTGTCATCCACAGTGTCCCCATAACAGTGACATCCACAGCGCCCCCATAACAGTGACATCCACAGTGCCCCCATAACTGTGACATCCACAGTGCCCCCATAACAGTGACATCCACAGTGCTCCCATAACAGTGACATCCACGGTGCCCCCATAACAGTGACATCCACAGTGTCCCCATAACAGTGTCATCCACAGTGTCCCCATAACAGTGACATCCACAGTGTCCCCATAACAGTGACATCCACAGTGCCCCCATAACAGTGACATCCACAGTGCCCCCATAACAGTGACAACCACAGTGCCTCCATAACAGTGACATCCACAGTGCCCCCATAACAGTGACATCCACAGTGCTCCCATAACAGTGACATCCACAGTGCCCCCATAACAGTGACATCCACAGTGCCCCCATAACAGTGACATCCACAGCGCCCCCATAACAGTGACATCCACAGCGCCCCCATAACAGTGACATCCACAGTGCCCCCATAACAGTGACATCCACAGTGCCCCCATAACATTGTCATCCACAGTGTCCCCATAACAGTGACATCCACAGTGCCCCCATAACAGTGAAATCCACAGTGCCTCCATAACAGTGACATCCACAGTGCCCCCATAACAGTGAAATCCACAGTGTCCCCATAACAGTGTCATCCACAGTGTCCCCATAACAGTGACATCCACAGTGCCCCCATAACAGTGACATCCACAGTGCCCCCATAACAGTGACATCCACAGTGCCCCCATAACAGTGACAACCACAGTGCCTCCATAACAGTGACATCCACAGTGCCCCCATAACAGTGACATCCACAGTGCTCCCATAACAGTGACATCCACAGTGCTCCCATAACAGTGACATCCACAGTGCTCCCATAACAGTGACATCCACAGTGCCCCCATAACAGTGACATCCACAGTGCCCCCCATAACAGTGACATCCACAGTGCCCCCATAACAGTGACATCCACAGTGCTCCCATAACAGTGACATCCACAGTGCCCCCATAACAGTGACATCCACAGTGCCCCCATAACAGTGACATCCACAGTGCCCCCATAACAGTGACATCCACAGCGCCCCCATAACAGTGACATCCACAGTGCCCCCATAACAGGGACATCCACAGTGTCCCATAACAGTGTCATCCACAGTGCCCCATAACAGTGACCTCCACAGTGCCCCCATAACAGTGACATCCACAGTGCCCCCATAACAGTGACCTCCACAGTGCCCCCATAACAGTGACATCCACAGTGCCCCCATAACAGTGACATCCACAGTGCCCCATAACAGTGAAATCCACAGTGCCCCCATAACAGTGACATCCACAGTGCCCCCATAACAGTGACATCCACAGTGCCCCCATAACAGTGACATCCACAGTGCTCCTATAACAGTGACCTCCACAGTGCCCCCATAACAGTGACATCCACAGTGCTCCCATAACAGTGACATCCACAGTGCTCCCATAACAGTGACATCCACAGTGCCCCCATGACAGTGACATCCACAGTGCCCCCATAACAGTGACATCCACAGTGCCCCCATAACAGTGACATCCACAGTGCCCCCATAACAGTGGCATCCACAGTGCTCCTATAACAGTGACATCCACAGTGCCCCCATAACAGTGACATCCACAGTGCCCCCATAACAGTGACATCCACAGTGCTCCTATAACAGTGACATCCACAGCACCCTATAACAGTGACATCCACAGTGCCCCCATAACAGTGACATCCACAGTGCCCCCATAACAGTGAAATCCACAGTGTCCCCATTACAGTGACAGCCAATTGAGCACAACATCCACAGTGCTCTTTGATAACAATGAGGATCACAGTGCCTCCATTATAGGGACAGTCTCAGTGCTTCCATTATAGTGACATCTCAGTGCTCCTATTACATTGACAGTCTCATTGCCTCCATTATAGTGACAGTCTCAGTGCCTCCATTATAGTGACAGTCTCAGTGCCCCCATTATAGGGACAGTCTCAGTGCCTCCATTATAGTGACAGTCTCAGTGCCTCCATTATAGGGACATCTCAGTGTCCCCCATTATAGTGACAGTCTCAGTGCCTCCATTATAGTAACAGTCTCAGTGCCTCCATTATAGTGACATCTCAGTGCCTCCATTATAGTGACAGTCTCAGTGCCCCCATTATAGTGACAGTCTCAGTGCCTCCATTATAGTGACAGTCTCAGTGCCTCCATTATAGGGACATCTCAGTGTCCCCCATTATAGTAACAGTCTCAGTGCTCCTAATACAGTGACAGTCTCATTGCCTCCATTATAGGGACAGTCTCAGTGCCTCCATTATAGTGACAGTCTCAGTGCCTCCATTATAGGGACATCTCAGTGTCCCCCATTATAGTAACAGTCTCAGTGCCCCCATTATAGTGACAGTCTCAGTGCCTCCATTATAGTGACAGTCTCAGTGCCCCCATTATAGTGACAGTCTCAGTGCCTCCATTATAGTGACAGTCTCAGTGCCCCCATTATAGGGACAGTCTCAGTGCCTCCATTATAGTGACAGTCTCAGTGCCTCCATTATAGTAACAGTCTCAGTGCTCCTATTACAGTGACAGTCTCATTGCCTCCATTATAGTGACAGTCTCAGTGCCTCCATTATAGTGACAGTCTCAGTGCCTCCATTATAGGGACATCTCAGTGTCCCCCATTATAGTGACAGTCTCAGTGCCTCCATTATAGTAACAGTCTCAGTGCCTCCATTATAGTGACATCTCAGTGCCTCCATTATAGTGACAGTCTCAGTGCCCCCATTATAGTGACAGTCTCAGTGCCTCCATTATAGTGACAGTCTCAGTGCCTCCATTATAGGGACATCTCAGTGTCCCCCATTATAGTAACAGTCTCAGTGCTCCTAATACAGTGACAGTCTCATTGCCTCCATTATAGGGACAGTCTCAGTGCCTCCATTATAGTGACAGTCTCAGTGCCTCCATTATAGGGACATCTCAGTGTCCCCCATTATAGTAACAGTCTCAGTGCCCCCATTATAGTGACAGTCTCAGTGCCTCCATTATAGTGACAGTCTCAGTGCCCCCATTATAGTGACAGTCTCAGTGCCTCCATTATAGTGACAGTCTCAGTGCCCCCATTATAGGGACAGTCTCAGTGCCTCCATTATAGTGACAGTCTCAGTGCCTCCATTATAGTAACAGTCTCAGTGCTCCTATTACAGTGACAGTCTCATTGCCTCCATTATAGTGACAGTCTCAGTGCCTCCATTATAGTGACAGTCTCAGTGCCTCCATTATAGTGACAGTCTCAGTGCCTCCATTATAGTAACAGTCTCAGTGCCTCCATTATAGTGACAGTCTCAGTGCCCTCCATTATAGGGACATCTCAGTGCCTCCATTATAGTAACAGTCTCAGTGCCTCCATTATAGTAACAGTCTCAGTGCCTCCATTATAGTGACAGTCTCAGTGCCCTCCATTATAGGGACATCTCAGTGCCCCCATTATAGTAACAGTCTCAGTGCCCCCATTATAGTGACAGTCTCAGTGCCCCCATTATAGTAACAGTCTCAGTGCCCCCATTATAGGGACAGTCTCAGTGCCTCCATTATAGTGACAGTCTCAGTGCCTCCATTATAGCGACAGTCTCAGTGCCTCCATTATAGTAACAGTCTCAGTGCCTCCATTATAGTGACAGTCTCAGTGCCCTCATTATAGTGACATCTCAGTGCCTCCATTATAGTAACAGTCTCAGTGCCCCCCATTATAGTGACAGTCTCAGTGCCTCCATTATAGGGACATCTCAGTGCCTCCATTATAGTGACAGTCTCAGTGCCTCCATTATAGGGACATCTCAGTGTCCCCCATTATAGTGACAGTCTCAGTGCCTCCATTATAGTGACAGTCTCAGTGCCTCCATTATAGTGACATCCACAGTGCCCCTATTATAGGGACAGTCTCAGTGCCTCCATTATAGTGACAGTCTCAGTGCCCCCATTATAGTGACAGTCTCAGTGCCTCCATTATAGTGACAGTCTCAGTGCCTCCATTATAGTAACAGTCTCAGTGCCTCCATTATAGTGACAGTCTCAGTGCTCCTATTACAGTGACAGTCTCATTGCCTCCATTATAGTGACAGTCTCAGTGCCTCCATTATAGTGACAGTCTCAGTGCCTCCATTATAGTGACAGTCTCAGTGCCTCCATTATAGTAACAGTCTCAGTGCCTCCATTATAGTGACAGTCTCAGTGCCTCCATTATAGGGACAGTCTCAGTGCCTCCATTATAGTAACAGTCTCAGTGCCACCATTATAGTGACAGTCTCAGTGCCTCCATTATAGTGACAGTCTCAGTGCTTCCATTATAGTGACAGTCTCAGTGCCTCCATTATAGTGACAGTCTCAGTGCCACCATTATAGTGACAGTCTCAGTGCCTCCATTATAGTAACAGTCTCAGTGCCTCCATTATAGTGACAGTCTCAGTGCCTCCATTATAGTAACAGTCTCAGTGCCTCCATTATAGTGACAGTCTCAGTGCCTCCATTATAGTAACAGTCTCAGTGCCTCCATTATAGTGACAGTCTCAGTGCCTCCATTATAGGGACAGTCTCAGTGCCTCCATTATAGTGACAGTCTCAGTGCTTCCATTATAGTGACAGTCTCAGTGCCTCCATTATAGTGACAGTCTCAGTGCCACCATTATAGTGACAGTCTCAGTGCCTCCATTATAGTAACAGTCTCAGTGCCTCCATTATAGTAACAGTCTCAGTGCCTCCATTATAGTGACAGTCTCAGTGCCTCCATTATAGTAACAGTCTCAGTGCCTCCATTATAGTGACAGTCTCAGTGCCCTCCATTATAGTAACAGTCTCAGTGCCACCATTATAGTGACAGTCTCAGTGCCCTCCATTATAGTAACAGTCTCAGTGCCACCATTATAGTGACAGTCTCATTGCCTCCATTATAGTGACAGTCTCAGTGCCACCATTATAGTGACAGTCTCAGTGCCACCATTATAGTGACAGTCTCAGTGCCACCATTATAGTGACAGTCTCAGTGCCACCATTATAGTAACAGTCTCAGTGCCTCCATTATAGTGACAGTCTCAGTGCCTCCATTATAGTGACAGTCTCAGTGCCCCCATTATAGTGACATCCACAGTGCCCCTATTATAGTGACAGTCTCAGTGCCCCCATTGTAGTGACATCCACAGTGCCCCTATTATAGTGACAGTCTCAGTGCCACCATTATAGTGACAGTCTCAGAGCCCCCCATTATAGTGACAGTCTCAGTGCCCCCATTATAGTGACATCCACAGTGCCCCTATTATAGTGACAGTCTCAGTGCCCCCATTATAGTGACATCCACAGTGCCCCTATTATAGTGACAGTCTGACAGAGACTGAAGGAGCCGCTCACCGAACGGTCCCCGCACACTGCTGTGACGTCATGGAGGAATCTTCCATTCATGTGCTGGATGGCGCGAGCCTGACAGTGTGCGGTTCCATAGTGTAGCGGTTATCACGTCTGCTTTACACGCAGAAGGTCCTGGGTTCGAGCCCCAGTGGAACCAGTTGTTTTTTCTTCTTCAGTTTATTGTTATATTACAGTATTATTATATCATTCGTCTGTTGCTCCGTTTTCCTCTTATTTTCACTCTTTATTATATATTTTTCTAGCTGGCACGTCATTCTATAGAGGCCGCTGTCTGTGTGACCAGGGTGTAATGTTTGAGCAGACGTGGAGGTGACAGCGGGAGATTCACGTCAGAGAGCGCAGCTCCGGGTCTCCAGGATGCCGCTCCGCACGGTGAGCGCTCACAGGAGGTTTTTTCTGCTTTTGTTAATTTATTTCTAATTATTTCTTGCAAATGTACTCCATTTTGTTCTTCTGAAGTGTTTTATGTGGTGAATGCTCCCATATGACAAGTGTAGACAAGACGCTGACTGGAGGCTGCCAAGTGAGTGGGGATTACTTCAGATTTACTCACGTTTGGCGCCATTTTGCATATTTAATAGACTATATATATATTTATACATATATAAAACAGACAGTCTCTCTATATATAGTTGTATGCTTATAGTCCAGAGTTATTGCAGACTTGCAGTCAAGATGGCGGCATATTGTAGTACAGGCTGCCACCGGTAAGTGACTTTCTGTAAGGCTACTTTCACACTTGCGGTAGCTTTTTTCAGCAGGTTGTTGCGGGGGAGGGGAAAAGCCTACCGGATCGGTATTAACGCTAGCCCACCGTGCCGCCGGAAGTCCACTCCAGTCCCATTCACTAAAATGAGGGCGGGCCGGAGGTCTGGCAAACATGCCGAGTGGCGATTGGAGAAAAAAAACGTATGTTTGCCGTGCTGCGGCCGGACCTCCGGCGGCACGATGAGCTAGTGTTAGCACAGGTCCGACAGGCTGTTCCCCCGCCGGACAGAAGTGTGAAAGTAGGCGTCATCTACCAGACGTCTTAGTTTTGATACTTTTATCTAGAAAGTTTTTCACCGTAAGTGACAACGTTCGTCCCGCATGCAGTTACGCCTGAGAACTGGGGACCAAAGCAGCGTTGTAGGAGCGGTGAGTAGAGATTGTTATTTTACCCCACTCCAACCCCATTTTTAATTTAAAGGGCTTGTCCAGCCTTGATTAAATGATGGTAGGAAATCACTAGCTAATCTGACGACCGGGACCCCCGCCGGTCAGCTGTTTGAGAAGGCATCGGCACTCACAATGGCGGGTGGCCCACCAAGCACAGCGCCATACATTGTATAGTACATGGTATCGTACTCGGTGCCATTCACTTCTATGGGGCCGAGCTGCTCCTAGACCAGGGATCAGCAACCAGGTGTTGTAAAAACTACATCTCCCATCATGCACACTTGCAGTGAAAGGAGCATGCTGGGAGTTGTAGTTTCACAACATCTGGAGTGCCAAAGATTGCTGATCCCTGTGCTAGGCCTAGGAAAAGCTGAAAGAAGGCCGCGGCGCTACTGCGAGCACCGCTGCCTTCACAAACCGCTGATCGGCAGGGGACCCGAGTGTCCGACCTGCACCGATCAGATACTGATGTCCTCTCCAGAAGATAGCTCATCAGTGTAAACCCCCCAGAATACCTCTTTAACCTTTTAAAGGGTCACTGAGCTTTCCAAAAACTTGATACATTAAAGCAACACAATATAGTTTTTGATCGTGGGGTTGTGAGTGCTGAGACCCCCGCCGATCGCTAGAACAAGGAGAAGCGTCCCCAATGTCACGCTCCCTCCCCTCACTGCAGGCTCTAGAGAAAGTCTAATCTGAATTCAGTGCGACGTGCGGGTGCTTCTCTCTCCTCGTTGCAGCGATCGGTGGGGGTCTCAGCACTCACACCCCCACCAATCAAAACCTATATTATGTTGCTTTAACATCAAGCTTTTGGAAAGCTCAGTGACCCTTTAAGGCCGTATTTACACATCTGTGTCTGTTTTATGACCAGTGTTTCATATGTGAATACGTCCATGGAGGATCCGTGTGTCATCTGTATTCCATGTGGACGGCTAGGGGATTTCCAGAGAATCTCTAACGAGTGGGTCATAAAAACCACTGACAGAACATGGGCGCCATCCGTGCTCTGTCCGTGGTTTTCACAGATCCCTAGACTTCAATGGTCCGCACCACAGATCACAGTAGTACGTGCTTCTGTTGTTTTCCACTGACCATGTGAATAAACACACAAAAGTGAATGTATGCCTCCTAACCTTTGAAAAGCACAAGGAGGGACGGGGCGGCGGTGCGTAGTCCCGGCGCTGATCGGTAGGGGTGCAAGGTGTCAGATCAAAAACTGGTGAGGCTTTGGTCCGTCAGGTGAGGTCACTTATAACGGAAAGTTTGAATTTTCTCCCCCTTTTAAATCCATTTTCTGCTTTTGGTTTCAAAAACTACATTAAAGGGGTTCTCCGAGTTGATGACCTATCCTGAGGATAGGTCATCAATATCAGATCGGCGGGAGTCCGGCACCCGGCACCCCCGCCGATCAGCTGTTTGAAGAGGAGGCGCACGCCGTACCAGCGCTGCCTCCTCTTCACTGTTTACATGCTGGCCGACACGGGGGTAGTGGTGAGTAGGTGTAATTACACCTCACCACCCCATTCATTTCTATGGGAAGGATCGCTCCCATACAAGTCTAATGAAGCGATTCTTCCCATTGAAATGAATGGGGCGGTGAGGTGTAATTACACCTACTCACCACTACCCCTGTGTCGGCCAGCATGTAAACAGTGAAGAGGAGGCAGCGCTGATACGGGGTGCGCCTCCTCTTCAAACAGCTGATCTCAAACAGGTCATCAGTATCAGATCGGCAGATCTGAGGATAGGTCATCAATATATATATAACTCGGAGAACCCCTTTAAGGAATTTGAATGTGTAAACCAAGCCTGAGGCCGCTTTCAGACGGTCAGTGTTTGATCAGTGATTGTGAGCTAAAACCAAAAGTGGATTCTACCCAAAAATAAGGTATAATGAAAAGATTTGCTCCTGTTCTGTG
The DNA here is from genome assembly GCA_900303285.1 of Rhinella marina. Classification (NCBI taxonomy): domain Eukaryota; kingdom Metazoa; phylum Chordata; class Amphibia; order Anura; family Bufonidae; genus Rhinella; species Rhinella marina. The sequence goes on from ONZH01027575.1 coordinate 305,307, forward strand.
GTTTTTGACCCCGACCCGCTTTTGGCTCTCAGTCCCTGAAAGCAGCCTGGGGGTATGACCACACATTTAGGTTTTTTTTTTAAGACAGTTTTAGTCGAATTGTGTTGGTATTTTTTTGCATCTTTTCTTGTGGCCTCATACACACAGCTGTCGCAGGTCCATGCCTGTACTGCGGCCCACAAACAGCGGGCACCGACCGTGTGCGCTCTGTATCATGGATTCGGACCCATTCACTTGAATGGTTCCACAATCAGGGAGGTGCAGTGCAGAACCACATGAATGTAGTTCACGGACAGCACTCAAGTGAATGTGTCTGCGGTCCGCAGCATGGGCATGCCTGGAACATGGCCGTGTGCATGAGGCCTGTGTCTGTACAGTGTTATGCGCCGTTAATCTAGTTCCATTGATTACTTTGATGATTATAGATGTGATATTAGATTCATATACTGGCTTTCATAAACCAGAATGTTTGCTTTTTGTTTTTTAGGAGAACATGTAAGACCCGTTGGATGGTGAGCTTTACAACTGGAAATAGTTTTTTGAGTAGATATACAGTACTGTGCAAATGTTTTAGGCAGGTTTTAGTGAGGCATCTGATGTGCCAAGAATAGCCGAGCGGCGGGTCTGCTCTCCTTCACTTTGCCGGCTCCGTTCTATAGATAGATGTGTCCAGAAGCGGGACCTGCACCTATCAGACATCGATGGCATATGCTAGCGATATGCCAACCCCTTTACGAACAATCTTCAGAGTAAGGGCGCATTCACACGACCGTAGTGTTTTGCAGATCCACAAATCCACAAAACATGGACACCGGCTGTGTTCGTTCCGCAATTGGCGGATCACACATGGCCGCAACCAGTATAGAAAATGCCTATTGTTGTTATTGCATACACAGTGTGCTGTCCGCATCTTTTGTGGCCCATTGAAATGAATGGGTCCGCACACGTTACGCAAAATACGGCCCTAAAGAAGAACATGGAGTCATGGAAGTGACGATATAGCCCCAAATAATCGAGTCTGGGATTACATGAAGAGACATAAAGGATTTGAGCAAGTCAAGTCTATGTCCTCAGATCTGTGGTTAGTTCTTTAATGCCCCTTTCACACGAGCGGGAGACTCACATGTCTCCCACAACGCATCTACAGGGCTGGACTCCGGCACTGACTGGGATCGCAGAGCATTATATGGGCTCCCAGTCAGTGCCGGAGTCCAGCCCTGTAGATACGTTGTGGGAGACATGTGAGTCGCCCGCTCGTGTGAAAGGGGCATAAGGTGTTTGGAACCAGCTCCCTATCTAGAAGAACTAATGATGAAGGCAAAGGGCGGTCACACCAAATACTGAGGGGATTTAGATTCCTCTTTTGTTCATTCCCTTTGCTTTTTAATTGGTACAAATAAACTATTATCACTTCTATTTCTGAAATCATTCTCACTTTGTAGCATTTTAACACCTGTCTAAAACTTTATCACAGCACTGTATTATAATGGGTGAGCTGGAAATTATTTTCTGTAGAACTAAAAATATTCTAAAATGATGTGAAATTTCTGCTTTGTGTGTTGTGTTATATGGCAATAACATTTGAGAATGATCTTACGATTGTGTTGGAAAAGTTGGAGAATGCGGGCATCGATCCCGCTACCTCTCGCATGCTAAGCGAGCGCTCTACCATTTGAGCTAATTCCCCTTGTTGTAGCCCTTGTCACTGGTGTGTGGATCAGGAAAGTTTGAGGCATGCAGCTTTCTCCTGAATGATTTATGGCTTGTATAAAGGGTCCTCACAACAGCACAAACAACCCGGCTCCCAAACTGTGAAAGAGTCAATGCAAATCCATTATCTACATGCTGTACAGACTTGTGAAAGATGATAAGCCCCTCTTCAAGCCTGGTCACACTTCTAGTTTGACTTCAAAGGGTTAAAGGGAATACAAGTGAAAAAAAAAAAAAAACTGCTTGTGAGTAAAAATGGGGAGAGTAATATAATTACTCTAATTAGGGATGTGAGCTTAGGATCCTAGATGTGAAGTCACTTCGTTCAAAACTTCGGTTTGATGCTGTACGGTGAGTTATTACCAAAGACTTCGGTGAATAACTTCAGTATTTCTTATTTTTAAACTGAAAAACCATTTTAAAACTTGCATCTGAACTTGGGTTCGGTTCTGAGGCACCAGTCACAACCGAAGCCGAGTTCGAGTTCCATGTTTTAAAATGGTTTTTACAGTTTCAAAATCAAATACCGAAGTTATTCACCGAAGTCTCGCGAGACTTTGGGAATAACTTACTTTGCCTCGTCGGAGGCCGTACATTTTAATGTTGTATGGAGACAGATCTCTGTACAGTATCGGGCCCCATTCACAAGTCCGTAAATGGTGTCCGCATCTTTGCGGAACGGGTGCAGACCCATTCACTTTCAACGGGGCCGCAAAAGATGTGGACGGCACACAGTGTGCCGTCCACATCTGCACTAACGTTCCGTGGCTCCCGAAAAAAAATAGAACATGTCCTATTCTTGTCCGAATACACGGACAAGAAAAGGCATTTCTATTATGTGTGGTCCGCAAATTGCGGATCCGCAAAACACGGACACCGGACACACGGACGTGTAAATGGAGCCTTAAACCGAATTTTTGAGTGAAGTGACTTCCGATCTAGATTCCAAAGCTTGTTTTGCTCATCCCTATCTATAATATGGCCCCCTGTGATGAAGTATATGGCTATAAATTTGCTTATACTGCCTTTGTCTTTTAGTATTTTCTGAAGTATCATACCTAAAGGTGGTTTAAATGCCAGACAGCAAGCAGTAAAGCACCTATAGGTCTCTGTGGCGCAATCGGTTAGCGCGTTCGGCTGTTAACCGAAAGGTTGGTGGTTCAAGCCCACCCAGGGACGTGAGAATTTTTTTTTTGCCTTATTTTTCTCTTGTGAGTTGTTTATAAACTACTGTTTTTTAGCATCCATTTTGACTAGTTACGCTTAGATCTCACTTATGAGAGATAAGGGAATATAAAGTGTGATGTGGGTAGTTACTGTCTTAGGCTACATTCACCTGTTCCGGCATCACTGTATAGTGCAGTTTACCACCAGACTATAAGGCTCCATTCACGTGTCCGTTGTCCGTGTTTTGTGGATCTGCAATTTGCAGACCACACATAATAGAAATGCCTTTTCTTGTCCATGTATTCGGACAAGAATAGGACATGTCCTATTTTTTTCGGGAGCCGCGGCTCCATTGAAAGTGAATTGGTCCGCACCCATTCCGCAAAATTGCGGACACCATTTGCGGACGTGGGAATGGGGCCTAATGGTATCCAACGGGGATTCGACCACTTTTCAGCATGAGTGACAGATTTAAGCCAGACAAAAAAAGAAGTTTTTCTCCAGCCAAAACGCAGCGCTCGTTCTAGAAAGCAGATGGGTCCCATTATAGTCTATGGAATCCGGTGGTGAACTGCAGTATCCAGCAATCCGGTGAACTCGGAGACGTGAACATAGCTGTAGAGTCAACTTTATAAGTTTTCTGAAATAAAATGTTTAGAGCTTTTCTTTACGTTCTATCATCATTCTGTACAGAACCTTGAGAAGCGTAACAGTATTCATGGCTTTTATGAAAGAAGGTGTAAGAAGCTACGTTTTATTTAAATCTGGTTTTGTAATTTATGAACAAGAATTATTCTTGAAAATTATGAGGGGCTAGAAAAACACATGGAGAATGCGGGCATCGATCCCGCTACCTCTCGCATGCTAAGCGAGCGCTCTACCATTTGAGCTAATTCCCCTCTCTGTGTGAGCTCAGTCCACATCCAAGGACAGGCATTCATCTGAAGTACAGGACGGCCACCTAGTCAGCTCCGATACACGTGGAGGGTGACGGTGCATTATTTGTCAAAATCTACAGTGGAAGCTATGCTGCATTTTCCCCTCATTCTGCATTGTAATGGTGCAGAGCCCTTATGTGAGGACTGGATAGAATATTTATATGGCAACTTTCACACTTGCCTTGTTATTTTCCGGCATTGAGATCCGGCAGAGGATCTCACTACCAGGAAAAACCATTTCTGTTTAGTCCTCATGCATTCTGAATGGAAAGAGATCCTTCAGGATACGTCAGGATATTGTCCATTCCGGAAACATTGCGTTTTGTGACCGGACGGTTTTGTGTCTGATCATAAAATCGGATCCAGCCCTAAAAACAATGTAATTCAGTGGTGATGGGTCTGTTTTTTTAAGAACCTAAAAAAACAGCTCCATCACCCCATGACTTTCAATAGATTTAGTGACGGATCTGTTTTTTTTTCATCTTGATTTCACACAACCACATCTTAACGGAATGGATGGATCCTGATGAGTAAAATCAAAACAGATCCATTTAATTCCGGTATTGAGATCCTCTGCCAGATCTCAATGCTGAAATTAACAACGCAAGCGTGAAAGTAGCCTAAAGTCTACATGTTGCGTGGTCACTATATATAGTTGCCTTCATGACAAGGACATGGACCCAGATTTACTAATCCTAAAGATGGCTTAAAGAGGACCTCTCCCCTCTCCTGACATGCCTGTTTTAATAGCTTCATGCATTCCCCACGTACTAACAATTCTGGAGCATCTATTCTTATGTCTGTATGTTGTGCCATTCCTTTATTATTTGCACTAGAAGTTATGAATGAATTGCTATTTGTCTTCAGGGAACAGAGGGGAGGTGACCAGTTGGGGGCGTGTACCTGCACAGTCTGAACATGACAGCACTGATTGGATAGAGTGAGTCTGTGCAGGGACACACCCCCAACTGGTCACCTCCCCTCTGTACCCTTACTGCAGACTGCTAGCAATTCATTCATAACTTCTGTTAGAAATAATAAAGGAATGGCACAACATAGAGACATAAGAATAGATGTTCCAGAATTGTTATTACATGGGGGATGCATGGAGCTATTAAAACAGGCAAATGTCAAAGAGGTTGTACAGGCAATATATTTTATAGATCCGGGATCAGCAACCTCCAGTACTTCAGCTGTTGTGAAACTACAATTCCCAGCATGCTCAATTCATTTCTATGTGAATTCTTACAAGAGCAGAGCAAGTATGCATGCTGGGAGTTGTAGTTTCACAACAGCTGGAGTGCTGGGGATTGTCTACCCCTGTTATATATCATCAATATCTAAGCGGTGGGGGTCTGACAACTGGTACCCCCGCTGATTGGCTGTTTGAAGAACAGCGCCATTTTCTCTTCATTACACTGCCCGTCGTCTCAGAAGTCTCGGCGGTGCAGTATAATTACAAGTAGTCGCTCCATTTGAATAGAGCAAGTACTTGTAATTACACTAGGCCACCGCTGCAAGGGAGACAACACATAAGTGTAATAGAGAGGAAGCAGCGCTCTCATGGAGCACCACCTCCTCTTCAAACAGCTGGTCAGCAGGGATGCCTGGTGTCAGACCCTCACCGACAGGGCGGACTGGGAACTTAAAGCGGCCTTGGAAAAAATACTAAAAGTGGCCCCGTTTTGTAGTTGGGTCCACAGTGATGGAAGGCAGGGCCAATAATACCATATTGTGGCACATTATACCGCCCCAACAGAGCCAAATACCACAGTCCATCACAAAATACTGCCAGCAGTACAAAATACATCCCCAAAAACTTCCACTGCACGACTGTGAGGAGGGCCCAGGTGGCCCCCTGGGCATCGGCCCACCGGGAAATTTCCCTGTGAGGTCTATGGCCAATCTACCCCTGCTCACTGATCAGACATTGATGAACCATCCTGAGCTCATCAAAATATATATATATATATATGGCCTGCATAACCCCTTTAGGCTTAAATCGGCTGTCTAGATCTGCACTAGATTAATCCTAGGGGTTCAGGCTGGATGATGGGTGTGATGCAGGGTCACTTTTCACTGCCTCTATACCAGCTAAGGGTTGTCTTACTGTTTTACTCCAGAATTGTGGCACAAAATGGTGCATAATGCATCTCTTTTCCAGTGAGCCCTACCGCTTGCCTCCAAACCTCACCCCTCATGCCTGTTGGAATAAGTGTAGAAACCCTAAACTTGTCAAATTATGCCAGTTTGTGCCATTTTTAGACAGTTGGTGCAGACACATTAGTAAGTCTGGACCGCTGTGCTGCTGCATAATAAAAATCATACTGTCATTTTTTAACACATAAAAGTTCCCTTAATCATTTCCATTTAAGACATTTTCCTTCCATAACCCCTTCTCCTCCTTCCAAGAATGAGAATTTTTTTCATTTTCTGTTCCCATCGCCGCATACAGTATTTGTTAATGGCACTGCTTATTTTACCATAGTGCAAATTGGGGGAAAAAATTCTTTGTGGGATGAAATTGGGAATAAAATGGCAATTCTGGCAAGGTTTTTTAAGTGTTGTTTTTTCAACATTCACTGTGCACCAAAATGACAACCTTCTTCTGTACGATGTAATCAGTATGATGATGTTATATCGTTTTTATTATGTCTTACTACTTACCATATAACTTACAATTTTCGTCTAAAGAGCTGTGTGAGGGATTTAGTTTTTAATGGTACCATTTTGGGGTACATACAACTTTTTGATAATTTTTTTTAATTCAATTTTTGAGGGGGACAAGGTGAACAAATATGGCAAATCATGGATTTTTTTTTTCTGGAAAAATATTTTTAAATTTTAACATTTTCAGACACTGTGATACTCGTTATGTTTATTTTTTTATGTAAATTTTTTTTTCTACACTACGAACATGCAATCTCCGATCACTTACTCCTAGACCACAATAGATTACCAGCACAGAGAGGAGGAGGAGGAGGGAGAGTGAGTGTTGAACACAACGCCAAAGTGGAAAGAGGCAAGAAGGGGATTTATGTTATAAATCTGCTGCAATCTGCGCCTGAAATACGCAATAAAGTGTATTTCAGCTTCATAAATGACCCTCTAACACTGTAAGGGTTCCTGGACAGAGTACGGATTTGTGTGCAGATAATCGGTGTCAAAACTGCACACAAATCTACACTATTTATTGCAGCTTTGGTGCGTGGATTTGATGTGGATTTTCTGCAGATCTCACTCTTCCATTGAGAAGGGTAAAATACGCACAAGAAAAACGACACGACAGTTGACATGCTGAAGATTTCAAAATCCGCACAGCAGATCAATTTCTGCACCTCAGAAAAAATCAAAGTTTAGAGGAGGTGTGTCTGATCTCATGCACTATGCTGGCTCCGCAGACACCCTAAGTCTTACCTTTACATTTCCCCCTTCTTTTGAATCCACTTTTGTCTTTGGCTTAAAAGACTGACACAAAAACTGCCGCATTTTTTCCCTAAACTAATGGTATGTGAAGCCACCCTAAGGTCCCGTTTACACAGAGAATTTTGACAGCATTATTTGGGGCGCATTCTGCTTCAAAAGGTCTCAGGGGGCCCCGCTGAATCCGCCTACCATTGTTTTTAATAGCCGGCCATTTATAGCTGGTACCAAACCAAGAAAGGACATGTTGTGAATGGGGCCTAAGGGCTCATCTACACGAACATGTGTCGGCTGTGCCTCTGCTATACAGGCACTGACCATGTGCCTGCCATCTGTGGATGTGGACCCATTCACTTGAATAGGATCCGCTATCCGCATCTGATGGTGCATACCTCAGAAAAGTAGTGCATACATTACTTTTGTGCGGTGTGGAGGCACGGACAGAAAACCCACGGATGCACTCCATCTGTGGGCATCCGATCCGTGCCTCCGTTCAAGTGAATGGGTCCGTATCTGTGATACCTGTCTGTGCCTGTATATATATATTGCAGACCAGCTGTATGTGGGCCGTAATATGGGCATGGCCAGCACACATTTTTGTGCATGAGCCCTAAAGCTGCAATCCCTTGTGCAGATTTTGCTGCTGAGCATTAGTTGGTGTATTTGGTAATGCTGACTGATATCAACCAAGGCACTGGATTTTAACATAGATATTCACGTACTTAGCAACATGCATGCTCAGCTCTTTAACACGCAATCCCTGCCTGGGTCTGCCTTGGGGTGCTTATGGTATCTGTTAGGTTATGTTGACACTAGGTACCAGCATTTTTATAGACATGAGGGCAGTTACTAGCATTACACAGCATTAGGCCCCATTCACATGACCGTATGAATGGGGCTGTATCTATCCGCAAAATTGCAGGCACAGATGCGGCCCCATTCACCTCTATGAGCTAGCTCCGTGCCGCGGCTCTTTTGAAGCAAGTCCTATACTTGTCCGTGCGCACGGACAAGTATAGGCATTTTCTATGGGGCGGAACACACGACAGGCGGCCCCCCGTATAGTTGCGGGTCCGCAGTAATGCGGCCCGCAAATATATGGTCGTGTGAATGGGGCCTTACACAGTTTTCATATAAAGTGACAACAGATGCTTCCCTTTGATTGTACATAGCGACAGTCTGACCACTGGGACTGGTCCCGGAAGACGTGTGACAACTACAAACAGCTCTTCCTTCCTGAGACAGTGTCAACCTTACTGAGCCGCCGGGAACTAATGTGCAAGAAACATCTTTCTATACAGGTCACTATAAAATATAACCCTTGGGCTGGGGCTTCACAGCGATCTTGGCTGCGTCATGCATCACTCAAACTAACGATGGCTGTGTAGTAGTGCAGACACCGAACTGAATAGGGTTGCAGAGCATCTTATATACAGTGATCCCTGAAGATACAATGTCCTCAGGATACAATATTTCCCGCATACAATGGTCTTTTCTGACCCATCGTAAGTTAAAACCAGACTCAACATACAATGTCTCAGACCCAGATCCAACCAATCAAGGTCACTTCTCTGGTAAAATATCTGGATTAGTTGCTAGTTATCAGCTCTTCCTGACTGTTATATGTAAGGACTTGTCTTATCTGTCTTAGTTATCTGCTTATTTTTCTTAAATCTTCATTTTCTCTTATCTTGGTTGCCATTTTGGGGCTTTGGGACCAATTACTCGACTTACAATGGTTTCAACATACAATGGTCGTCCTGGAACCAATTAATATTGTATCTTGAGCGACCGCTGTATTGCCCAAACAGTTTTCTTACTTTATAGTCGGTTACATTATATAATTACATACAAGAAATAAAATGGTAAGTTTGTGTACTAATAAAGTTTTTTCAAAAAGAAATCACCTAAGCGATACTATAAAATAATTCCGGAATACACCAGCAGGTGGCAATACCACATCAGGCTACCTATGCCGCAACTGCATTTCATCTCCAAAAGCGTGAGCGCCAAGATCAGTTTCTATATACAAACATCTCTTGAACATTTCCCATGAGAACATTTCGCTGTGGGACTGGTATTGTGCCTGTTGGCTGAAGAACACAGCGACTATGCAAAACAAATTGGGCTTCGAAGAGGAACTAGTTTGGGAATTTGCAGGGTCAAGCCATGACTGCACTTCTCTTCTTGGTCCTCATGGTCGAAACATTGCATGTTAATACATACGTTGTTGAGGTATTTTTCCTTTTTGGATTACACATAAACTAATGCACAGTTGCTGACATTTGTCATCAGGTTTTTGACATACTGTGGGTTTTTGTTTTATAAGCCACATTTCAATGCACAAAAACGATTTATACGAAGCTTGGGCTGTTCATATCTGGTATTTTTCCTTTCATATGTTATATATTTAACACTATAAAGAGAAGCTCAGCAGATTACACTTTCAGATACAAAAAAAGTATCCATATGCATACCAAAAGGACGCTGTTAGGATGGGTTCACATCGCATTTTCCCATAATGCCTCAGACTGATGCCATACAGTGGCGTTCGATCACCATAGAGTTCCATTGAAAAAAAAAAAATTATAGATTTTTTTTTACCAGACTTTCAGGATACAAGAACCTGGTGCATGATGTGAACCTACCCTTAGCATATACTTTGTGCAAGGAGTCTTATGGATACATTTACCCATCTGTTTACCCCAGCTTTTGGCATGAGTTGCGCCTTTTCTATACACAAACGTATAGAGATATTTGCAGGTTTTCCCATAGACTAACAGCAGAATGCTCGAAAAAGTCACCTAAACGATGTGTGTGAATCTGACCTGAAGATTGTTCTTATAAAAGCTATTAGAGGGGAGAAAAACCCAAATTTCTCAAAATCTAAGGGGGTCATTTACTGAACAGAAATACTCCAAAATTAGGCGTATTTTCAGGCTCAGATGGTGGCGCAATGGTTAGTTGCATCGCTATCTGCCACTTCGTCCCTCTCACGCCAGGCCTAACACTGTGGGCAGGGAAGGGGACGGGTAGGCCTAGAAAATGGTCTAAGGCTCCATTCACACGTCCATATTTGTGCACATCCTGGAAAACGGTCAGTTTTTTGCGGATCCGTTGTTCCGCCAAAAATTCAGTTTTTCAAACACATCCGTTGCTTTTTTCCGCAAAAAACGGAAAGGATGCATCCGTATGTTATCCGTTTTTTGCGGATCCGCAAAAAACGGAAGGAGGAATCAAATCTTTTTTTTTTTTCTACCCTCCTGGAACGGAATCCGCAAATGCGGATGACATGCGGATGCCTTTCCGCATGTCTTCCACATTTTTGGAGGTTCCATAGACTTATATTGAGCTATGGACCGCAAAATCAGGATAGAAGTAGGACAAGAGGATTTCTTTATGCGGACACTCGGAACGGACACGCGGATGCAGCACACAGTGTACTGTCCGCATTTTTTCGGGGCCCATTGAAATGAATGGATCCGCATCCTATCCGCATAATTGTCTGAAATTGCAGAAAGGATGCGGATACAAAATACGGACGTGTGAATGGAGCCTAAATGTAAGGCAGCTCGGAAGCTGTCTTACATTTAGAACTGGCGCCAGATGCGCCGAAGTTATGGAGAGACCAGCGCCTCTTCATAACTTTGCCAGATCCACTGCCAGCTATGGGGCTTTATTAAGGTCTCTTTCACACGACAGTATTTTTTGCGGGCTCCAATCCGCATTTTTTGCAAAAAAAATGTGGACCCATTGATTTCTATAGGTCCGCAAAAAATACTGAGAGCCTACTGTGTGCTGTCCGCATCCGTATGTCCGTTCCGTAGCCCGCAAAAATAAAATAGAGCATGTCTTATTCTTGTCTGTTTTGACAAGGATAGACATTGTTACAATGGATCCACAAAAAAAAACGGATGCCATACGGACGTCATCCTTTTTTTTTTGTGGATCCGCAATTTGCAGACCGCAAAACACAACGGTTGTGTGAAAGTAGCCTAAGACCGACGTCTAAAATGCTGGTCTGAATAAATGTGTAAATAATTCTCTACAAAGTGAGGTCTGGATGCAGAGGTCAACAACACATGTTACGCATATTCCTTTTCAAAGGGCGTAAAAAAAACAAAAAAACAAAAACAAAACTGGAAATATGGAAATTGCAGATAGAAGTGTAAACCATCCGTATGGCATAAAAGGAGTTAATGAAACGATAGCAAAAACTGTAAACACTCCACAGACAGAACCAATGGCAATGGCTGATAAGAACAGGTTAAATCCCTGCCAACCAACCAGATCCTAACAACCAGGAAAGGGGACTTTTTATTGGCTTCCTGGGCAGATAGAGTGTCGCCATAGCTGCAGAGATACAGCTGTTGCTAGGCGTAGCTCCAGCCGCACAACTTCCTCTGCATTAGAACTTCACAACAACACAGAGTCTTGTGTCGGTCTCAGAGGTTCCCTTCAAGTTCTTCAGCACTAAAAAAAAACAAAAAACACCATCTCCTCTTTAGGGAAAATAAAGCCTGAAAAAAACGTGCAATGCATTATGGAAAAAAAAACAAAAACGGCTTCTATGTTTTGTCTTTTTTAGAGGTTGAAAAGCAAACAAACATCAGCCTGAATGTACGTGTGCACTGTGCAGGGCCCCCATAGGAGCTCTCTAGAATCAGAATATTGATGGAGATCCAACTCGCAGCACCCATACCTATCAGCTGTCTGATGATGGTGCAGCCTTTTCAGTGTTTACACGAGATGGTCCAACAGACTTGAAAGGGCCAAGGCTGCTAAGTTAAAGGGTGTGTCTCATTTCAGACAATGGGGGCATATCGCTAGGATATGCCCCCATTGTCTGAAAGGTGCAGGTCCCACGAGAACGGAGCCCCAAAAGTGGTGGAGGGCGCACTTGCGCATGCCTCTATGAGGCCGCAAAACATAGCCGAGCACTGGCTCATCTATTTCCGTCGGGCCCATAGACGTGCGGTCCCATTCACTTCTATGGAGAGAGCACTTGGTGGGGGCTGGACCGAGTCCTGCAGGCACCACTTTGCGGAGCTCTATTCCTGATATAGGTGCTGGACCGGCATCTATAAGACAATGAGGGCATATCCTAGCGATCTGCCCCCATTGTTTGAGATGAGACAACCCCTTTAACAAGAGTACTGTGGCCCCATCAAAACAGCTGATCGGCAGGGCTGTCGAGAGTTGGACCCCCATCAATCTGATGTTGATAGCCTATGCATACTATCAATATTCTGATCCCAAAAACTCCCTCTGCTAAAAATTACAGGAAGTTTGACCCCTTTCATAAGGTGGATTTAGACGGGGAGATTCTGCTGCTGATTGTTGGGAAGGAAGCGTTTCTTCCTGACAGTTGGCTGCTCGTGCAGGGAAGTAGATACATTTACATGCATTGATCTCCTCCACTGTACGAGGACGAGGGACTGCTACTGCGATCCCTCGTCCTTAGGGCTTATGCACACAAGCGTGTGCATTCAGTGCCCGTGCTGTGGACCGCAATTTATGGTCCACAATGCACGTGCACTGACATTGGGGCCGCCGCATGCGGATCGCGGACCCTTTAATTTGAATGGGGTCCTCGATCCGTATCCGACGGTCCGCATCACAAAAAAGTAGTGCTTCCGTGGTGTTCCGATCCGTGCCTCCACTCCGCATCTCCCGGATTGCAGACCCGTGTGCATGAGCCCTTATACAGAGACATGGTTTTTAAGCAGCAGATCGCTGTTTAGACCACATAGTGCTGCTCAGAAACTATCATCGGTGGTTCCTGTATGCATTTAGCTCGTTCATCGGGTGATCGGTGATTTACATGGCCAGATTGTCGGGAATGACCATTCGCAGGATGTTCCCAGTAATCTGCCCGATTTCCGTGCCGTCTAAATTCACTTATATACTCTAGATTTGCCTTAGAGATAAGTGAATCGATTTCGTCACCTGTGGGGCACTGTCCCTGCAGGTGAAGAGGTCCCTATCTGCAGCTAGATTGACAGGGCATTTACCTCAGCCCTGATAATTTCCTGCCTGTGCCGCTGCTCCAATTAGCTGAGCAAGATCAGAAGCTCAGAAGAAGAGTAGCAGCACAATCGCTGCTCTGAAGCAGAGCTTCCGCCCTTGCTTGGCTAATTGGAGCAGCGGCGAAGGCAGGAAATTGTCAGCACCAGACCAATGATCTGACAATTTATCGGGAACCAAGCAGATGTTCCCGATCACTGTCAAATGATCAGCAGAGGTTAGTGCTGCCTTTACATGCAGCATCCACCTCCACTGTATGGGGGCAACGAAAACGGAGATCGCTTGTTCCCATAAAAAAAAAAAAAATCAGTCCTTATAAAAGGACCTTTAATTTTCGGCCCTGCCAGTCTAGCGGCAGATGGGCACTTCTTCACTCGCAGTGACAGCCCTCCGCAGGTGAAGAAGTTCTGATAATGAGACAAATCAATTTGCCCATCTTTAATTTGTATATTAACGAGAAGACTAATCTTGGAACCCAAGATCTATATAAGGCCTCTCACACACGACCGTGTTTCACGGCCCAATACGGGCCATGAAAGCCCGACCTGTGCTCCCCCAGAGGACGGGAGCGCACGGCGTCATTGGTTGCTATGACGCCGTGCGCTTCCTGAGGCCGCCGCTGTACAGTGAAACACTGTACACGCTCGTACATGTCGGATACAGTAAACAGACTACCGGAGTTCACAACACTACAAGTTCAAACGTATTCCAGTTATATAAAGTTTTAAAGGACCTTGTACTCGTGGAGCCCCCAGAAATGATCTGAGAGTCCAGATGGGCATGTGCGTGTCTACTCTGTACATTTCTATGGGAGTTTCAGAGATAGTTGAGTACAGCGAGTGTCCCTACTCATGCGAGCGAGGCAAATATTTTTTTAACAGTTTTTTTTTTTTACAGTTTACCCATTTTTAATGGCCGTTAGATAGGTGCACTCCTGTCTAGAAGCCGTTTATTTCAGTGGGGTTCTTCTAGCTTTGAAAAATAGTATGCCTACTATTCACTGGCTTTAAAAAAAAAACAAAAACAAAACAAAAACATCCGTGTGAATAGCCCCATAGACTTTTACTGGCCGTTAAGAGTTTTCTCAGTGACATGCGACTAGCCTTAAACCACAAGATAATCCAGCTAGAGCCATCAGGCTTGTAAGATAAGAAACCGTTTTGTAAGCACTTGGTCTAGAGTCGTCCCACTGAACATTCAAAACAGCCTGCAAGTGTCAGGTCCTCATACACAATGCAGGACAACCACTTACATGAAGGCTGTCACAGACGCCGAGCGTCTCTTTCCAGACATTTATCATCCATGTACACATCTGTGGCTACCAGTGTTTGCATATTCTGTGGATGAGCTGCTAACATCCCCCTCCTGAGCAGGTGGAGATGGGTCATTCTAATGATTACTAGAACATTAAGGGACAGACGATCAGGGTGATTATCACGTAGTAGTGTTTGTAAAAATGCTCCTGATAACTGGCCTGTGTAAAAGGTGCCAGCAATCACCCAATGAACGAGCTGATGTCGTTCTTCTGGCTTAAAAAAAAAACCCAAAACAGATCGTGTCAGTCTACTTCATTCCCAATAATCTTCTTGACCATTAGTCCATGTAAGAAAAAATAAAACACCCTTACACACAAATTGCTTTTTGTTGCCACTAGATGAAAGCACATTCTTTGCCTATATTTACTAATTTGTCTCGCCAAAAATCTGTCTACAAAGCGCTGAGTTTGGCGCATCTTGAGTTTCTACACTTTTCCAACATGCACAACCAGGGGGCAGGGCTTAGTGGAAAGGGGGTGGGACTCCATGTGAAGGGGCTGGGCCTAAGATGTGTTTATCCAGTAGTGTTTTCTTCACGGCATTTACCTAGAGAAGATGATGTGTAGCCCCCCCCCCCCCAATCACTTTCCTCAGCGTGTTTTTCCTTGCGTTTTCTGCATTTCATATTGCTCATACATCTTTGACATCTACGGGCAGCGGTTTTACAGCAAAAATGCAGCTAAACACAAAAGTGCAGGAAAAAAAAAAAGCTTGCAAAGACCGATCTGTGCAAGTACCCTGATGCGGATTGGCCTTACATGAAAAGCAGATGACACTCAGGTTAGGAAGAGTTCACATCACGCTTATTTTTCCATTCTTCTTATCTTTCAGAACAGAAAAATAAAGATCTGTTAAAAAAAAAAAACAAAACAACAGATCCTGTGCAGCAGTTTTGGCGTCCGTTTGAGCCATTTCTGTCCGAGATCCATTTAAAAAAAATAAATAAATAAAAAGTTCTCAGACGGAAATGTCTCAAAGAGATGTCAAATGTGTATAACTGCTGTGTTTTTTATTTTTTATTTTTTGATCAGTCAGAACTGAAAAATAAAAAAAAGTCATGTGAACTCTCCCACTGCCTTACAGGTCATTTATTTTAAGGTGGTCATACACCCTCAGTAATACACACTCAGCCAAGCATGAACGGGTTTTCAGTTGCGAGAGATGTGGCACCTTATTGGCCCCTTCACACGGGCCTATTATTCCCGTCTGCATCAACTATGTAACAGAACCTGTATGCAGAGAAGTAACTGTTCCCATACAGAGGATGATCACTGCATAAAGGTAGCCCTCACCTTCTGACAAGCAGGCAATTATCGGGAACACACTTCATTACAGATAACTGCATGCAAAGTAGCCCATAGAATGAGGTTATAGGAGATAATTAAAATATAGTCTTATAGGACAACACCCTACAAGGCCTTAAAATAAAAATCCAAAAACATTTTTCTAGCGGCACTGTTCCGATGATTCCACCACTTTATAAATGGCACGTGACTGCTGCCGTGCTGCCTGTGTACGTTCCGCAACTTGCTGAACGGGCTGCGCATTTTACTGTTTATAAATGGCATGTGACTGCCAAAATCACTTTCCTCAGCGGTAAACAGCCAAGGACAGTGATCGTTTATGGCCAGCACCAAAAAAAGAGAGAGCTCAAAAAAAATCTAAAGGTGGAATCTGATTGGTTGCTATGGGCAACTTAAGCCATTTTTCCGTTACACAATTTGTGAAAAATCTCCATTGCTTTTTTTCTTAGGGGCAGAAATTGACCTGCATATCAGTCCGCAGCATGCGATTCCGCACCTTCTCTAGAGTGGGCTTTCTATACATAAATCTGCACTAGGTGCAGCCAGACATCATGGCTTTGCTTCATTTTGGGTACAGAAAAAAAAAAAAAAAACACAAGAAAAGGCATGTTGTTTTTGCAACTTACCTGTGTTTATGCTGCATATTCCGCCAGCAAAGGGTGAAGACCAAGAAAACTTAAATTTCCTGACCATTAGGCCCCTTTCACACGGGCGAGATTTCCGCGTGGGTGCAATGCGTGATGCGAACGCATTGCACTCGCACTGAATCCTGACCCATTCATTTTAATGGGGCTTTTCACATGAGCGTTTTTTTCACGCATCACTTCTGCGTTGCGTGAAAAACGCAGCATGTTCTATATTCTGCGTTTTTCACGCAGCCCAGGCTCCATAGAAATGAATGGGGGTGCATTAAAAACGCAACGCATTGCATCCGCATGCAATCCGCGCGTTTTTAACGCAACGCATCCGCAACGCATCCTGAACAAATCTGCGACGCTCGTGTGAAAGAGGCCTAAGGCTCCATTCACACGTCCTGTTTTTCTTTCCTGATTCGATCCTGATTTTTTCAGGACTCATTGAAATGAATGGATCCAGATCAGGATCAGGATCGAATCAGGAAAGAAAAACAGGACGTGTGAATGGAGCCTAACTCAGTTTTGTAATTAATGTAATAAAGTTTTGCCATGTATGCTCCCCCCTTCCTATGTTATAAGAAAATGAGATATGTTTTTTTATTTTTCCTACACCCATAGCGCAGCACAGTTTCTACATGTGACAGCACCCTTAGGCCCCTCTCACATGAGCAAGGTTTCCCTTACAGGTGCGATGCGTGATATGAACACACAGCACCCGCAGTAAATCCTGACCCGTTCAATTCAACAGGTCTGTGTCCATGAGCTTTTTTTTTTTTCACGCATCAGTTCTGCACGAGAATTGCAGCACGTTCTATATTCTGTGTTTTTCACGCAGCCCTGGTCCCATAGAAACAAATGAGCCTTCAATGAAAAACACATTGTATTCACAAGCAAGTGCAGATGCAGTGTATTTTTCACTGATAGTTGCTAAGAGATGTTGTTTGTAAACCTTCATTTTTTTAATCACGCACAAGAAAAACACATTGCACCCGCGCGGGGAAAAAAACTGAACGCAATCAGACAAAACTGACTGAATTTGCTTACAAAATGGTGCGAGTTTCCCTGACCGGACCTAATCAGTCACGCTCGTGTGAAGTAGGCCTTAGGGCTCATGCACATGAACATATTGGTTTGTGTTGTTTTTGTTTTGTGTGGCCTGTATGTGGAACCATTCACTGCAATGGGGGGGGGGAATAAACTAAAGACCAAGACAGAAATTACTCCACGTACATACCCCAAAAAAAAAATTATATATATAGTCCTATTCTCTGCATTACAGACAAGGATAGGACTGTTCCATTAGGGGCCGGCCGTTTATAACATGCGGAATACATATCCATGTTGTGCAGATCTGCAGTTTGCGGACCACAAAACATGTGCATAAGCTCTTGATGCCTTTTAGAAAAAAAAAAAGCCTGTATGCAAGATACGCTGAAACCAAATGCTTATGTTATTCCAGTTTTGGTGGCTGTGTATCGATGATACACTTAGGGGGTCATTTACTAAGAGCCATATGCCAGATTTTGGCGTAAAGGTAGTCACTTTTGTAATTTTTTTTTAGACGACTTATAAAATTATGCTCATCCTCCTGCAGCACAAAACGCCGGTCTTTGTAAAATGACCGTCTTACATGCAGGGCTGTGGAGTCGGAGGCGTGGAGTCGGAGTGGGTGTGTACATTTACTAAATGAATTAGTACATTTAGTTCAGTGCAATAAGTGCTGAATATATTTTTATAAGAATTTGTGAAAATGATGAAATGTCCTATAAATGTCTGTTCTATTCCTGATCTCAGGATTTCGGCTTTTAGTTGAGATGACTGTGCTGCCCTTTATGTCCACTGCATGTTCTCTCTGCTTTATGTTTCCTCTGAGCTCATGTGTGGAGAGGTTAGCTGCCCTCATGGCTTCTATCTGCTGCTGATGTAAAACACCTAGAGCCTTATGTATGAAAACTGTCTAGGTGTAGAAGTTTCTTTGTTGCCCATAGCAACCAATCAGAGCTCCCCTTTCATTTCATATAGTGCTCTGGAGAAATGAAAGGGGAGCTCTGATTGGTTGCTATGGGCAACAAAAAAGTTTTAGACCTAAACAGTTTTCATACATCAGGCCCAGAGGCGTAGATACTGGGGGGGCAGGGGAGGCGACGCTCCGGGCCCAATACCTCTGGGGGGGGCCCAGCAGGGATGGCCTTAGTACAATCAGGCGAATACAAGTGAGCGCTTCCATTATGGAGTCTGATGGGAGCACATTAAGCCGATCTGAGGTCTGATGGGGGCACATTAAGCCAATCTGAGGTCTGATGGGGGCACATTCTGCCGATCTGAGGTCTGATGGGGGCACATTCTGCCGATCTGAGGTCTGATGGGGGCACATTCTGCCGATCTGAGGTCTGATGGGGGCACATTCTGCCGATCTGAGGTCTGATGGGGGCACATTCTGCCGATCTGAGGTCTGATGGGGGCACATTCTGCCGATCTGAGGTCTGATGGGGGCACATTCTGCCGATCTGAGGTCTGATGGGGGCACATTCTGCCGATCTGAGGTCTGATGGGGGCACATTCTGCCGATCTGAGGTCTGATGGGGGCACATTCTGCCGATCTGAGGTCTGATGGGGGCACATTCTGCCGATCTGAGGTCTGATGGGGGCACATTCTGCCGATCTGAGGTCTGATGGGGGCACATTCTGCCGATCTGAGGTCTGATGGGGGCACATTCTGCCGATCTGAGGTCTGATGGGGGCACATTCTGCCGATCTGAGGTCTGATGGGGGCACATTCTGCCGATCTGAGGTCTGATGGGGGCACATTCTGCCGATCTGAGGTCTGATGGGGGCACATTCTGCCGATCTGAGGTCTGATGGGGGCACATTCTGCCGATCTGAGGTCTGATGGGGGCACATTCTGCCGATCTGAGGTCTGATGGGGGCACATTCTGCCGATCTGAGGTCTGATGGGGGCACATTCTGCCGATCTGAGGTCTGATGGGGGCACATTCTGCCGATCTGAGGTCTGATGGGGGCACATTCTGCCGATCTGAGGTCTGATGGGGGCACATTCTGCCGATCTGAGGTCTGATGGGGGCACATTCTGCTGATCTGAGGTCTGCTGGGGGCAAGGGACTGTTAGTTTAGTGATGTAAAAGCTGGGGACAGATTTGCTTTAACATAGGAGTCCCCTTTTTTACTCCTATTAATCCTATATTTTACTGCATTATGTGGTAGAGTATTTAGAGTAGGGTATGTAGAAAGTCTATTGTACTCTACTTAACAGCATAGATGATCTAGCAGTTTATATAGTCATCTTTCTAATACAATATTATAACCACAACTAGTAGTATGTGCCTGTGAAGTTGGAAACGTGCGCTTGGGAAGACAATAAGTGGGGGGCCACTCAAGTATGTTTCGCCCCCCCTGTGCTGAACCTCTAGCTACACCTCTGATCAGGCCCTTAGTGAGCTGTACCCAGAGAAGCCTGATAGATTGCAAACTGTTTTTGTCATGACTTATCTGTTCTATTGATTTTATGCAAATTTGTTTAAAGTTATCACTAAAACCTGCTCCATGTATGAGGAAGTCGGGGTCAGGGGAAATTGAGGAGTCAGAGTCGGGGCTTTGGCTTACCAACTCCACAGACCTGCTTACATGCTAAGCTTAGGGGTATTCTAGGTGGTACAAGTTATCCCCTATCCACAGGGGTCCTACTGCTGGGAACCCCACCGATCATGAAAAGGGGCCCCTGGGGAGCTTCCCTGAAATGACCAGAGCAGCCAGTCAGATACTCCATTTATTTCTATGGGAGTTCTGGAGATAGCCCAGCAGTAGGAGCCCCACTGGTCTTAAAGTCATCCCTTCTCCTGTGGATACGGGACAACATGTACCAACATGAATCTCCCTTTAAGGATGAAGGGATCATAGTGTGACATAACACTCCCTGATTAGTATGGCTTCCCCATAGATGATATGGGCTGCAATATCCACTGACAAAACTGTGTCTACAGTTCATACAGCTGAAGTATTTGATGTATACCACAGTATGGACATAAGCCTCCAAATATATACAGTTTTTCCTGTATAGCAACGCACAGCCTACATTTTCCGTTTGGTGCATAGGACCCAATGGATACATATGGTACATACCCTTCATGGCATAAGACAAACATGCTCAAGAACATAAGAGCAGAGTACTGTTCATAAGGACAGACATGACAGTAATCTTGAAGACTTCTGTAGTCAGCCTTTCCCTCATAACTGGCAAGTTGAAATCAACAACCAAGAACACAAAATCTAAGTTAAATGATTTTCGATAATAAGGCCTGGACACAAGTTCGGAAACATCTGATATCTTTGACTGCCACTCGCAGAAGTCTTTCCTTAGTAAGAAAATACAAGATACTTCAGAAATCCACACATCAGTCTTTAAAAAGGACATTAACACCAGCAACATTTCAATCTTCAGTAGCAAAATACAAACTTTAGATATACAATGGCAAAGGCTTTTTCGACAGATGTTAGGGCGCACAGTTGGAACACATTTAGGGTGCATTTACACGACCGCTCCTTGTTTTACAGTCCAGAAAACATGGATGCCGCCCATGTTAGTTCTGCATTTTGCAGAATGTAATGGGCGGCCCATTATAGAAATGCCTAATTTTGTCTGCAATTGCAGATAAGAATAGGACATGCTCTACATTTTTTGCAAGGCCGTGGAACGGAACAAGTGTGGACAGTACACAGTGTGTTGTCTGCATCTTTTGTGGCCCAATTGAAATGAATGTCTCTGCACCCTTTCGCAAAATTGCAGAACAGATGCAGACTCATATGATCGTGTGAATGAACCCTTAAAGGGTTTTTCCGGGAGTTTATTACTGATTGGTGGGGGTCTGACGCCCGGGACCCCCACCGACCAGCTGTTTGAGAAGGCACTGGCGCTTAGCTTTTCCTAGACCAGTGACGTCACGTTCATCAGTCACGTGGCCTAGGAGCGACTCAGCCCCATTCAAGAGAATGGGGCTGAGCACGATACCAAGCACAACCACTGTACAATGTACAGTGAGAGAAGGTAGCGGTGCTCACAGGATCTCCGGTACCTTCTCAAACAGCTGATCGGCGGGTGTCCCAGGTGTCAGACCCCCACTCACAGATCAGATACTGATTAGGTCATCAGTAACAAAATCCCGGAAAACCCCTTTAATGTAGAGGAATTTAAGAAGTGGCTTATAGCTACACAAGTGAAGAATAGAAAAATAGGAGCATGAATACAGGTTTACCAGAAACCTGCTCTAATGTCCTCGTCAGTCTGTCTGTTTCTACATTCATGTGGTCGCTTGTGGTGGGTTGACTTTTTATTTAAAATTTTTCATTCAGTCCAGGGACCAGCAACCTCCAGCACTGCAATTGTGCTCAAACTATAATTCCCAGAATGCTTCCTTCATTTCTATGGGAGTTACAAGAACAGCTGAACAAGTGGGAATGCTGGGAGTTGTAGTTTCACAGAAACAGGAGTGCCAAAGGTTGCCGACCCCCGATTTAGGCTCAGGATAAGTTTCCTAAAATCTCCCATCACTTTGCTGGTACTGTAAAATGGTTTGAATTTTCTGCACACAAATCTAGAATATACATCCTGTGTGCACTTGCCCTAAGAATAGCTGGATATAGTCGAAATAATTGACCACGTAATGCAGTTAAATGTGCAAGGGACAATGCAATTCCCTCAACACAAGTGGCTAATACCCTAGACAGACTATCCTAGAGCCCATAAAAACCCAAGTACAAATGGAGCAAATGTAGTTTAATTCTCAGTAATAATGGTTGCTAGAAAATGGTCGGGCATGTGAATTCCCAGTCTCAACCTCCTTCTTGTAACAGTTGGTTAGCAGGTTGGCTTTTTTGGTCAGCTTTGTTAGGACAGACAAGAGCCCTCTTAAATGATGCTGAAATTGGTCCACTAGATCCCCAGTCTCTTCCTCTGGGGCCTCCTTGTCAGGGCAGCGATCGTCTGTGTTCCCATTTTCATGATGCACTCCCCATTTCATGTCGTTTCTCAGAGACTTCAGAAGGAGATAAGAATCATAGAGATTATTGTTCTGGCCAAGGAGGTCCTTAGGTTTGATGGGCTCTTCCTGTTCTTCTTTGGCTGGGGTAATGTCCTGTAGCATGCTGGGAACCATGATTGTCTCATCCATGATGGTTGTGGCAGTGTTGAAGCGGTGGATGGCATCCAGGAGGGAATGGCGCTGAGGACTGTACTCTGACACTTCCATGGCACTCTAGTCTGAAAAAAATAAAAAAAATAAATTATATTAATTAGACTACTTCGCTTTTTTGAACACTTGTTTTAATGGCCATTCCATAAAAATCTGTGTTGGATGAGGGCTTGGCAGTGCCTAGGCTATGTGCCTGATGAAGGTGACATCACATGGCCTAGGGATAGCTGTGAGAAGGCTGTGGCGCCAGGGGCAGACTGGGAACTTAAGGGGAAAAAAAAAAAAAAAACTAAAAGTGGCCCCGTTTTGTAGTTTGGTCCAAGTTTATGGAAGGCAGGGCCAGTAATACCATATTGTGGCACATTATGCCACCCCAACAGAGACAAATACCACAGTCCATCCCAAAGTACTGCCAGCAGCACAAAATACATCCCCAAAAACTTCCACTGGCCGGCCCCCCGGGCATCGGCCCACTGGGAAGTTTCCCTGTAACGTCTATGGCCAATCCTCCCCTGCATGACACTACTGCTGTTGTCTCCTCAAACAGCTGATCGGCAGGGCTCCCGGGTGTCAGACCCTCAGATACTGATTTATCCAGATGATAAGTCAGCAATTTTAAAGTTTTAAAACCCTTATAACTGCATTGTGAATACGTGTTGATGCAGTAACTGCATCCTAACTGCGCTGCGTGGCAACATCCTCACACTCCCGTTCCAATATTAACATGCATACTTCATGTTTGTTCAACTGAGAAATGGGAATAAACTGCTGCCAGAACCCTTTGGCAGTGGCTCATTTTCCATAGGAACAAAGGGTTGGACACATTTGATTAAAGTTAAATGAGAGTCTGTAGGTGCGGCAGATTTACCAGCCACTGCGATAAATCCGGTGCAGTTTGACTAGGGTTACCTTCATGTCTCTGGCAGTGGATCCGGCAGGCTGTTCTTGCAGAGAGCAGCCTGCTGGATTTCACCAGACCTGGTATTGCTGGGTTCTACAGTTCACTGCCAGATCCCTGTTGACTATAATAGGGCCCAGTAGTGATCTGGCCGCCTTCTGGCATAAATGCCAGGTTTCAGCCATACAAAAACCCAGAAATCATGGCAGAAACTGGACAGATTCCCACCTGATCTCATTACAGCCAGTGGGGTCTGGCAGTATCCAGCTAGGCCGATTCCAGTGAGCACTGGCAGGCTATTCTCTGCCGGATTTGTTTAACGCAAGTGTGAACCTAACCCTTACTATTAGACAGTATTCGTAAACGACCCCGAGTATATTTACTAACAGTTTTATGCCTCTTTTTGGTGCATATTTTGCAACTTTTTAAATGTGGTATTTGATGCGTGTGTCGAAGGAGCGGCGTGGGCTAGGACTCCGTCCCATCATAAATTAGGTGTACCTTCCAGCACCAACACTGGTGTAAAAATAAAAAGGCTGCCAAAAAGTGACAGCCTTAAAGGGGTCCTACCAGCTCTGAACCCAGACATACCATTAATTTGACCCAGGCAGCCCGCCTGATGTTAGCATCGGAGCAGCCTATACTCCGATGCCCTTTGCTAAAAGGCATTTTGCCCTGTTCCAGTGACGAACCGGGCTCTACCGGGCGGATGCTTCCGCCCAGCAGTGAGCTCGGTAATGTCACCGGCGCTGGTGGGTGGGCTTTAGCGCTGCCCTAGCCAGTAAAACGGCTAGGGCAGCGCTAAAGCCAGCCCATTACTGAACACCGGAAGCTTCCGCCCGGCCGTGTGTTATTGTAAACAGAAGGGCCCTTGCCTTGCGCAGTCCAACGCAGGGCAAGAGAGGGCATCGGACAATGAGATGCTCACATCAGGCAGGCTGCCTGGGTGAATTTAAGGGTATGTCCGGGTTCAGACAAGGGTTAACCCCTTTAATAAATGACCCCGACTATTTCCATGTGTAGGCATACAAATACTGCTGCAAAATGCTGACCAGAAGACGGCTTTATGAAAGTAGGTTTAACCTAGTCTTTTTGCTTCTTTTTTCCTTTTGCAGTTGTGTTGCTGAACATAATCTTAAAAAGCATGATGTTTGTAAAAATTGCAAAGGGTTTGTTGCTGAAAACAGGGTCAAAACTGAAATGTACAAGTCAGGGGCGTAGCTAAAGGCTCATGGGCCCTGGTGCAAGAGTTCAGTGCTTTGTGGCCAGGGAAACCCATAGTCTTCATGCTGCTGTAGGCAAAAATTGAAATGGCACCTCCCCCATGCCAGATTCTCGACCTAACCCCCTAACTTCCCTCCAGCCAGAGGTGTAACTTGACCAGCATGCACTTTCTATAATACTGGTGTTTTCTTATGCAGCATAAGGGTCTTTGGGCCCCCTCAGGCTCCTGGGCCCGGTAGGGTCCGATACCTCTGCATCCCCTATAGCGACGCCCCTGGTACTAATGAAGTAATGTAGATATACCTCAACGTGGGCATATTTAAGGGTCCGGGTGTTGTCACCATAGTACAATAGTGTGAAGGTTGTTCTAGGTAGGTTCACACGTGGTGGATGCGCTACGGATTTGCTTCCTCTGATTTTCGCAAGAAAAACCGTAGCATTGGTCAGTACCAATTCCTTTGTATTGAAGAATGTGAAAGCCACAGCAAGTTCTGCAGAAAAAACGCCATGTAATTCGTTTTTTTAATGTGGATTACATGCGGATTTCTGCAGAACTCACCCTTGCACTGAAAAGGGCGAAATCCACACACAAAAAAAAAAAAATATATATAAATAAAAATGTTTTGATTAATCGATTATATGCTCTTTTGGCCAAAAACCATCCTAATTGTACAGCTTTGTTTTTTACTACATGGTTCGGTTACCATCCTTCCCTTACTTCGCTCTAAGCCCAGGAACACTTTCTCTTTTGGCACAACTTAGCCGCACAAAACCAAGATCATGAGCCAGGTGTACATATAGTAGAGGAAGACGGTGCCACCCGGTGCTCCCCACGGCACACGAGAGGAGAGGCACTGCACAGGGGTAACTCACGTCTACAAAGCAGTTTTCCGGTCAGTGCCAGCAGTGGGATCTGTAAGCCTAGCCCAAGTGCAACCTGCACACACAAATGGTAATTCTGCACATCACCCATGTTTTAGCTTACAGATACAATACTCAAGCACAACACCCAAGTGTGAATGAGACTTTAGGAAGAGTTCAGGACCCAACGTTTGTAGCCCGCCATAAAGACACTGACACACATCTGGACTGTACTCGTACACAATGACGTGGTGTGCCACCATTTTGGAAGCCAACAATGAATGTGCCCTGAATAAATTAGCTTTTGCTTCATGAGGGGGGCTGGGAGGCCAGTGTAAACAGAGCCCGACCCTGCCGTAATAAGCAGACTTTAAGCATCGTCTGCAAACAGCTTGCTGAGACTTGTAGTTCAAAAACAGCTACAGCAGTTATGCCTTCTACAACGTGGGGCTCCCCAGCATTAAAGAGCAATAGGAAAACTTTTACATTTCCACTGCAATACCTTATCTGTGATTCAAAAGTTCTGACCAAGTAACCACCACAGATGATGGGTAAGAGATTAGATCCACCCAAACCAGAGATCTCCATCATCGGAATTCATTGCATCCCCTGATCCATACAATACACCCCTCCCTAGACATGGCGTTGGTGTCGATTACCATTAGATGATCATCCTTCCTCTCTGTCCAGGTTCCAGCAGCACAAAGTCCTTTCTTAAAAAACTTGGCACCTGCAACCAAGAAAGCAAGCACTGCCCCCTCCTCCAGCTGCTGCTCTATTTATGGAGCAGGCCACCCTCCTGCAGCTTAGTGCTCCTCAGCTGATCCTCTGCTATTGGCCAGCAGTGCAGAACTACACACCCTCATCTCTGCACCTCTTCACTGCCAGAGGAGCCTGTCTGATGCTCAGAAGTCCTGAGTCACATTGTAATGTCTAGGCTGTGCCCCGCGGCAGTGGGGGGGTTAACAGCAGGATGTTATTCTTTGTTAGTACAGAAGATTGGCAGGGTGGTCCGTCACAACAATGTTAGGGCTCATTCACAATTGCGTACTTGATCAGTATTGTGTATCTGTTTTTTTGTGTGTTTTTTTTTAGCCAAAATCAGGCGTGAATGCAGAAAAGTTTCCATTATATTTTTCTGTGTTTATGGACCTCACCTGGTTTTCTGTTAGAGATTTTTTTTTAAAAAAAGAGACAAAAACTAATAAAATACACAAGTATGAATGATACCTTAGGTTGGTTTCAACATGACCATAAGGCTAGGGCTACACGACGACAATAAGTCGCATGACACAGGAACAACTACACTGCAACATGCGTCGCGCAACATTGATGTCGCACAACAATTTATATAATGATAGTCTATGGTGTCGCACTGCGACATGCTGCGGCAGTCGCAGAAAAACCCATCTTGGATGGAGTTTTTGCTGCTGTCGTGTCGCGATTGCAGCATGTCGCAGTGCGACACCGTAGACTATCATTATAAAAATTGGCGCACAACATTACTGCGACAAAATGTTGCACAACAAATGTCGTTGTGTAGCCCTAGTCTTAAGGCTCATGCACACAAATGTATTTTTCTTTAGTTTCTGTTCCGTTTTTTTTTTTTTTACAGGTCCGTATAGGGAACCATTCATTACAATGAGGCTTGAAAAAAATTGGAAATGACTCCGTATGCATTCCGTGTCCGCATGTCTTTTCCGCAAAAAAATAGAACATGTCCTATTCTTGTCCGTTTTCCAGATAAGGACAGGCATTGTTATAACGGACATCTGTGTTGCATCAGTTTTTTGGGGGGACCGCAAAATACATATGGTCATGTGCTTGAGCCCTTAGATTACATTCACGTGGCTCGGCGTGGTGTAAGTGACAGTTACATTGCTTGGACCAAACTCACATCAGTTGCAGTCCTACTGCAGGTCCAATGTCCCATACTCAAATAATACTGTGAGTACTGGACAGTAGAGCTGCCGTTGGGTGGAACTCACGGCATTATAGATCACTATGATGCAGTGAGCTTGGCTCATATGAGATGCAGTCGGTTGAGGAAATGTAGTTGCCACACAGACCGCACACTGCCATGTGAATGCAGCCTGTTCGGCCATTCCAATGCACGGGCACCATCCCTGTGGCTCTCTTAACGGATCCAGACTAGAGATGAGCGAGCATGCTCGGGTGCAATTTTCGCGTATTTGCGTACGCATTTTAAAATCGGTATGCTAATGCATACACATATTTTCATCTGTACACAAATGCGTACGCATAACGTACAAATTTTTAAAATGCATACGCATTAGTGTACAGATTAAAATATGTGTATGCATTAGCATACCGATTTTAAAATGCGTACGCAAATACGTGAAAGTTGCACCCGAGCATGTTCGCTCATCTCTAATCCAGACCCATTCGACTTGAATGGGTTTGTGATTTGTTCGCACCGGAAAAAAATAGAACATGTTCTATTTTTTTGTGGTGCGGGGGCACAGACAGAAACCCCCCTGTTTGCAGACCGCAATATGGGCATGGCCGAACAACGGCCATGTGCATGATACAGTATATGACCGTGCCATGTTATGCGGTCCACAAATTGCCGATCCGCAAAACATATATGCTGGCCGTGTGTGTTCCACAATTTGCAGAACAGAACGGGACGCCCATTATAGAAATTCCTATTCTTGTCCGCAAAACAATATTTTTTTTTTGGCGGGGCCACGGAACGAAGCAACAGGTGCGGACAGGACATGGAGTGCCATCCTCATCTTTTGCAGCCCCATTGAAGTGAATGGGAAACAAATGGTCGTGTGCATGAGGCCTTATGGAGTCCTTTTTTTATTTTGCTTTTTGTTTTTTTGCAGTTATCTTCCCGAAAATCTTGTTAAAAAGCATAAGGTTTGCAAAAATTGCAAAGGATTTGTTGCAGTTACAAAATTTCTGAAAAGAGGGTGAAAAGTGAGAAAAAAATACTAATGTAAATATACCACAATGTGGGCGTATTTAATTCACTCCCAGAGGTTTTTTCGATTATGCATTTTCATTTTGCGCTCCCTGCCTTCAAACAGCCATAACTGTTTTATTTTTCTGTTCACATAGCTGTATGAGGGCTTGTTTTTTGCGGGACAAGTTGTACTTTCCAACGCCACCATTTAATATTTGATATGGTGTGGTGGGAAGCGGGAAAAAAATTCCAAATCGGGTGAAATCGCAAAAAAAACGCTATTCCGCTACAGTTCTACGGGTTTCTTATTTACAGCGTTCGATGTGCATTAAAACTGATCAGTTACTTTCATTCTACTGGTCAGTACGAATCCGGCAATACCTAATATGTATAGTTTTTCCTGCGTTTTGATAGTGATAAAATAATTAGAAAGTTGCCCCTTTTTTTTTTTTCCTTTTCATATCTTGACTCCTATAACTTTTTGGTATTTATGTGTACGGAGCTGTATGGATGCTCATTTTTTGCGGGGCGATCTGAAGTTTTTATTGATACCATTCTGGGGTGTGTATGACTTTTTGATCACTTTTTATTTAATTTTTTTTAGAAAAAAAAAAGCGACAAAAAACGGCGAATCGCCATTTGGACGCTTTTTTCCGCCACACAATTCGCTGTATTGGAATTTTTTTTTATATATTTTAAAAGTACGGGCGTTTTCGGTCACGGTGATACCCATGATGTCTTTATTTATTATTTAAGTATTTATTTTTTAATTATACGGAAAGGGGGGTGATTTGAACTTTTATATATTTTTTATTTTTTATATATTTTTTAACATTTTTTTTAATTTTTTTTTTTTTTTACTATTTTAAAGCTCAAATATGAGCTAATATATTGTGTTTTTTTTTTCTTTATGAGCAATCAGGGATTTACTAGACTGAGATAAATCCAAGAATTGCTCATTTTTTATCCTGGCCTGCCATCTAGTGGACAGAATAAGAATTGCACTTTGAAAAAATGTAATCCTCACCAGCGAGGATTACAGTTTTCATATGGTGTACAGACACCCCGATTGGCCACTCAGGGCGTCTGTATACCACCCAGAAGCGTACGCTTCAGGGTTCAGACGCAAATAGATGCCGTGATCACGGCATCTAAAGGCCCAGCAAGACGCCGCCGATTGGGTAAGTAGTGGCAAGCCTCTGCTGTTAGAAACAGCAGAGACTCGCCGGCCATGACGCCTGCCGCACTTGCGAGTGGGCGCCATGTGCCCGCATCGCCCCAGCGCTGTACATGTACGGCACTGGGAGTGTAAGGGTTAAGGATCCAGGTGTTGTCATAATACAGCTGTGTAAAAGTTGCTCTAGGGTGGGTTCATACGTGGTGGATATGCTACGGATTTGCCATCTCTGATTTGTGTGCCAGCAGTACCAGCAATGAAGGTGAGATTTTAAGAAATCCTAGGGCTCATGCTCACAAACGTTTGTTTGGTCCATATCCGATCCGCATTTTTTGCTGGTCGGATGTGGACCCATTCAGTTTAATGGGGCAGCTAAAGATGCGGACAGCACACTTTGTGCCGTCCATATGTCTCTTCCGCGGCCTTTACGTACAAGCATAGGACTGTTCTATAGACGGCAGGGCGTTCTGTGCCGCAAAATGCGGATCGCACACAGCCGGTATCCATATGTAAATTAACCCGCGGGGAGGATTTGAAATAAGCAGCATGTCCACTGTGGATTTCACCCTTTAAATAGATCAGAGCAAGGTTATTTGCGCCTCTATCTGCGACTATTCCCAAGAAGGGGACGGGTTGCGAGGCTGGTCTCATTCATCATTTTTAGGTGCAGAAAATGTTCTAAATGTAAGACAGTGAGGAAGCAGGCGTAGATTTAGGCTGGCGGTGGATACGCAGAAGTTATGTAGAGGCCGGCACCTCCTCAAAGCTTATCCACCTCCAGCTAAAGAGGTTATTAAGACCGGTGTCTAAAACACCGCTCTTAATAAATGACCCCCTTAGTGCTCTGGGAAAAGCTTTTGCTGATGTGGGGAATTTCCGCTGTAATTATATGGCTCCTGTACGGACCCTCATGCATGCTGAGTACAAGGCTGTTTACAGTGTGAGGTCTGATTCACCTCCATCTGTTCTTTATTTTAACAAACATTTGGTAGGTTACCAAGACATAGAGGACAGACAGCATCTGTAAGGGCAGGGGCATAACTATAATTCATAGGGCCCCACAGTAAAATAAGATGGGGCCCCTACCACCTAGTCAGTGGTGACACAGTGAGACATGCTGCCACTGCAAAGCAACAGGCGCTAAAAATCGGATTTGGATGGATTTTTTGTGACTATTGCAGTCGCAGCATGTAGCATGTCACATTGTGACGCCTTTGACTATCATGTCACTGTGTAGCCCTACCCTTATTGTTTGAGTGGTAAATGTGGGCAATAATTCATGACCGCTGAGAGCAGAATACGGCCGCGGTCGGTTGAAAGTATTCTGAATTCGGCTGATCATTTTCCACTGTCGAGTCGATGAACTCTCTAAACTAGACAACCATACACCAATACGCCTTCAGTAGCTGTAAACGAGCAGTGTATAATGTGATGGAAAAATGAATCCAGCCAGCAAAGGAAGCAATATGGATAATAATACATTAGTAAGTGCCTTATATTAACTTTTTCTACATGATAAATACCATTTGCTGAAGTGAGACAACCCCTTTAAGCTGCGCATACACATTAGATAGCTTCTTGACCGACTGTACATGTACTTTTAATCAGGAGAGGGGAATGAGCTACTGCCAGACACCCCTTGTGACAGCCTATATCTCCAGAACAAAAGAATCGGGGATGTTGAAACCCAACTGCTTGATCCTTCTTTCTGCTGTCAAGTGAGAGTCAAGATACCGCCATTCACAATCTAAGTTGATCCCACCAAAATTGGCAGGTTTGGCAAGTTAATCTGAAATGGCTCCCTTAAAAGAGCTTGTTCCAGGGTTACATATTTTTTTAAAAACCATGTAGATAGTGAAAATGCAAGCTAAGGCCTTGTTCACACATCAGTTATTTGATCAGTTATTTCCATCAGTTAGGCTTCATTTACACATCCGTATTTTTCTTTTCCAGATTTTCGGTCCGTTTTTTGCTGATCCGTGTCTCCGCAAAACCTTTCGTTTTTACCAATTGTACATTTGCATCCTTTCCGTTTTTCCGCAAAAAAAAAGGAAGGAGGAATATATGTTGTTAGAGTATTGCTTTCTATTTCCTGGAAACGGATGATATGCGGACATATTGATGCATTCCGCATATCATCCGCATTTTTTTGTGGACCCATTGACTATAATGGGACCATGGACCGCATAATGCAGACAAAAGTAGGACGAGCTCAATCTTATTTGAGGATCCGCATAACAGAACGGAACAACGGATGCGGACAATATACGGAGTGCTGTCTGCAGTTTTTCAGGACCCATTGAAATGAATGGATCCGCATCCTATCCGCATGATTTGTGGACTGGATGCGGATCAGATCAGGAAAGAAAAACAGGACATGTGAATGGAGTGGAGCCTACTCAGAGATAAGGTATAATGAAAAGATCTGCACATGTTCTGTGTTTTTGATCCGAACCTTGTTTTGACTCACAATAAGGCTTCATTCACACATCCGTATTTTTATTTTCCAGATTTTTGGTCCATTTTTTGCGGATCAGATGTGGATCAGATCAGGAAAGAAAAACAGGACCTGTGAATGGACCCTAACTGATGGAAATAACTGATCACAAAACTGATGTGTGAACAAGGCCTAACTGTGGCTTCACCCTCATCCTATGTGCACTCTGTTGTGACGTCTATGGCTCTGTGACATTTCCAACTGAATAACGGCAGAATGGTGGTCTAGCACTTCAGAAGACTTGACCGGCAGGAATTGACAGAAAGAAAAAGATCTGCAGTTACAGGAAAAGTACTGTGAAAGGGATTTTCCGGGACTAACTTAAAGGAAACATGTCACCAAAAATTTTTTTCTGCCAGTTAAAACCAGATAGTAACACGTCTCCTTTTTTGCTAATTGTTTTTTATTTTCTGAATACAGATTTTTTTTTCTGTATCCTGAACATGATTACGGGGGCGGCCATCTTACCTGACCTGTTCTTAACAGCAAATAGAAAGCATTAGAAAACTGCTTTATGGCAGCCACCGTGGGCCATAGACAGAGTGGTCAGGAGGGGACCACAATAACTTCTATGGGAGAGTTTTCGAGGCATGCTCTGTGACGTACAAGGGAAGAGTAGATTTCACAATCACCTATTGTGAATGGTGGATCCTGTCTTATCTGTCATTCTAATCCTGCCTGTAATGATATCACCTCTGTGTATAGATAAGCAGGTAAGTGCAGTAAAGTGATCTGTACAGACCAAGAAGTCTGCAGGATTTTATGGCTTTTTGTTTAAATATAGCTATTAATATGGAAAACTAAAAATAACCACCATTAAAAAAATAAAATATAAAAACATGATTTAAACAATAGGTCATATTCTGAATACACATTTCCTTTAAAGATGACCTATGCCTAAGACCCGCCAATCAGATGTTTTTATAAACTACGCCCTGGACCCAGGTACAGCCAATACACGGTGTACAAAGCTGTGCAGTTCTGGTGCCTGGTTTTGGTGTCAGAACTTGTGACAGGGCATCGGACCCTCACAGATCTGATAATGATTGTCTATCCCGAGGATAGGCCATCTATATACAAATCCAGGAAAACCTCTTTACGTAAGGCTTCGTTCACTCCATCATCAGGCGCTGTCATTAATCTTCATGCAGCATTTATAACGGAGCAGAACAACAGAAATAAAAATGCTGATGTGAACCTGACGACTGCAAAACTGTGCACAGTCTGACTGCACAGAGTGAGAAAGAGACACTAGCATTGTGGGAACGACTGTGCATGATCAAATACAAGAACACATACTATAGACGTAACCCACAATAACCACAAATATACTGGGGGCTGTTAATTGGTTACAGATCTAACACAGGTTATTCAACATGCCCGATCCTTTAGTTCTCAAGGGACATAAGGTACATGAGGTGTCTGGCAACGGCTATAGAGCTATATAGCTTTTGAGAGTGCATTCATATCTATGGACGTTTGGAAGAAATGTGTATGTCCAGCATTTTTGACCCTGCTTTCCTTTTGACAGCACTAGTTAGGGACAGGGGAGGGCAGGACACACCTACGTTTTGTGAAGCTTTTCTCAACAGGAGTGGTGAGAATCAGAAATTTTATTCTGCCACAGCAGCCCCCCTGCTCTGAGTGATAGCTGTAGCATTCAACCAGGAGTCCAGTACAGCCACCACTCAGAGCGAATGGGAGGGGTTGTGATGCGGAGGGCACTTCACAGTGAAGCCGCACCTGTAGGAGCCGAATAAAACTTCATATACTACCCGCTCCTGATAATAAAAGCTTCACTAACTGTATATTTGTACTGTTCTCCCCAACTCTATCTCTATTCCTATGGCTGTCAGCAGTTTAGCATGGTCAGAAGTACTGACAGACTTTAAATACCCTATGTCTTTCCTCTGTCCTTGAATTTAGACATACATTCTGAGTAGGGAGGCCACATGTAGCTGCTGAAAAAAGAGTATATAATGTGTATGGCCAGCTTTATATTTGAAAGAAAATGTGTCCATGTCCTATATCTGTATACCTCCTAAATAATCCTATAGGTTTATCTGCTAACTGTCCACAGAAATATCTCAGGATGAGTATTTGTGTAGTACTTCTTTGTCTCACAAGACGGGTATGGGGCATTTCATGGGCCTGTATTCCTTCTTTGCTGTGCAAAAGTTCTTCAAGAATTGAGACCATTGGCCAGTTTTACACATGCAAAAAAAACACCCATCTATCAAAAGAACACTTATTACTGGATTTTCCAGTTCAGCAACAGCAGCACATGTCCAAAAACCATGAGTCTGATCTCCAACCTCATAATCGTGATGTCTGGACTACACCCTATACATTTTAGCCCCCTTTCACACGAGCGAGTTTTCTGCGCGGGTGCGATGCGTGACGTGAACACATAGCAGCCGCACTGAATCCTGACCCATTCATTTCAATGGCTCTGTGTACATGAGCATTTTTTTTTTTCACGCGTCACTTCTGCGTTGAGTGAAAATCGCAGCATGTTCTATATTCTGTGTTTTTCATGCAGCAGTGGTCCCATAGAAGTGAATGGGGCTTCAGTGAAAAACACATTACATCCTGAAGCAAGTGCGGGTACAATGCGTTTTTCACTGATGGTCGCTAAGAGATGTTGTTTGTAAACCTTACGTTTTTTATCACGCGCATGAAAAATGCATCAAAACGCATTGCACCCGCGTGGAAAAAACTGAACAACTGAACGCAATCGCAGACAAAACTGACTGAACTTGCTTGTAAAATGGTGCGAGTTTTCCTGAACGCATCCGGACCTAATCCGTCACTCTCGTGTGAAAGAGGCCTTATACGTTAATAGTGAAATATGTAAAAAAACTGATTGGGTCTTTTTCTTCTCAGCTATCATTTGCTTTCTGCTGGTCTGTCCTCACTTGCTTGAAGGCTTTCTGGAACCAGCAACCGACCAAGGCAGGAAGTCCACTTTTCACTGGAGGAAGTGTGTACAGGAAACTTGCCTCTGAACAAGCAAAGTACAGAAAACTGTGTGACATGCTTTAAATGCAGAGACATTTAAAGGGAATCTGACACCAGCGACCTCCCTAGACACATAGCTATGGTTTGCCTGATTAAAACGCTGTTTTTGTTTTGTTGATCCGAGGCTCGGTCCCTGAGTTATGATACTTTTATTTAATATTCAAATTAGGCCTTCGGTGCAGTGAGGGCAGCATCTTTGCTCTTTTTTTTATCCAGCCAGTCAGTGAAAAATGATGGAGACATGCGCTACTTTGGTGCGTGATGCAGACCAGACTTGCCCATTGAAGTCTATGGATCGCTGAAAAACCACTGACACAACAAGGATGGTATCTGTGTTTGGTCCATTTTTCACTGAGCACTGGTAGGAGATGCTCTGGAAATTAAGTTTCAGCTGAGCATGTCTATGGAATACAGATGACACATGGACCAAACACGGATCCTTCACAGCTATCTTCACGGATTAAGGGCTCATTCACACAAACGTATTTTCTTTCCGTGTCCGTTCCGTTTTTTTGGCAGACCGTATGCGGAACCATTCATTTCAACAGGTCCACAAAAAAAAACGGAAGGTACTCTGTGTGCATTCCGTTACTGTATATCCGTATTTTCGTTCCACAAAAATATAGAACATGTCCTATTATTGTTTGCATTATGAACAAGGATAGGACTGTTCTATTAGGGGCCTGCTGTTCCGTTCCACAAAATACGGAATGCACACGAACATCATCCGTATTTTTTGCGGATCTGTTTTTGGGCACCGCAAAATACATACGGTTGCATGAACAAGCCCTAAATGTGGGCTGATTTTCCCACGGATGTCAAATGGACATAGATATGTGAGCGAGGCCTTAGTGCTGGATAATGATCTGACTGGTTTAGCTTGGACTAGAGATTGTGCCTATTACTTGTCATCTATGGTTCAGATTTAATGCAATATTGCCTCCAGCATTCAGAATAATAGCGCGGTTTAATCACATGTATTTATGGCTAAATCCCAATCATTTTCCTAAATCTCTTCTTATATTTCTGTGGAGCTCCAGTCATTGTGATAATGTTATTATATTGCCGGTGACCACTGGGATGTAACTGAGCCACATGCCGTAAATGTCGCTATTTCTATATTTTTATTTAAAGAAGAATTCCTGCAAAAATGTTTATTCTCTGACCTGTTAAAAAGGTGCATGATGTCATCTATAGTGAATGCAATCTTCTCATCAGAGACTGTATTTGTGAGTTATCCCCTCTCTTCTAATTGTAACTGTGTCATGTGACCAACTCCCTGACCTCCAACTGACCCAGGACAGGAAGCCAGTCACTTCTCTATTCATTCCTATGAGACTGAGAGTGAGCCTTCCATAGGAATGCATAGAGAATTAGGCCCCTTTCACATGGGTGAGATTTCCGTGCGGGTGCAATGCGTGAAGCGAACGCATTGCACCTGCACTGAATCCTGACCCATTCATTTCAATGGGTCTTTTCACATGGGCGAATTTGTTCACGCATCAGTTCACTGTTGCGTGAAAAATCACAGCATGTTCTATATTCCACGTTTTTCACGCAGCCCTGGCCCCATTGAAGTGAATGAGTCTGCGTGAAATTCGCATTGCATCCCAATGCATGATTCACTGATGGTTGCTTAGAGATGTTACTTGTAAACATTCAGTTTTTTATCACACGCGTGCGAAATGCATCCATATGCATCGCACCTGCGTGGAAAAAACTGAACGAATGTACGCAATCGCAGTCAAAACTGACTGTGATTGCGTGCTGATTGGTCCGAGTTTTCCGTAACGCACCCTGGATGCATCCGGACTGAATCCATATCATTTGTGTGAAAGGGGCCTTAGACTTCCTGTCCACACATAAGATGCTGTGTTATCTGGTGAGTCTGATTCCTAGTCACATGACACAGATGAGAAGCATCAGGGAGATATAACTCACAAATACAGACACTGGTAAGAAAATGACATTCACTACAGATTACATCATGTACATTTCTAGCAGGACATGGAATAAAACATTTTTGCGGGAGTTCTTCTTTAAGCAGGTAGCTTTTATTTCATATGATACTGGAATTAACTGTGTTACCACTTTTATGACTGGAGGTATTAGCACGAAAATGTATTCAATTTGAAAATAGGTGGTATTGTGCTAGAATCTGATAACACCTCTAGAAATTATTTTTGGGAAACACTGTCCATTTCTCTGGCTACTTTGAGTGCAGTCAGATTGTAAAAACACTAAAATATAAAAAATAAAATTCACACCCTTCTCAATTTTACACACAAAAAAGATAATTGGTATGGCTATTGGTTTCATAATCAATTTAAAGGTTTTTTTAGTCCCGTTGCCCCCCCCCACCCAAAAAAAAAAAAATTACAAAAAGTAATCAAAATGTCATATTAGCCCCCAAAATGACATCACTAATAAAAACTACAGCCCTATAAGAATGAGCCCCCACACAGCTCTGTACAATAAAAAAAGTCATGGCTGTCTGAATATGGCAAAGCCAAGAAAAAACTTTTTTAGTAGTTTTATTATTTTTTTTTTTAAGTCGTGGCTCAGGGAATGAGGTGGTGGGGAGAACAAAAACGTAAAAATTAGTTAAACCATAAAAAAAAAAAGCAAAGAAAGTGTTATAAAAATAAATGCTTACAGAAGGCCTCATGCATACGACCATGTCTGTATTACAGTCCCCAAACCACAGATCTGCAAAATATGGACGGCCACTCACTCCAATCAATAGAAATGACAATGTGGACTAGAGTAGGACACAAGGGAGCCATAAAAAATACAGACGTGTGCACGGCCCCATAGAAATGAATGGGTCAGCGTGCTGCTAAAAATGCAGAGAGCACACGGATGAAAAATACGGTCGTGTGTATGAGGCCAAATACTGAACGAACAGACACTTTACGAACCAGACACTTCTGTGCGCCCCATATTGTACACCAAAACCTCTCAGCGCCTGTTGTATCATTGTGTCACCGTGTATGTAGTGTCTCAGACAGAGGGGCTGGAAACAAGCTGTAAACACTCAGCCTTTACGTTCCGGTCTGTTCTGTGGATCACCGCTGGATTAAATATTTACATTCCTGGAGTCTCGGCTGCATGTGAAGACTGAAATCCACAGATACAGTGGGGCGGCAAATGGGCCCCATGGATATCCACGTCGTAGATCATTTGGGTTTTATTTGTGTGTTTTAAAAACACGTGTAAGAACCACTACAAAACAAAAGCTACAAAAGCTTTCGATGCAAATCCAGACCCTTAGGCATTGGCAAGGGCGGTCTGGACACATACACTTCAGGGAAATTTCCTGGTGGGCTGATACCCATGGGGGCGCTCGAGCCTTCCTCATGGCCCCTGAGCAGGTACACCACAATCTGATGTTCCCAATGCCGTGAACATCAGGTACTCATTACTCACCTGGCCAGCAGAATACAACTAGATCGCCATACTGAATATAGTGGTAGGGCAGTATTTTATTCTGCACTGTGATATTTGGTTTTGCTGAGGTGGTAGTTTGTGCTCTACTACAGTATTGCTGGCCCGCGTACTTCCGTTATCCCTGCCTTCTGTCAATTTGGACTTTTTGGGCTTTTTTTTTAGATTTTAAAGCCTCGTTCACATGTCAATGTTTTGGTCAGTGATTTCCATCAGTGATTGTGAGCCAAAACCAGGATTGGATCCTACACAGACATAAGTTATAATGGGAAGCTCTGCTCCTATCTATGTTTAGAGCCGCACCTGGTTTTGGCTCAAAATCACTGATGGAAATCACTGACCAAACTGACGTGTGAATGAGGCATAATACTGATGACCTATCCTCTCGATAGGACGCGCTCCATTAGCCTTCTCACAGCTTTTCCTAGGCCAATTACACCACGTGGCCTAGGAGCAGCTCAGCCCCATAGAACTGAAAGGGGTTAAGCTGCGATATCAAGCACAGCCTCTATATAATGTAAGGAGCCTGGTGAGCACGGAGAAGGAAGAAGCGATCACAGGAGAACCAGTGCCTTCTCAAATAGCTGCTCGTAGGGGTCCTGGGTGTCGGAACCCCACCAAGTAAATACTGATGACCTATCCAGAGGATAGGTCATCGGTATTAAGATCACGGAAAACGCTTTTAAGTTCCCAATTTGCCCCTGGGCATCAGTGTGCAGCCACAGCAACCCCAACAGATATTTCTTAGGGCTCTTTCACACCACCGTTATGGCTTCCGTTTGAAAAAAAATGGATCCGTTTACGGAAAGACAAAATGGAAACATAACGGAACAAACGGATCTGTTATTATAGCGAAAAATCAAACAGATCCGTTTAAAAAACGGAAACATGTCCCTTACGTTGCTTTCCGTTTGACAGACTTTCTGTGGTGTGAAAGAGCCCTTAGTTCTCTAAGGCTTCATTCACACGTCCGTATGTGTTTTCTGTTCCGTTCAGTTTTTGCGGATCCGCAATATACGGATGACGTTCCGTATGTCATCCGTGTTTCCGTTAGAAACAGGACACGTTCTATCTTTTTTGCGGAACGGAAATACGGACATACGGAAACGGAATGCAGAGTACCTTCCGTTTTTTTTTTGCGGACCCATTGAAATGAATGGTTCCACATACGGTCCGCAAAAAACGGAACGGACAAGGAAACAATATACGGACGTGTGAATGAAGCCAAAGACAGTCCCAGTGTCCTACAACACAGAGCTTGTAGCGGGTTCTAACTCGTTCACCGAGCGAGGATGCCCGTTCTACAAATCTACAGCGTGGTGGAATAATTAAGCCGTCCAAGGAAAATCTTAAAAATATTGAGAATTAAAGGAGTATGAACTTTTCCCTTTGTCACCCTAGCTGTGCAAAATATCATAGGTCAAAGAGGGTCCCCCCACCCAGTTGTTATGCCCCCGTAGTGCCTCCTTCACCTCCATTATGGCTAGGCCTGCTCAGCAGTAGATATGTCCTATAGACAGCAGAGCATGGAAGACGCTATACAGTCTACGTCAAGGGCCTTATGTCCGAAGAGGTTCTCTGCCAGAATCACTGACATTGGAATCCGACAGAGAAAACCCTCTGTGTGCCTCCAAATTAAATCGGTAAAGTTCCCATACAATAGAATGGCAGCCTTATTCTATCTGTTAAAAACTGAGGAAGGGGAAGATGATGACGAATGCACATTTACATTCTGCTAGGGTTGCTTCACTTGATAAAAGGAGGAATGTCCAGAAGTCAGGGATGATGTTATGTAAAGGACGCCTTATCCTTCCTGGGGGAAAAAAAATAAATCAGTGCAAAAATCTCTAATAGATTGAGAGGTTAAAAAGACACTAGTTGAACTAGCACGTGTGCAAAAGTGCACCGGTCATTAAGTGGTTAACAAACGGTAATCAATAAGATTCCACCTGCCTCCTGGTGGTTAATGTAAGAATAGCAGGAGTCTCTACAAATCCATATTAGGGACGTGTAGGTGGGATTTATCATTGTAGGTGTATTTGAGGTCTGTTGTTAGAATGTAGTTTCGGTGTACACTTGTACCAGATTTACGAAATTTGTGCACAGTCATGAATAAGGCGCAATTAACCCCTTCGCGACCGGAGCTTTTTTCGGTTCTGCATTTTCGTTTTGCGCTCCCTGCCTTCAAACAGCCATAACTCTTTTATTTTTCTGTTCACATAGCTGTATGAGGGCTTGTTTTTTGCGGGACAAGTTGTACTTTCCAACGCCACCATTTAATATTGCATACGGTGTAGTGGGAAGCGGGAAAAAAATTCCAAACCGGGTGAAATTGCAAAGAAAACGCTATTCCGCTACAGTTCTACGGGTTTCTTATTTACAGCGTTCGATGTGCATTAAAACTGATCTGTTACTTTCATTCTACTGGTCAGTACGAATCCGGCAATACCTAATATGTATAGTTTTTCCTGCGTTTTCATAGTGATAAACTAATTAGAAAGTTGCCCCTTTTTTTTTTTTCCTTGTCAAATCTTGACCCCTATAACTTTTTGGTATTTATGTGTACAGAGCTGTATGGGGGCTCATTTTTTGCGGGACGATCTGAAGTTTTTATTGATACCATTCTGGGGTGTGTATGACTTTTTGATCACTTTTTATTTAATTTTTTTTAGAAAAAAAAAGCGACAAAAAACGGCAAATCGCCATTTGGACGCTTTTTTCCGCCACACAATTCGCCGTATTGGAATTTTTTTTTTAATATTTTAAAAGTACGGGCGTTTTCGGTCACGGTGATACCCATGATGTCTATATTTATTGTTATTTAGGTATTTATTTTTTACTTATACGGAAAGGGGGTGATTTGAACTTTTACATCTTTTTTATTTTTTATATATTTTTTAACATTTTTTTTATTTTTTTTGTACTATTAGAAAGCTCAAATATGGGCTTATATATTGTGGCTTTTTTTTTTTTCTTTATGAGCAATTCTGGGTTTTATAGACTCAGAAAGCCATGAATTGCTCATTTCTTATCCTGGCCTGCCATCTAGTGGCCAGAATAAGAATTGCAGTTTGAAAACTGTAATCCTCACCAGCGAGGATTACAGTTTTCATATGGTGTACAGACACCCCGATTGGCCACACGGGGTGTCTGTACACCACCAGGAAGCGAACGCTTCCGGGTTTAGACGCAACTAGATGCAGTGATCACGTGTGATCACGGCATCTAGTCAACCCGGAAGACGCCGCCGATGGAGTAGGTAGCGGCAAGTCTCTGCTGTTAGAAACAGCAGAGACTTGCCGGCCATGACGCCCGCCGCACCTGCGAGCGGGCGCCATGTGCCCGCATCGCCCCAGCGCCGTACATGTACGGCGCTGGTCACGAAGGGGTTAATGCCCATGTCAGTAAAAAGTACACTGGGGCCTGCTTGGCATAGAGGTTGGGACTTTTTAAGACACAAAAGATGAATGAAACATTAAAGGGGTTGTCCCATCTCAGACATTGGGGGCATATCGGTAGGATATGGAAGGCTGCTGCTAGTGTGAAAGTAGCTTAAGTTGGAACATTTCCGCGAAACATTACCGTTCAGTAGTAATAAAAGATGTTTTCTTCCTCTGCTACCCACTGTGTTTCCTCAGAAGTTACCATGGCATCGACCTGTAGTTCTGAGCCTTTGTCAGGTCAGGCATGCTCAGTGTGTTGCTATCAGTTCTCTAGCTAAATGTTAGTGTGCTGCTGATTACTGAGTAGAGGGGGCGTGTCTGCACTGTGATATCAGGCAGCCAATCAGTAATCAACACTCATGAACAAGCAGAGACTCACAGCAGGAAAGCTAGGCATTGTGGGAATTGTAGTTTTGTGAGGGAAGATCAGGAGCCATGGTACTGTCAGTGTGCTGCAGGCTCACACAGGAGCTGGACAAATGGATTGTAAGGTAAAATGAAGGCGTATCATTGTAGGTGTATTTGAGGTCTGTTTTTAGAATGTAGTTTCTGTGTACACTTGCGCCAAATTTATGAAATTTGTGGACAGGCATGAATAAGGCGCAATTGCGATGTTGTTAATGCCTATGTCAGTAAAAAGTACACTGGGGCGTGCTTGGCATAGAGGTTGCGACTTTTTAAGACACAAAAGATGAATGAAATATTAAAGGGCTTGTCCCATCTCCGACATTGGGGGCATATTGGTAGGATATGGAAGGCTGCCGCTAGTGTGAAAGTAGCTTAAGTTGGAACATTTCCATGAAATGTCAAGCGAAGGAGCAGTACATAAAGTCTGTCCCTCTGAATCTCAAAAAAGTGCCATCATGTAAAATCAGAGGCACACAGGTACTTTGCAGGCGTCACATTAAACATGTAATATACATATAATGGATCCTTCTTACACTTTTCTGCATTTCAGAGCGCATATAACTATGTCTTTAAAGTGTTTTAATGCCCTTTTTTTTGTCTTTGTGGCAGAAAAAAAAGCCACACCTAAAGCATGCTTTACACGTGGCAAAACGCTCACTATGTAGACGTCATGATATTTGGCCGAATTCACACAGTCATTCCATATGCAAAACGCCGGCGGATGTCTACATCCATATGGCGTCCAGGTGTGTCCTTTTTTCCAGAACCATTCACTTTAATGAAGGAGTTTCCAATGGAAAACAGACACGCGAATGGCACCATTTACCTTAATGTGTCCGTGTGTTGTGTGGGTGCAGTCCAGATGGCTCATGAACTAAAAAGATGTCTGAATCAAGCCTTAAAGAAATGTCTGGCCAATCAGAGGCCTCAGCAGCCACATCCGATTCCACAGAATGTTACTGCCGTCTTTTTGCAGCCCTGATGCTGGAAATTATACACAGACTGTCTGTGTGTGTGTATATATGTGTATATAT
Source organism: Rhinella marina (assembly GCA_900303285.1). Classification (NCBI taxonomy): domain Eukaryota; kingdom Metazoa; phylum Chordata; class Amphibia; order Anura; family Bufonidae; genus Rhinella; species Rhinella marina. Next base: position 348,975 of record ONZH01027575.1, read on the forward strand.
AGCGAAATTATTTTGCCCTGTAAGAGACAATTTAGGCCCTCCTCCCCCAAAAGTGGGAGAAAAATGTTAATGCGTCTTATAAGGCGAACAGTAGTAAGTGCTTGCATTATGCAAGAGCTCCTTTGTGCAGCAGGACCAGGGAGCGGTGAATACAGCACTCCCTGGGCTGGCCCTGTACTCACCATTCCCTGGTTTTCTCCTGCAGGTGCCGCACACTGTGCTGTGACCTACACACAGCGTGAGGACTTAGGCCCCTTTCACACGACCGTATGCCCTCCGAAACATAAGGTCTGTGAGCGGGCCATATGTCCCGAAGCGGCATCAATCGTGCGCACGGGAGCACACAGCATTATTGATTACAATGATGCTGTGCACGTTGGGCCGCCCGCGGGACTATTGTCCCACACTCATAAAATCATATAAGTACAGGACAATAGTCCGGCGGGCGGCCCGACGTGCACAGCATCATTGTAATCAATGATGCTGTGTGCTCCCGATCGATGCCACTCCGGGACATATGGCCCGCTCACGGACTGCATGTCTCGGAGGGCATACGGTCATGTGAAAGAGCCTTAGGCAGAGAGTCTGAGCTGGAAGATGGGGGGCAGAGACTTCCCTCCTGCTCCTGAACAAGCAAGAATAGATGAAGCAGTGGTCAGCAGGGTTGCTGCAGCACATTCTATCCATCATGCACGATCTCAAAGGCTGCTACTCCATGTAATGCTCACTTCCCTTGCAAATGACATTGAGTTCAATTCGCCACTTGACATTGGGAGATGGGAGTAACTGGGCAAAAAAAAAATAAAAATCTGTGCTGCCCTTGGTGGATATACAAGTCTGAAACATCCAATACGAAGTTTCTGTGGAATCCATTATAGAAATACAAGGCTGACCCCACGATTTCTGCTGCACTTGTGCAATTTACACCAGGGCTTTGGAGTCAGTGTCCATTTTGGTGGAGTCGGAATAAAATGGACCGACTCCAAAAATATATAATAAATTGGTACAGTTAGTTCAATGCGGTATGTGCTGAATATATTTTCATAAGAATTTGGGTGATTACCTGCAGTAAGCAAAAGGTATAAGTGTTGTGAGGACTGAGAAGCTTTACCTGTAATTGTGTTAGAGATGACAATCTCCTGCTCTGTCAGAGGAAGTTAATATATGCTAATAACTGCTGGAGATCCCATCCCCCCCCAACAGCCTGAGGAGACAGAGTAAGTACAAATTGTCAGCCAGTGAATCAACATGCTTAGAAAACCCCTTTAAGGCAAGTACTTATTAGTATATCTAAACTTTCAATAAACTGTACATAAATCAATTGTCCGATGCACGTTCTCTCTGCTTTATGTTTTAGTTTGCTTTTCCTCTGATGCAAAAACATCTCGGGCCTTATGTATGAAACTGGCTCGGTGTAGAAGTTTATTTGTTGCCCATAGAAACCAATCAGAGCTCCCCTTTCATTTCATATAGTGCTCTGGAGAAATGAAAGGGGAGCTCTGATTGGTTGCTATGGGCAACATCAGGCCCTTAGTGAGCTGTACTCAGAGAAAAGCCCGATAGTGAAAGTTCAGAGTAAAGATATCTAGTAAAACATATATTACAAACTCTTTTTGTCATGACCTATCTGTACTATTGATTTATGTAAAGTGTGTTTAAAGTTATCACTTAAACATGTGCCATTTCTGGGAGAGTCGAGAATCAGAGTTAGGGGAAATTGAGGAGTCAGAGTCGGGGCTTTGGCTTACTGACTCCACAGCCCTGATTTACACCGCCACAGAATCCACTAACATATTTGCCCCATTCACCTGTGGCTATCCGCTGCACTTTCTGCATGAAAACTGCTTTGAGAATTGACTTCTTTTCTTTTTTCTGCAACACAGAATTCAGTGTGGAAAAAAAAAAACACGTCGTAAGCACAAACAGCGCCAATTTCCATTTAAATCAATGAAAAAACTTAAGGCATTTCAGAAGAAAAGACAACTTTATTGTATATGAAAGGACAAACAAATACAAGGCTATCTGTCCTCCACACAATACATGTATTACACATTACAGCAGCATATAATACTGATAATCAATGGGACGTGGTAGTCAGGGAAGAATAACCACAAGTCTGGGTAAACACTTTGTATTCCCTTTCAGTTTAATAACAGTTATAAAAGTACAAGTTACATTATATCAGTAAATAAAGGAGGAGGAGCAGGAAATCCTAAAGCTTCAGCTGGTTTCATAGTAGCCAAAAGGTGATAATAACAAACAAAATAACTTATAATAAAACAAAACGACACGGCTCATTCAGAAGCAGGAATCTTTTTCGGGCTTATAAATTGCAAAACAATTAACTTCTATACTAAAAACTATATATGCTAGTGTTAAAGAAAAGGGGGAATGTGATCTCAGCAAAGGTATAATATACACAGAGAGGACGTAATGTGCTGGTATTAAAGGGGTAAAGAGAACATAAAGAAAGACATACTGCCGCTTTCTCTCCTCTGCCGGTTCCAGCATGGCGCTCCAGTCCTTCCTATGGCATTTGTTTTCCTGCCGGCAGTGGTGACATCCTGTAAACACAATGCCACCGCTGCAGCCAATCACTGGCCTCAGGATTCACGTCCGACATACTGTGGAGGCCAATGATTGGCTGCAGTGGTGACCTCTGGTGTATGGACCAGAATGCAATGCTGGAAGTGCTAGAGGAGAAAAATCCTACGCATCACTCCTTTTGTAATTTTATCACATTAAGGCCCCTTGCAGACAAGCGTGTGACACGCACGTCTTCCGCATCGCACAACATTATGTCAGTGTTATCCAACACGTTCCAGTACTGTAAGGGTTACATAGCATCATAAATCAGTATAATGCTATGTGACCCTGTCAGTGCCGGGAGGTCAGGCCAGGGGCTGCGATGCCTGCATGGGGCCTTACTGCTGCCGCCTGAGTTTTTATTTAACTCTGACTGATTTCCCTGTCATCCAGCCAATGCTCCACTCCAATTCCCCAATGCAAAAACAAAATACCCAATGGTTTCCTCAGAGGGCGTTGACACTAATATTTTTTATTGTGAGAAAAAAAATTAAAGGGGTATTCTCATCTTAGACAATGGGGGCATATCGCCAGGTCCCACTGCTGGACCCACACCTATATCGAGAACGGAGCCCCAAAAGTTAAGGAGGGCGCACAGCGAATGCGCAACCGCCCTCCATTAATTTCTATGGGGCTGCCGAAAATAGCTGAGCGCTGGCCGCTCCGTTTTCGATATAGCTAGGACCCGCACCTATAAGACAATGGGGGCATATTCTAGCAATATGCTCCCATTGTCTAAGATGGGACAACCCCTTTAAGGCAGGTATAAGCTACGGGAATTAACAATAAAAGAGAACTGCACAATCTATGGACTACATTAATTGACGTCTCCCACCAATTAAGGCCAAGATTACATAAACTGCCTATTTTTTCTCAGAGCCTCAAGTTGATGAATTATATTCCAGAAATAAATTATTACCAAGACTAGGAAATGTTCTTAGTGTCATCGGTGACTGTAGTGTGCTGCCTTTCAGAGTCAAATTCATTCCAAACAACTTATTTTTACCTCCGTTCTCTTATCTCCTTCCAAAGTCCACAATATTCTGTCCCTCATTAGAGAATAAATAGTGACGTCTATCTTTTTATACGACGGGTTGCTGGTGGCTACATAATAAAAACATCTAAACCTGGCCACATTATAGCCTGGATGATACGAGCACGGATTGTAGATCCGGCTGATGATAACTTGTATCGCTCAAGGCGAATGATACTATATTTACTAAATGTTTAATGTGCTGTGATTGAGAAACTCTTTTCAGGAGAATCATAAAGTGGAGAATGTTTTTCCTATGCTGCTTGTAGTGTTTTTGAACATGTGGCACTAATTTCCAGACGGCAAAGAGCAGTCCTCAGACGAACCCTACAGTAAAAGTTTCCCAAACGTAATAATGTCAGATCTGGATTTCCATGAAAAATTGCCAGTAAGAGATAGTTCGCCTTCGTCCGGCGTCATTGGACAGGTATGACGATTGTGAACAACCGTGATAGACGATATAGCCTAAGACAAGGCTGTGTCTACAAAACGATCTGTCGCCGGACAATCATTTGCTCAACCATTAACCCACTTCTATATAATGTGTACGGCCACCTTAGGTAATGATATTTTAAAATGGTTTAAGCTGACTTAAGAGATACAAAAATCATGAGGTCCGAAAGAAAGAAAATCTTCTGTCAGGGGCAAGCAGAGTCAAAGTATAGATAATTCCCTGAAAAGAAAGATGCAGAGGAAAAATTAGAAAATTGGATCTAATATTAACAAAGAAATACATCAATCCGTTTTACAGTTTCCATTATGATCCATTGTAAATGCTGCCCTCCCCCTATGACCTACTATACCTTTATCCTGAACATCCAGATGATCAACGCGTTTACACCATCTCATACTGGTTGTTTGTAATATATCGTGACAGACAGCAAGCCAGGAACATTCCCACCAGCTGCAAAACAAATATCTCATCATCAATTGCTCAGTTATTAAATCACAATAGTTTAGAGACTGGAGTTTAAAGGGGTTTTCATCAGGATAGGTTATCAATATCTGTGGGGTCCTGACAACCAGCTGCAGCACGCTCACAGCACAAAAAGCACAGCACCGTCCATTATATAGCAGCTGTGCTTGGTATTGCAGCCCAGGCTCATTCACTTGAATAGGACTGAGTGGCACATGGGTCATGTGACAGATAAAGGTGACATCACTGACCTAGGAAGAGGCTACAGCCGAACACCTAATCTAAAAAGCATAGATGGCAACTCTTATTCACATAGAATAGGACATCGACATGCGATGGCTCAGCCATATGAGGGTTTCCATGAAGGAGAGTACTGCCTCTCTACTGCCAACGAATATACAGTTGTCTTAAAGGGGTTGTGTCGCAAGAACGGGGCCCCCGAAGTGAGCGGAGAGCAGCTGTGCATTCATTTTTATGGGACTGCCGAAAATAGCTTAAAGGGGTTATCCCATGACTAATGTAAAAAATCAAAATCAGACATCATATAGTACATGACAATGTCTTTCTAACAAAGCTAGAACCAGCCCTGTACCTCACATGGATCCAGAGATCTCCTCATTCATTGCTCTGCTAGATTTATATCAAGCTAAAACCTCAAGGGCAGTGTCTTTTCTGCTGCAGCTCAGGAGGCGTGTCTCAGCTCTCCCCGTCACAGCTCAGGAGGCATGTCTCAGCTCTCCCTGTCACAGCTCAGGAGGCGTGTCTCAACTCTCTCCGTCACAGCTCAGGAGGCGTGTCTCAGCTCTCCCCGTCACAGCTCAGGAGGCGTGTCTCAGCTCTCCCCGTCACAGCTCAGGAGGCGTGTCTCAGCTCTCCCCGTCACAGCTCAGGAGGCGTGTCTCAGCTCTCCCCGTCACAGCTCAGGAGGCGCGTCTCAGCTCTCCCCGTCACAGCTCAGGAGGTGTGTCTCAGCTCTCCCTATCACAGCTCAGAAGGCGTGTCTCAGCTCTCCCCGTCACAGCTCAGGAGGCGTGTCTCAGCTCTCCCCATCACAGCTCAGGAGGCGCGTCTCAGCTCTCCCCGTCACAGCTCAGGAGGTGTGTCTCAGCTCTCCCTATCACAGCTCAGGAGGCGTGTCTCAGCTCTCCCTATCACAGCTCAGGAGGCGTGTCTCAGCTCTCCCTGTCACAGCTCAGGAGGCGTGTCTAAGGTCTCCCCATCACAGCTCAGGAGGCATGTCTCAGCTCTCCCCATCACAGCTCAGAAGGTGTGTCTCAGCTCTCCCCATCACAGCTCAGAAGGTGTGTCTCAGCTCTCCCTATCACAGCTTAGGAGGCAGTTGAAGGATGAAACTGAGCATGTGCGGCCATCTCAGTGAGCAGGAGAAATAAGAAAATAAACAAACAGCAGGTGGCGCTATACAGATACATTTTATTGAATAACTCAGTGGCTAGGCTAAATTTTTAATTACATGCAATTATAAAAGTATTCAGATCCAGGAGCTGGTTTGAAAACTGTAGAATATTTTTTGTGGGACAACCCCTTTAATATTGGCACGGCTATCTCCTGGCAGTTGCATAGAAGTGAATAGAGCAACGGCCACGCTTGCACGATATGTTCTCCATTAATTTCTCACGGAGGGAATGTACCCACTCTGAAACGCTCTCTATATGGCTCCTGCTCTGCATGTATTAGATACCAACACAAAATAAGCCAGAATGCCATGGAATCTCCATTAGTAGTAAACTGGGTCACAGGGAAGAGCTCAGTAACATGTTATTCATAGGGTTCCACTTGCTGCATGGCTCACACTGCAACTAGTTCGGGCAAAATAACGGCAAGCCTAGTCCACATCCAGTAGAAGAATGCCATAACTATAGGTCTGGCCAGAAATAACTACCTGTCTATACATAAATAAGGTTTACAGAGTCACCGTCGTGTGACAATGCCACGTAAAATAAAAGCATCTCTAAAGGGTCTACGAGCAGTTGGGAAAGCGGGTACATAGCCCCTACATCGCAGAGGAGAGGAAGAGAGTCAGTGAATGTCTCTCCTACAATCAGCAGTGCCAAGTGCTCTAGCATCCACTGCCACAACTACTCATGTCAGTGCTACATGCACATTTATACTCACCTGGAAACAAGCTATACCAAATGAAATTCCTGCTACAATGCCCATCCGAGACTCCATCACTGATGTCACCTTAGAGATGCAGCCCTGAAGGGAGAAGAGCATTGTGTTATGACCAGCTTAGAAATGTTAATATTCCCAAAGAGTCTATAACTAAAGAAACACAATGGCCTTTCCCATAAGCTGTAATTTTCAGAGCGCAGAGTAATGTCGGACAACTACTCTCCTGTAGAGACCTGGTGGAAGCCTGCAACTTGGTGCAGAAGGATCGTAGGCATAGAAACATGGAAGTGCTGCTGCACATTCGTAGAAAATAGTTACTAGGGATGAGCGAATAGACTTTGTATGAAACATCCGAAGTTGATTCGCATAAAACTTCGTTCTAATACTGTACGGAGCAGAAGCTCTGTACAGTATTAGAATGTATTTGCTCCGATGAGCCGAAGTTATTACTTTGAGGTCTCGCGAGACTTTGCATAATATCGTCATAAATTAATTTCTACTGTAAAAAAAGGATTTTCCCAACTCGGGTTCGGTTCCAGTGTTTCATCCGGAGTTAATTTGCTCATCCCTACTGCTAAGTCCCAAAATCTCACTTATATTCCTCCAAAAAGCATTTTATATGGATCTGGCCACTTCATTACTTCACAGAGTAAGCTTATTTGTGGCTTCTGCTGACTTGCTTTTCTTAGTGTAACCACTAGGGTCCTTAATAGGGTTTTCTTACATTTTTGTGCCGCCACCACCCTGTTCTAAACATCCAAAATGCAGGGAGTCTGCAGTGTATTTGTGTTTCAGAAACTGTGGCTATACTTGTGGGTGATGTGAGGCCGGCCTCATTGTGTATTTCCTGTGGTTAGCTTCTTGCATCCACCTCCCAATGTACGGGATATCATCCGTGATGTAAGATACATGGAGCTAGAAATGCTGATAGTCTAAATGAGCACCCTGCGTATGTGCAGAAGAGAGTGTTCTGTTGGGTGAGGAGTTTGCCGTGCAGATAGCGCCTGGTATGTTAAACGCTGGGAATTGTAGTTTCCATCATACTGAAACCAGACACACTCCACAAACTCTAACAATATAAACAACGGTGGACGCTCAGAACACGGAAGGAGGTGTAAAATAATTGTCCTGGTAAAATCCCTTTAAGTATAACTTTGTACACTTTTCCTTCGACACCAAGTCTTCCTCTGACAACTTATCAATCACACACCCAGACTAATAATATCTTTTATCACACTTATCACTGACTTACATCTGGGAAGACAACATTCTTGGCCTTCACCATGTTCTTCATGGCCTCCTTTGTACAGTTTCCTGGCAGGACACAACAGCTTTGGGGAATTCCACCGGTATTGAAGTACGGGCTCTGCCCCCAGTCGGTGTAGGATTTCGCCCCACAGCATTTCAGCTGCACAATACAGAAGACGTGGAAGCCACGCATAAATCTCAACATACAAACATAACTAGACATTTGTCGGAATAGAGGCAAAAAGGTAAAACAACAATACAAATAATTTAAAGTTATCTGGAATCAACACAAACATGAACACAGCATGAAAAATCTGCAGCAGATTACTAGTGGAGAACAGGTCGTCTCTGGTCAGATTGGGTGGAGGTTTAGAGGAGTTTTTAGGAGTATTATAGGAGTATTTGGTTAAGGTTTCGCCGCTTCCCTATTGACTTCTATGAAATCCAAAATCAAATTTGCTTCTAAGCCCCACGTCACTTCTCAAACATTTTTCAAATCAGCTACTGAAAAAAAAGCTACCATTTTACACTGTGGGCACAAGATGGAGTTTTTAACATTAGAAGGGAAAACTGTTGGTGAGTTTTGGGTGTGGATTTAGCATCATGAAAACGGCCATTTTCCACTGCTGAATCAGTGGCTAATTTCAGCCGTTAAGGCCAGGGTCACACATGACGGAAAATCCAGTGGAAAATTCCGCTGCATTTCCACCACAAAACTGCACGAAAAACCAGAACAAAAACACATGTATTACATACGTTTCTTCTGCGGAAAAGCCAGCAGAGAAATCCACTGTATAAATTGACATTTTAAAAAATGTTTTATTTCCGCACCATGTGGATGAAATTTCAAGACTTCTCACAATTTATCCATAAACCTCTAATAAGTATAAGAGAAGAATGACACAACAGAGTTACATGAAAAGATGCTCCAAGATTATTACATGTGGAATGCAAAACAGACGTCAGGAGAGAAGACAGCTCCTCTTGAAAATCTAATGTAGTCATCATCTATCAGGCTACTTTCACACTTGCGGCGGGCTGTCATGGCGGGTGAACAGCCTGCTGGTTCCGTGCTGCCGCAGGTGCACGTGTGGGGCAACCCTATTCACTACAATGGGGGCGGGCCGCGGATCCGGCCGCAGCACGGCAAACTTGCCAAAAGGCGGCCGGACCAAGATTACAACATTGTAGTTTTGGTCTGGCCGCCTCTCAGCAAGTTTGCCGTGCTGCAGCCGGATCCGCGGCCTATCCCCATTATAGTGAATGGGGCTGGAGCGTAGTTCCGACCCCACCCTTGCACCTGCGGCAGCACGGATCCAGCGGGCTGTTCACCCACCGGAATCCCCTGCTGCAAATGTGAAAGTACCCCCACACACTCACCTCACTCACAGCAGAGAGAGGAGCGACATGTTCTTTGCAGTGAAATTAGATTATTATTAATGACCAGATCCTAAATTGTAATAAAATGCCTTCACACACACACAGAAGCCTTTCGCATTCACAGTATAGATTCACACGGCCGTCCTAACTACAACTATCTAAAATGTGACCACTATGAGAAAACATCCAGGCCTTTCTCTACAACTGGGAATTCCTTAGGCCTCTTTCACAAGAGCGATTCAGACTGTGTCAGGATCAGGGAAAAACTGATGGTTTTGCACGAGAGTTCAATACGTTTTATCTCTGATTTCAGTTTTTCCGCGCGGATGCAATCAGTTTTCATGCAACCGAAGAATAACCATGTACATCTCCTAGCTAGCATCAGTGAAAAACGCATTGCATCCAAATGCCTTCAGTTTTTCACTTAAACAAAAACGCACAATATAGAAGATGCTGCGATTTTTCCAGAACACATAGGGGACGAATGAAAAACGATCCTCAGACTCATTGAGATGAATGGGTGAGGTTTTACTCCGGATGCTATACGTTCGCTCCACACATCCAGAAGGAAAACTCAATCATGTTAAAGAGGCCTTACTTAGCTGAAGTATTTCACCTGGTAATACAGATATCAATATATATGATCAGGTATGTTTCAGCAGATGTCCATTACGTTACTACGAGAGGCAGGTTAAACCACCATTAAAATACGGCAAATCTAAAATCTATTTTCCATGAAGCCATTGCCTCCCTGTGCCACAAGGTGGCACTGCCGCTTAAGTTCTGCATGAAACTAAGAAGCTGAACTGATAGGCATACTACTAACGTAGATGTGCGAAGCCTTGGGGTTTACTGTTGTTTTATAGAGAACATCTGTCATATCAACCCTCAAGCGACAACTGTAGTCTATAGAAAGTACATAGCACTGGTTTCATCAGTTTTATTGAGTCACCAACCTCACATTAATCACTCTGGCCTTACTAACATACCCAAGATTTTAAACCCTCCAATATATTATGCAACTTTGTGCAACACAGCTATCAATAAGAAAGACGTCACATGCACGTTGTGATATTAAAACTGTCTTCAGGGATGATAAATACCGTAATGCTCCTGCATAATAGTGATTAACGGTCTACTCACCGTCCTCTGAATGGTGTCCACCGCCTGGCTCCTGGGATCTCCTGTATCATTATACTGTTTGAGGGCTTGCATGTAACCTTGCTGAAAGCTGTCCTTAATCTGAGGAGAGATATGTACAGCACAATAATTTACTAATTTAGAACCGTAATGTTACTTATTATAATTCCAAATGTCTAAAGTTGGCCATAATTATCGTTCGAATACAAATTTTGATGGAATGGGCTGACCATCTAATGTGTATAGGAACCTCATCACGACTGATGTCACAGGAGATAAAGGTACCTGCACAAGAGTGCGAGTGAACGCACATAAGATCCGCACGAATTTCCGTGTGGATTTTCTGCATTATAACCCACAATTTCTTGCAGCAGTTTTTGGTGCGGATTTGATGCGGTTTTGCAGCAGATCTCACCCTTCATTGGAAAAGGGCGAAATCCACAGCTGAAACCGCAAGCAAAATTGACATGCTGTGGGTTTGGAAATCGGCATGGCAGGTCAATTTCCATACACATCTGCGAGGTGTACATGACATTTGTATAATACATACAAAAAAAACTAAACCAACACATTCTGCAACGTGTGCAGGTGGCCTAAGGGGTGGACTGCTGGATGTTAACACACTCAGTCCTTTTGTTCTTGGGAAGACAATCTGCAATCAGAGCTGTTTCACCCCTCTTTACATTCAGGACAAGTGTACATGGAGCCAGCTAATGGTTTTTCTAACGTATGGCCAGCTGAACCATTCCTGACAGCCATCAATACTCCCTGCCTCACATTAAAGGGGTCCTCTCACTTCAGTAAGTGGCATTTATCATCTAGAGAAAGTTAATACAAGACACTTACTAATGTATTATTATCCATATTGCCTCCTTTGCTGGCTGGATCCATTTTTCCATCACATTATACACTGCTCGTTTCCATGGTTACGACCACCCTGCAATCCATCAGTGGTGGTTGTGCTTCAACACTATAGGAAAAAGTGTCAGCCTCTCTGGTGGCTGAGACTATGGGAGAGCGCATAGGCCGGTGCTTTTTCCTATATTGTGCAAGCACGACCAGCACTGATGGATTGCAGGGTGGTCTGTAACCATGGAAACGAGCAGTGTATAATGTGATGGAAAAATGAATCCAGCCAGCAAAGGAAGCAATATGGACAATCACAATACATTAGTGTCTTGTATTAACTTTCTCTAGATGATAAATGCTACTTACTGACGTGAGACAACCCCTTTAAAAGGTTTGTCCAGGCGTTTAATACTGATGACTAGAGATGAGCGAACGTGCTCGTAACGAGCACTGTACCGCTTGGCTCCCCTGCGCTCGCATGGGTGCAGGCAGCCGCTTCTGTCCTCCTCACCCGACGGAAGTGGCTGCCTGCGCCCTTGCGAGCGCAGGGGAGCCGAGCGGTACAGTGCTCGTTACGAGCACGTTCACTCATCTCTACTGATGACCTATCCTCAGCATCTGTTCGGTGGGGGGGCCGACTCCCACAGCAACCCACCGATCAGCAGTTTGAAGAACCTGTGGTGCTTCTCTGAGCGCTGCAGTCTCTTCCAAGTCCAGTGATGTCACGGGTATGAATCACACAGCCTAGGTTTAAGTGAATGGGGCTGAGCTTAGAGGAGACCACAGCGTTCACCAAACAGCTGATCAGTGGGGGGCGTCAGGTCTCCACTGATCACATACTGATGAGTATAAAACACTCAGAAACCCATTAGATTCATTCTCAGTGCTGATACTGCCACTAGTAATAACTCAGGGCTGACAGTACTACTGAGGACAAAGCTTTACCCTGCTGCTACAATGTGGACATTACATGGAGGGTCACAAAGATCTGCAGACAGGACTGTCCTCCGTAACCATTAAAAAACTACAGGGTAATTAGAGAACATTTACATGTCAGCTATACGCTAATGACATTACAGTAGGTGACTGAGATTTGTGGAATTCCTCTGATTACAGAGTAATAATTCTTTCATATAATTGCTCTGTGTCATGTATGAAGAATAGCAAGGGAGTAAATACGACCGCCCCTCCTCACTGTACTCCTTACAGCACAGTTTCCAATTTCTATTCGTTGCAGCAATGAATGGAGACAGTATGAATGTCTATGGCAGGGATGCCCAACCTGCGGCCCTCCGGCTGTTGCAAACCTACAACACCCAGCATGTCCGTACAGCCTACAGCTATCAGCCTACAGCAGGGCATGGTGGAGGTTGTAGTTTTACAACAGCTGGAGGGCCGCAGGTTGAGCATCCCTGATCTACGGGGATTCAAAATAAAGCCCAACAGGGGATTCTCTGACAATTAAAAATGGAGTTGTATCCGTCTCAGCACGGAAAGTAAGAGGTGTCCCTATGGATGAACTGTGTATATGGATAATGCCAGATATCTCAGCTAAGACCTAGTTGGAAACCAAACTCAGTTAAATTAACTGATTTCCTTTACAATCCCCTCTAAAAAGCAGTAATTTGGGTATTGTGTTAGGTAAAGAAAAATGGATTCCTTAGTGGTTGATACTTTTTAATGGCCGACTGAAAACATGATAAAAGGCATTGACCACTAAGGAATCTCTTATCTTCAAGTGAATGGGTCCGCGATCCGAATGCGGCGGCCCCACTGTCAGTGCCCGTGCATTGCACTGACCGCACACATGAGCCCGTACAGATATATTTTACCATTTCGAGATCTGTTCTATGCCAGCCTCCTTTCACTTTTGGCAGTTTTTCTGCCACCAACATGACAATGTGACCTTTGGGCCTGCTCACCTCATGTCTGAAAACCAAGCCCACTATGGCAGCAACCAGTTCAATCAGGAAGATGAGGGACAGGAACATGGCGTACTGAAAAGAAAGAAAAGAAAAACCACGATAAGAGCGTGACAATAATTAATAAGGAGAACTCCCGTCGATCAATGATTTTCAGTAAATATAATAATGTGGACCTGTATTGATAATATGGCGACAAAATGATAATTTCAGGCCATTTGTTACATTACAGTCTACAAAATTACTGTATTATTTCTTGATTTCTGTTGCTATTTTTTTTAACCAATCAGCTGAGATTTTTCCAATGCCAGAGCATCTAAATATGGGCAATAATGTCAATGGAAAAATCATTTACTTAGCTACAAACACAAATGTTACATTGAAGACACAGCAGAAGAACACTCGTCTGGCCAAAGAGGAACCTATGCCAGATTTAAAGGGGTGTTCCAGATACATCGTTATCTCAGATCCACAGGATAGGGGATGACTATTATATCCCAGCAGTAGGACCCCCACCGATCACGAGAACAGGGGCCCCATACCCTTTGCAGCTCCCAGAAATGAATGGAGCAGCCAGTCGAGCATGTGTACGGCGGCTCCATTCATTTCTATGGGAATTCAGGAGATATCCAAGCACTGTACATGGCCAACCCGTCAATCAGCCGTTCGAGAAGGCACCGGCGCTATCAATAGCGCCATGGCCTTGTCTCAGCTTTCCCTAGGCTAGTGACATCACATTCATCGGTCTTATGGATTAGGTGCAGCTCAGCCCCATTGAGGTGAATAAAGCTGAGTGCGATACCAAGCATGGCCGCTGTACAATGGATGGAGCTGTGCTTGGTGAACTTCTCAAATAGCTGATCATCAGGGGTCCCGGGTGTCAACCCCCCACCTGTCCAGAGGATAAGTCATCAGTATTTAGGTCTTGGAAAACCCTTTCAAATTAAATAGCTCCACTGGTCATTGATTATTGTGGTTACATGATTATACAGCTCGATCCATCTGTCTTAGGGATCTTGACTTGTACAAATCCACAACATAGTAATAAATACCATTCTAGATCCATTAACACTGCACAGATTCACAAGGATGGGGTCACTGAGATCTTAGACAACTACTTTCAGTCTTAATCACATTTCTTACCAATTTCAACATCCAAGTGCTCGCCCGGCATGTGGCAAAACAGCCAAAAGTGCCCAGCAGGATGATGACGGCTCCAGTGCCAATGAGGACATAGGGCACGTTGGTGGCATTTTCGTTGAGTAGTGAAAAGTAGACATCCAAGCCGACCTTTCCCCAGACTCCCACTGTCAGTAGTATGACACCTGTGATCTGAAGATAAGAAAGGGTAGAAATAAGATGAGGAAAACAACTACACTAAAAATGTCACATCTGGTTACAACAATCTGAAAATGTGAGGGGAGTTGTCCATTTTAGACTTGGCCTTTTTCCACTGCGGTATGGCTACTTTCACATCTGCGTTTTTGCTGGACCCGTCAGTGGATGTGCAAAAACGAATCCAATCAATAACACAACTGTCTGCATCCATTCAGAATGGATCCGGTTGTATTGTCTCCAAAATGAACAAGACATGTCCAAAAAAAAAAAAACGGATCTCGCACCATTGACTCACATTGTGTTTCATGCTGATCAGTATCCCATGACGCACACAAAAACGCTGCTTGCATGAACCAACGCAACAAAACCGGAACGGAATGCATTCTAGTGCACCCCATTCCAGTTTGTTTAGTTTTGTCCCCATTGACAAAACTGAAGCGCCTTCCTCCGATTTTGAGATCCTCTGGCGGATCTCAAAACCGGAACGGAAAACGCAGATGTGAAAGTAGCCTATTACTGGCATTCTAAACGTAGCTACCCTGGAGAATCAGCGGTTATTGCAAGAGAAGCTGTGAAGGGCCATACAATGCCCAGTATGGAGCGTTAGATGGTGGCCACTGAAATGAATGCTTGGCCACAGGTAAAGCCACATCTACTAGAGCAGGACCCACCACAGAGGCTGACCACCGGCTAAATTGGGTGATGAACATCCGTATGTCCTAATAGGCTATGGAGAGGGTTTCTCAATTAGAAGAACCACTGAAAGGTATGTTAAAGGAGTATTCCTATAAGACAATGGGGGCATATCGCTAGGATATGGTCCCACCTCTGGGACCTGCACCTACGATGAGAACAGAGCCGGGAGAGTTGAATGGAGGGTGGCTGCGCATGCACGGTGCACCCTCTACTTTACCTGCTCCGTTCTCTGTGTAGGTGGGACCCGTACCTATCAGACAATGGGGGAATATCCTAGCAATATGCCCCCATTGTCTGTGATGGCAAAACCCCTTTAAGCTGACAAGTAGACCTTCAACCAGAGGTATGTAGAGCAATGTATGATTGTCTGTGATTACCGACTTTAAAAAGATATGTATCTATTTCAATAGTCATCACATATTGCTTCTTTATTCCTTCTGCATCACTTATGGCATTTTCACATAGGCCGAGGTTTGGGGTAATTGTCAGGAAAGAGCGTAAATAAAACCTCTTCCTAATTATTGTTCTGTGACAAGGTAAATACGAACACGTTGCGACTTGTCGGGTGATTGCATTTTTTTTGCAGCACATAAAATCATCGTTTACCGGCAGCATATCACCCTATGTGCTGAATATGTATGGAGACAAGATCACAGCAACAATTGCTCTTCCCCGCGCAGAGGAGAGGATTACGGAGGATGTAAATACAGCCTTCACCTTGGCTCAAAAAGGGAACTTAAATGACGACTCCCCACAAATAAGCCAATTATGAAGCCTTTAGTAATGGACCCTTTACACTGGATCCTTCCTGACGATCGCCTGCTCATCAGTGAAGGAGACGATGTATTTACATGTATGGGCGCAGATTGCTAATGCCATCGCTCATCCCCATACAGAATCATTGTTTTCGGGCAGCAGAGCGTGTTTAGACGGCACAATCCATTTCCGGCAAAGCATAATTTAGGAGACCACGTGAAAGATCACATCACCCGATGAACAAGCATTTCACCTTCACACTGGCAGTTCATCTCCAACGAGTGTTCCTACGAATGCTTGTTAGCGATGCTCTGCCCGATGTTCGGAGAGTTTATAGAATGGTACATACACAAATATATAATCATACATTAAACCCATTAACCCTTGTCTGGTCACTCAGCCTCCCCCATCATAACCTTGTGTCATTAGGAAGTAAATGTTCTGCACGACTGCAGCCTGCGTGCTCCAAGTGTACTATGCCCCAATCATTAACTGAGCGCAGATAATCAACCTGCCAGATACTCCTTTGTATCATTATTGCAACAACTAAACAGTTATATCCACCCTTTCATATAATATGTAACTTCACCGAGTCATTTCACCTTAAAGGGAATGTGTGATCAGAAAATTAACTATTGTTTAAGCCACGTTTTTATGCTAATTATTTTGTTTTAGAATTTTTGGTAAGTGTTTTTATTTTTTTATATTAAAGGGGTTTTCCCATCTCAGACAATGGGGGCAGGAGGGAGCAGTTAAGCTGTGATATCACCTACTGTGAATGGGGATCCTGTGTTACCTATATGGAGGTGTTACTTGTCATTGTAATTCTGCCTGTTATAATAGCTACTGAAAAGTTACCTGTACAGAACAGGAAATCATGATCTATTAGACCTGGTGGCCAGTGCACAAATTGTAGGATTATATACAGGTATTTTTTAAAGGGGTATTCCCATCTCAGACAATGGGGACATATCGCTAGGATATGTCCCCATTTTCTAATAGGTGTGGGTCCCACCTCTGGGACCCGCATCTACAACGAGAACAAAGCGGGGAAATGAACGGAGAGTGCACTGTGCAGCTGCCCTCCATTCAATTCTTATCACTTGTATGGGAGCAGCGGGGAGCAGCGCTTGGTGGTGGACGGACCCCGGGAAATCCGAGGTCCTCCATACACAGCTCTCCCCACTCCGTTCTCGATATAGGTGCGGGTCCCAGAGTTGAGACCCGCACCTATCAGACAATGGGGGCATATCCTTGCGATATGACCCCATTGTCTGAGATGGGAATATCCCTTTAAAAAAATTTAAAAAAACCTGTATATAATCCTACAATTTGTGCACTGGCCACCAGGTCTAATAGATCATGATTTCCTGTTCTGTACAGGTAACTTTGCAGTAGCTATTATAACCGGCAGAATTACAATGACAAGTAACACCTCCATATAGATAACACAGGATCCCCATTCACAGCAGGTGATATCACAGCTTATCTGCTCCCTCCTGACCTCTGTACAGGTAACAGGGCATGTCTAGAAAACTCTCTCATAGAAGTCAATGGGGTCAGCTCCTGTCCACTGTGTCTATGGTCCATGTAGCTGCTCTCAAAAGACAGGAAGTCTTAACATATTTTAGTCCTAGTGGCCAGTATGAAAATTTTTAAAGGGGGTTAACCAAGATTTTCATATTGATGTCCTGTTCTCTGACTTCAGAGACCTCACCAACCACAGCGTGATATATTATTTAGTGGCTGGGCTTGGTACTGCGCCTAAGCTATATGACTGTACAGTAATGTCAGTGGCCTAGGCGCACACGGAGTGTCACTGTTCAGCGGGGATCCCTGGTCAGACCCCTGCTGATCTAATACTGATGGCCTATCCTGAGAATAGGTCATCAATATAAAATTCCTTGATAACCCCTTTAACCACCTAACTGTTTTGCCCAAGTCCAGCTCGGGCAGTGTGAAAAGTAGCTAACTGGAGGGGGGAGGGCTGATTTAGATGGTCTTGTCTGAAAGCTGACAGTCCAGGCTTTCATACAAGACCAAAATGACAGCTAAAGTCCAAGAAACAGAGGAGAAATCACTGTTAGAAATCAAGTCGGGAATAATCGCCAGTACAACCTGTTTTTACTTTCATTTTCAGCTGCATTCACATCAACCCCGATTTCTATCAGTGATATCTTCCTCTGTCATTCTGGTATTGACTAAAAGCTTGGAATGTTTGCTTTCAAACAAGATCAGTTGCATGTTTCTAGCTGCTTCCATTCAGGAGACAGCAGCATCTAAAGCAGCCCTCCCTCCCACCACCAGTTAGCTACTTTTCCCACTGCTGGACTCTGGCAAAAAAAAGTTAGGGGGTTACAGAGGTTATCCGAGACTTAAAGCAGACCTCCAGACGTGGCCGACTCGTGGTGGTAATGTTACTGTGACACCTGTGACGCAAGAGGAGCAGGTCACCGATGCGACCTGTGATCGGCTGCAGTGGTCACATGTCCCCTAACGATGGATTTTGATATCTTCATAGAGGGCCAGTCCAGGAGACACATAGATCGATTCTAGGGGCAGGGACCAGGTGAGTATCACCATCATCATTGTGGGTCGACTATGTCTGGAGGCCTGGTTTAGTCTTGGATAATCCCTTTAAAATAAGAATGTGATTTAAAGAGGCTCTGTCACCACTTTCTAACCTATGTAATTAGATACAGGCATATAGGTCTATTATTCCTCTCCCCAGACATACCTGTATATAACAGAAGCAAGCAGCCATTAGCCTGGAAAAGTAACTTTTAAAAACATGCAAATGAGTCTTTGGATCACCGGGAGGCGTGCTCTTTTCGTCCGAGCGCCGCATCTGTGAAGCCCTCCTCGCTCCTAAGCACGCCCTGTATCCTGTAAACCTGCCCCCATTTCTTCATGATGGACAGCGCTAGACACTCCGGTCTAGCACTGAAATCCCGTGCCTGCGCACTCATCCCTGGTACGGCGCATGCGCACTACATCGAAAGCGCTTGCAGTGTTCGGCGCTGCAAGGGTAGTGCGCACGCGCCGGACCCGGGATGAGTGCGCAGGCGCGGGATTCCAGCGCTAGGCCGGAGAGTCTAGCGCTGTCCATCATCAAGGAGGGGGGCGGGTTTACAGGATACAGGGCGTGCTTAGGAGCGGGGAGGGCGTCGCAGATGCGGCGCTCGGACGAAAAGAGCACGCCTCCCGGTGATCCGAAGACTCATTTGCATGTTTTTAAAAGTTACTTTTCCGGGCTAATGGCTGCTTGCTTCTGTTATATACAGGTATGTCTGGGGAGAGGAATAATAGACCTATATGCCTATGTATCTAATTACATAGGTTAGAAAGTGGTGACAGAGCCTCTTTAAACACCAGGTGGCTGTGGCTGCTGTCATTAGGTACACAAACGCGAAATAAAGTCCTCCCCACAGGCCTCGCCCTGCCTAATGTAGGAACGATACAAACCAGTTCGGGTAGTCTGTTGATTTAAAGCGCCTGAGCAATAAAACTTACATGTGTTTGTAAATGTTTGTAAACCAACATCAAACATTCCTGATGCACAAAACAAGATGAAAATGAAACAACGCACATGATATAAACAAATGCAGGCGGTATTTATTATGGGACTATTGAGGGTCCGACCGCTGTAACTGGAGAAGGAAGGGGCTGTGGCGCGTGGACTTGTCTGTGGCTTCCTGTTACAGAGCCGCACCTGTCCAGGTGCAGAATTCTTATTCCTTATGTACAAGTAAAGACGTCTTAGGTTACACATATATTGTGAAGAGGCTTCTCCGGTGCGGAGATTTTCTGCTCAGAAATTAACCTGTGGTGCAGATTTTGAAATCCATAACATGTCAATTTTTTCGTGTGGCTTTTCTGTGCACAAGAAAGGGTGAAATCTGCATCAAAATCCGCAAGTAACACATGCAGATTTGGTGTTTGTGCATTCTCTGCCGGATCAGCCTGCAGGAGAGCTGTGCCGCCAATGTCAAGGTAGCCCAACATACAGAAAGCCACTGACTTGTTCACTTGCTGTGTTCCAGCCATTAGGGGCCCTTTTCCCACTGCGAAGTGTGACGTCCCGTCCATTATCACATGCAATTGTCCCATGCCCCCAAGCAGTACATGATGGAGGACAGGACATAGGACCGGGCCCTCAGTGTTCGGAGCACTGTTAAACAGATTCTGGGCTTCACTTGATTTTACCTTGGGGATTGGACAACCCCTTTAAGCTCACAAAATTGCGTCCTCCTTGCTCCTACAGTAAAACATTCATAAACCCTGCACAGCTCATCTTCACATAACAAGTAAATCACAGGAATAATAAAGATGAATATCACACACAACTTACCGGATTGTTCCTATCCAAAGTATGGTCAAGCACAAGGAAAGAAAAGAGGCATTATCATATGTTATAAAATGGTTCATTTTGAAATTAGGCACCCCAACTCCATCCCCAATGGCAAATGTCAAGGAGATAAGGAGCGAGCAGCAGGATTTCAACTGCCCGATCCTTCTCTACTCTGAAAGATCAAAGTAGTCTGGCAGCAACTTATTTCCCTCTCTGTGTTGAAGATGCTTGGCCAGGCACAGAGTGCATGCCTGTGGAGGTGTTAGAAGAGATCAGTCAGCACTGTTTAGGCGATTATAGACTTGATCGCATTTAGCGATTTCAAGCCGATGACAGACCAGCATTTTCATGCAAACATTATCATGTACAAATTTGTTTGCATACAATCATTAACTCGCTTAAAGGGATTGTCCCGTTTCCTATATTGATGACTTATCCTCAACTCCTGGCACCCTGCCAATCATCTGTTTGAAGAGAACGCAGAGCTCATACAAGAGCTGCCTTCTCTTCGGCATTTACCTGCTCACCGTCGACATCATAGCTGTGAGCAGGTGTAATTACAACCACGGTATTCCCATTCTCTTCAATGGGAAGGAGCACTTACAATCCATCTGCTCCTTCCCATTGCTGTACGGAGGAACTGCAAATACACCTGCTCGACGTTGCGATGTTAACGGCAGGCAGATAAACCGTGAAAAGACGGCAGGGCTCATTCTGTTTAAACAGCTGATCTGTGGGAGTGCAGGAGTCGGACCTCCGTTGATCTGACAATATAGGAAACAGGACAACCCCTTTAACCGAGAATCCTATTTAGACAGCAACGATTTACATAAAACAAGCCCGAGTGATTTTACATCGTTCACGTTGCTGATCACATGATGTGACTTGACATTACCACAATTCAATAACGACAAGTGATAATTTGTTTACAGAAAAGGATTTTACACGAGTTGAAGGAACGTTTCCGGTACAGTCGGTCAGTCATACACTGCACGATCACTGTCATTAGTGTTCAAATTGTAAGGACTATCTGCTCATCTGAATGCCTATATAGACTCCAGGCACACTGGCTACAGGTCACACAATTAACCTACAGTAATTCAACACTAGGAAAGTGTAATTAAAGGGTTATTCCCATCTTAGACAATGGGAGTAGATCGCCTATATCGAGAATGGAGCCCCCAATGTGAAGGAGGCCACACTGCGCATGTGCAGCCTACCTCCATTCAATTCTATGAGAGCAGCGGGAAACCCGGGGTCCTCCAGGTGCAGCACTCCACGCTTCGTTCTGGATATAGGTGCGGGTCCCAGCAGTGGGACCCGCACCTATCAGACCTATCCTAGCAATATGCCCCCATTGTCTAAGATGGGAATACCCCTTTAAATAAAGCAAAAACAGCATAAAATAGTATAAGATTTTTTTTCTATTCTGCCTGCAGTCACCGCACTTTATTATCATAAAAGAATACTGTTCCGACCTGGAATAACCAGCAATTTATGAAGCTGGACTGCAGCCACCCAAAGCATTTTTGAGGAAGTCAGAGTATATACAAAAGACTGTTTACAGAGTAAACTCCCGGGATCATCTCTGCGCACAGAACAGAGGACGCTGTAATAACAGGCCGGCTTCATGTAGACCAGGTGGCCATACACACTAAAGGATCCTGGAATCTTCTTTCCCGATAATTGCCCCGATCACCCGATGAACGAGCAAATGCTTGTGAAAACATCGCTGAAGTGGACACTAAAATCATCATTCTTAGGATTCAGTCCAGAAAACATACTACATTTGGAAGCCGCATTTCCCAGTCTGGACACTGCTCCTCTGAATTAAACTTGCAGCATCATAATGTTCCACATGAAGCACGTTTTCTGTCCTGAATACGTGAAACTGGACTTTATGTCCTTTTACATGGTCCAATTGACAAGGCAATTATCCAGAACAATCCACTTGTCCCCAATAATTGCCTGTTTGTGAAAAGAGATGATCACTACATTTACATGCAGCAATCATCTCCTCTGTATCGGGATGAGCAATCGCTACTACTAGACTTCGGAATAATACTGTACAGAGAGTCATCTCCGTACAATATTAGAAAGTATGGGCTCCGATTAGCTGAAAGTCGCACTTGGAGCCGAACTCTGCTTCGGTTCTGACTAGTACCTCGGAAACTAAGACGAGTTCGGTTTCAAGTTTTAGGGCCCTTGCAGACGAGCGTGAGACTCGGACATCTCCCGCATCGTGTGTGCCCTGTACTGAACGGGGGTTACATAACATTATACTGATTTATGATGCTATGTAACCCTTACAGTTCTGCTGACAGTGTTATCCAACACATTCCAGAACTGTAAGGGTTACATAGCATCATAAATCAGTATAATGCTATGTAACCCCCGTTCAGCGTTGGGAGTTCAGTACAAGGCACACGATTCTGCAGACGTCCAAGTCTCACGCTCGTCTGAAAGGGCCCTTAAAGTGGTTTTCCACTGTACAAATCAACTATTGAAGTTATTCAACGAAGTCACAAGTGACTTACTTTGGCTCATCGGAGCCCATACATTCTAATACTGTACAGAGATGAATCACCGTACAGTATTATTCCAAAGTTTTGAACAAAGCGACTTCAGATTCAGAGCTCAACACTAGCTACTACGATGGAATGCAGATTGGCTGTTTGTGGGCAGCAGATCCTTCTTTTACACAAGATGTTTATGAGCGCTGTATATATATAATAAAACTCTATTCGTCATTGGTGACCACATGTATACAACAAGCCACTAGTCCAGTCTATCCCAGACAACCCAATTATAATTGATAATGGTGTGATTCTAGATAGAATGACTGGAATGGGAATGTCTACAGAAGACAACATGGCTTGTTTCAACCACTGCTTAGATGAAGTTATTGTCACACGGAGATCAGCACCAATATACATACTCCACTATAGTTGCCTCATCCACTTCAAGGGGTTTCCCAGGATTTTCTGTCTGGTGGGGGTCTGACCGCTGCTGTTTTTCCTACTTGTATTATCGGGACTACACACCTCCGAACAGTGTAGTGACCAGGCTTGTGCTGCCCCTCGTCTCTTCACACAATTTGGGCCTTTGCTCATTTGTTTGTCGGGTGATCTGCAGCATATTTATAGATGGGAAATTGTTGGGAACAAGTGTAGTAGTTCCCAATCATTGACCTGTGTAAAAGGTCCCTTACTGCGACCGTATTAATCCTAAAATAAAACCTCGCATTTGAAAGAATATAATTAAACAGACCAAGCGCTATTCACTTCATGCACGAACACAAACAGATGTCCACCATACGCCTCCACAATGTCTGGTTGGGACATGTAATCTTATAAGGGACCATCACATACACCCTAACCAGCACACGGCCCCTGCCTACAGGGTAGATAGCATCCATCTGCAGGCACCAAACTAAACCTGACTGTATTGGACCTACAGTTTCAGCCCATTTTCGTAGGTAGCTACCCTTTGGAAATTACACTACAAAAAGTTACGATATATTTTAATAAAACATTTTATAGATCAGAAAATCTGCACATAATAAACTGCAATCCTGAATGAATGAGGTAAAACCGTAACTCCACGATGTGCGTTTCCCGGCCTATAGACGGATGAGCTGAGATTCAAGGGTCATATCTATCAGAGCCGGACATAATCGATATATATGTACCGAGCTTCACTGCACAGATCCAGTGTCTATATAGATAGATAATCTCCGCGTGCAGCGTTCTCCTGTCCAGTATCACAACTGATGCACCAGATATATGGGATCAGTTCTCCGGCAATTGAACCGGATTATCAGATATAAGTGAAGGGGCCTTTAGAAAACTCTGAGAATATCAATTTGATTCAGATTTCTTGTGAGATTTTTTGAATATTTCATAAACCAGCAGGTCCCACTGACGCCGGATGAAAGGAATTTCACATACTTTGGACACGTCAGGTCATCACTGCGGTGTGAATGTCTTGTGGGGATGTGAGATCACTCCGGTATGTGACACTTTGCTGTTCCTTCTAACATTTACACCATTATTAAAAAGATCAGTTTGCACCTTCCTTACAAAAGCTTAAAACGAGCCCAGAAATGTAAAGATCCAGTATCCTAAAGTAATTACCACAGTCAGGACAGTTCCAAGGAGCCAACATGTCTGTACATTGGCCACTGAGGCCTAACATTTCGGGTTGTTTAGTACTGATGACAGGGGGCGGATTGTCCATAGACCTTACAGGGAGATTTCCCAGTGGGCCGATGCCCAGGGGGCCACCCAAGTCCTCCTCACGGCCGGCTGGTGGAAGTTTTTGGGGACGTATTTTGTGATGGACTGTGGTATTTGGGGCGATATAACGTACCACTATATGGTATTGCTGCTGGCCCTGCCTTCCATCAATTTGGACCCAACTACATAACGGGGCCACTTTAAGTTCCCAGTCCACCCCTGCTGATCACTATGCAACTTCTTATAGCGGGATCCTGGGGCTCATCTAAGGCTTGTTTCACATTTGCCGGATCCATGAATACCGGGCGCTACTGAGGAATGTCCGGACAAATACCACTGCACGCAGCAGTTTTCATCTGTCCGCCTCCGCCGGTCCTCATTAGGCTTCATTCACACGTCCATATTTTGTTTCCTTGTCCGTTCCGTTTTTTTTTTGCGGACTGTATGCGGAACCATTAATTTCAATGGGTCCGCAAAAAAAAAAACGGAAGGTACTCCGTATGCATTCCGTTTCCGTATGTCCGTATTTCCGTTCCGCAAAAAAGATAGAACATGTCCTATTCTTGTCCGTTTTGCTGACAAGGATAGGCATCGTTAGGCTCCATTCACACGTCCGTATTTGTGCACATCCTGGAAAACGGTCAGTTTTTTGCGGATCCGTTGTACCGCAAAAAAACTCAGTTTTTCCAGCACATCAGTTACGTTTTTCCGTAAAAAATGGAAAGGATGTATCCATAAGGCTACATGCAAACAACCATATGTGTTTTGCGGTCCGCAAAAAAAAAAAAAAACTGATGACGTTCCGTATGGAATCCGTGTTTCCGTTTTTTTTGCGGATCCATTGTAACAATGCCTATCCTTGTCCGCAAAACGGACAAGAATAGGACATGTTCTATTTTTTTTGCGGGGCTACGGAACGGACATACTGATGCGGATAGCACATGGTGTGCTGTCAGCATTTTTTGCTCATCCATTGAAATGAATGGGTCCGTATCCTATCCGCAAAAAAACGGAATGGACACGGAAACAAAATACGTTCGTGTGCATGAGGCCTATGTCATCCGTTTTTTGCGGATCCGCAAAAAACGGAAGGAGTAATCAAATCTTTTTTTTTCATTTTTTTCTAACCTCCTGGAACGGAGGATTTGCGGATGGCTTTCCGCATGTCTTCCGCATTTACGGACGTCCCATAGACTTGTATTGGGCTACGGACTGCAAAATCGGAGGAAAAGTAGGACAGGAGGATTTCTGTTTGCGGATCCGCAAAACGGAACGGAGAAACGGATGCGGACAACATACGGTGCAATGTCCGCATTTTTTCGGGACCCATCGAAATGAATGGATCCGCATACTATCCGCAAAAAACGTCCGATATTGCGGAACGGACGCGGATAGGATGCGGATGAAAAATCAGGACGTGTGAATGGGGCCTTACAACGGATCCGCAAAAAAAAAAAAAAACGGAAGCACAGATGACATACGGAACATCATCTGTATATTGCGGATCTGCAAAAACGGAATGGAAAACACATATGGTCGTGTGAATGGGGCCGTACGGTATCTCGGCAGCACCCGATATTCCCGGATCCGGCAGGCTGTTCCAGTCAAGCCTAATACTAACGTTTTAAAGAGTCTGTTGTGTTTGATACTTTGTAGAGTTACAGTACGTTGTTCCAGAGAAGTTGCAGAGTCAGCATCTGAGGGACCTGATAGGAGGACTGAATGAGTAATCAAAAAGGACAAGGCTCTGCTGCTGATTCCTGCTCAAGTCCTCTTGACAAGCTTAGAGCATAACGGGAGTAGATTTATCACAACTGGTGTAAATGAAATCTAGCTTAGCTTCCCACGGCAACCAATTACTTTTTTATATTCTATTTTTTGTTTTTCTGATATTCTGAGTTATGAATTTCCCCTTTAAGTGCTTTTATCTCTAGCAAGCTAAGGCACCGTGCACACGACCGTATTTTTCATCCATGTGCTATCTTCTTGTGGATTCATGATTTTTTGCAGATCTTCGTGGTCGCTCCACCAATCATAGAACATGTCCTATTCTTAATTGGATGAGTGATAAATCTTTTTTCTGGGCATAGGACAAAAGCGCTGCACTCGGCTGTCTCTGAAACTCTCATAGAAACGAATGGAGCGGCCAGGTGCAAGTGCGTCCAGTCCACGCCGTTCATTTCAAGGGGACTGCAAGGCGTACAAGGCCGCCGTTCTTGTGATCCGTGGAGGTCTAATGGGTACACCCTATCCAAATTAAAGTAACTGGAATATCATTCATCGTTCTATCGCATCTTTTATGAAGGATAAAAAAAAAAAATCATTGTTTGCCGGCGGCAGATCGCACCATCTAATCACACTCTGCTGCCGGCAAATAATGATTCAGTATGGGAACGAGTGATGGCATTAACGATTGCTCCTCCCCATACTGTGGAGGAGATCGCTGCCTGGAATAGCAGCGGTCTCATTCACTGCCGGGAAGGATTAGCGATGAGCAAAGCGAGCTTCCGATGCTAGATCGCTTTGGTCATAACTTCCTTTGAATATTGTACAGAGATTCGTCTAAATGTACGGGCTCCAGCAACTGGAAATGAGTCATCACCAAGGTCACAACATTCGATTTTTAGAATTAAAAACCATTTTAAAAGAGGAACGTGAAGCCGACTTCAGATCCAAATTTTAAAATTTTTTTTTTTTCTCCCAAGTTGAAAAATCAAACGCCAAAGTTATTCACTGAAGCCCCGCGAGACTTTGCTGATAACGAATTTCCCTTCCCGGAGCCCATAAATTTTAATGCTGTACAGCAACGGATCTCCGTACAGCATTAAAATGACGTTCTGAGCGAATCAACTTAGGATCTTGGAGCCGAAGCTCGCTTCACTCATCCCTACCGACAATCATCGGCCTCATCTGCTATCCTAATACAGCCATCACCTCCCTTCCTAATAATTGTCTCAAAAATTGTGCAGTGTAAGGCTAGGGCTACACGGCGACAGTTGTCGCACGACAGCCGTCGCAGCCCGATTCCTGAGTAGCGGGGGGGGGATCCCATAGAGATGAATGAGATGCCGCAGCGGATGGATTTCTTGTGACTGCAGCGGCATCCCATTCATTTCTATGGGATCCCTGCTACTCCGGGATCGGGCTGCGACGGACGTCGTGCAACAACTGTCGACGTGTAGCCCTAACCTAAGGGAACTTTAACACAGACTGACAGATGATCGAGAACAAAACAGATCGAAGGTGACTGATTAATTTACATCAACGATCGCTTGTCCCCATAGAAAGTCATTGTTCCAGTTCACACAGCACAATCTGGTGCGCAGGAACAATGTTTTTCCATGCCGGTGGACGAATATGATCTCCCGATGAAGGTGACTGCAGACAACTTTCGATGTCAGATTAAAAGTTAATCTTACTGCCCAACATGAGGGCGCTTGCGATAATCTTTTGAAGGACAAGACTATGACGGGACTATCATAACGCCACTTTTATGCCCAACCCTGATTAAACGCCGTAACCCTGGGGCCACCAAGTCACGACCCTAAACATTGATAAATCTGCCGCACAGTTTTTCCAGTAGGGTCAGATCCTACATAGGGATGAGCAAACTTCTGTTTTCAAGTTTGGCGCACAAGGTTCGGGATATTTAAGAATTCCGTTATGGATTCCGCTACCACGGACCATAACTTATAGCGGAATCCATAACGGAATTCTTAGATAACCCGAATCTTCTACGCCAAACTTGAAAACAGAAGTTCGCTCAACACTAATCCTATGCTTTGATATACGAGCTTGTATCAAGGGCAAACAAAAATATCCTAAAAATATCAAAAAGTTTTAATGTGTCCGATCATCTGGAAACCTTCTTCACCACAAGGAAGTCTGAGGAGAGCTGAGGAATGTAGAACTGCAAGTTTAAGAATGGCTGAAATAAGTGAATCATGAAACCTCCCAGAGCACAAAGAGGAAACCCCAGCACCCAGTCCCAGAAATGTGCCCCCCTCCCCAGAGATACAAGAGGCGACCCCCGTCCCTGCAGCTGATGCCGGCCACCCCGGTCCTTACCCAGAAGATGAAGGTGTAGATCAGCAGGACGCTCTTTAAACAAGTTATAACGGGCTTTGTCTGCAGCCGACGGGACGGGGACGCCATGGCTTCAGCGAACTTCTGCCAGCTTCGACCTGGATGCCGGAAACACCCGAGCGAGCGCCGGAAACTCCCGAAGGCACTCGGCCACTCCCGGCGGCTCAGACGAGGTGCAGCAGAGCCGAGTGTGTGGCTTGTGCTGGCGGAGGTGACAGCAGGAATCCCAAAGAGCTGTAGAGAAATGAGCTGTTTCCGGAGATAGCCGAAGATAAGGAGGGGAGGCAGTGAGGAGGAGACCCCCGGGGTGTAGTTTACATTGGGCGCCTCCTTCATGTGCTAATGTACAGAGATGTATGTATGGGGGGGTAGGACTTCTACATGATGCCCCTGCAGGGTTTTATTAGTGGGCTGGAGATAAGCGGCTGCCAGACAGATCTGATGGCGCTTATCCTCAGACTATTGGTTCCCACAAATGAGAGATGATCTGCAAATGTCGCACTGACTATAAAATTCAGCCGTATTAAGACCTGAGGGTATGTGCACAGTTCACACCTAGCAGATATACTGTGGATTTTCCGTCCAGATCTGCAGGATTTAAGGCTTTCGGCTACGCGGCGACTATTTGTCACACAACATTTATTGTAATGATAGTCTATGGTGTCGCGCTGCCACACGACAGCTGCAAAAAATCCATACAATGGCTAACCTCCGGCTGTGGTGAAACTACGACTCCTAAGATACACGCTTGGCTGTCCTCAGAACTCCATAGAAAGGAATGGAGCATGCTGGGAGTCGTAGTTTCCCCACAGCTGGAGTGCCGGAGGTTAGCCCATCACTGCCATAGGCTATCATTACAATAAATGTCACAATGTAGTTGTACTCTTCTTGTCACCGTGTAGCCCTAGCCTTACAGAAGCAGCAGAGTGCAGGGGGACTTTAAAGAGGTTATCCAATGCCAGACCCCTCACAGGGAATATACTTACCTGCCCCCCTCATGCCAAGGAGCAATGCATGCAGATTCTGACCCGTGTGCGGATTTAAAGGGGTTGTCCGGGCTTTTAATATATTAATATTGATGACCTATCCTCAGGTCATGTCCGACACCTGGCACCCCCGCCGATCAGCAGTGTGTGAAGGCACCGGCTCTTCTATGAGTGCCACGGCCTTCTTTCCGCTCACCAAGCATAGCGTTACCCATGTTCTCCGTAGGGCTTCCGATCTGTGCCTCCGTTCCATTCCGCACCGTATAACTGGGATTGTGGACCCATTAAGGCTTCAACACACGTCCGTATGTGTTTTGCGGTCCGCAAATTGCCGAATGACGTTCTGTATGGCATCTGTGTTTCTGTTTTTTTGGTGGAACCATTGTAACAATGCCTATCCTTGTCAGCACAGACAAGAATACGACATGTTGTATCTTTTTTGTGGAATGGAAATACGGACATATGGAATACCTTCCGTTTTTTTTGCGGACCCATTGAAACGAATGGTTCCGCATACGGCCCGCAAAAAAAACCGGAACAGACACGGAAACAAAATACGGACGTGTGAATGACGCCTGAAGTGAATGGCCGATGTCTGTATATTACAGACCTGCCGGGCAACAGCCGTGTGCATGAGGCCTTATACAGATATGTAAATCTAGTCTAAAGGTAAGAAGATTTATAGTAAACTCTCGCATTGCACCATGGGACATTCCCGGCAGTGAACGTATTGTTTTCTGAATAGATTCCTATTAGTCGCAGGTCGGTGGTCGTAGTGATCTATGATTCTCTGGTGAGTGTTTAGAAATCATGAATTTGTGGAAATGGTTTGGTAATTATGTCAGGGATTACGGTAATGCAGCCTCCTACTCAGTGATGCTTATTCGGTCTCGTCATGTTGAGGCCCCCCACAGTCCCACTTCCGGAGCATACATGTGATTAGACCGGCTCTCCTCCATTGTGTTGCTAATGGTTTTCCTGGCACTAATTCACTTTGATCAATTCGTCTGCATATTTTCCCCGGGTGGAGGAGTCGTCCCCGGAGCTTCTAACACTGAACAGATTAGTGTAGGGGCTCATGCCCAGGAATGTGTGCTGCCCGTTCCGTACATTGTGGCAGCAAATCGCGGTCATCAATGCACGTGCACAGTCCGGGTGTCTGCCGCAGACGGATGCAGAACAGGTTCTATGTTTTTGTGGTGTGGAGACGCAGACAGAGAACTTCTGTGGGGATTCGTGTCTCCGTTCTGCACCGCATCTTCCAGATTTCGGACCCATTCAAGTGAATGAGTCCACATCCGTTATGCAGTGCACAAACGGCCGGTGCCCGTATATATTGCCAATCCGCATTGACTATACTGGCCAGTGAAATTCATATATTAACATTATACAGTATTAAGTCATGGTTAATTTCCAGTACCGTACCTGTGTGTGTGCAGTATGAGCATGCTGCGGATAAAACATGTTTTTTCACTGCAGATTTTACTCTTTCCAGTGCAAAGGATGACTTGTGCTGCAAATCTGTACGTGTAGCTCATTTGGATTTTGCTGCAGGTTAGTTATAGGTTTGCCACAGATTCCCTGTAAATCAGGGCCTGGTATAATGGTCCCACATCAGAGCCTCCCCATTATTTGACAAGGTTTTCAAACTTTTTTCATGTGTTAGTTTATGTTGAAAAAAAACAAACAAATTTGTGTCCATTGTGCAATGTGACTTGTAGTCACCTGACCGTGTGGCCTAATGGATAAGGCGTCTGACTTCGGATCAGAAGATTGAGGGTTCGAGTCCCTTCATGGTCGTTTTTTTTTTTCTTATTTATTTTTCATGAATTTAACGTAGGGTGGGCGCTTGCTTTTTTTTTTGTCATTGTTTTCTGAAAGTTTTTTGAGCCAAAGCAAAAAGTGGGTATGAATAGAACGAAAAAGATAAAAGGGGAGATATATCAAAGATGGAGGTAGAACTGGCTTAGTTGCTTATAACATCCAATCAGATTCCACCTTTTATTTTTGACAGCTCCTTTGGAAATTGAAAGGTGGAATCTGATTGGTTGCTATGGGCAACTCCCTCAAAGACTTGTACTTTTCCTCCTGTTGGATCCATTTCTAGCTACCATATTTTTCGCTTTATAAGACAGACTCCCCCCCCCAAAAAAAAAGTGGTGGAAAATGGTAGTGCGTCTTATAAAGGGAAAACTAGTGAGCTCTTCCATTATGAAAGCGCAGTATAGAGTAGGTGTGGGGAGCGCTGTTGGTACTCACCCTCCTTGGTCTTCTTCCCTGGGTTCATACTGCACTGTCCTGACTGCTTATGGCGTCAGGATGTAGTAGGAGAAGACAAGGGAGTGAGACTGCAGGAGAGACACTGCCGGACCCAGGGAGGAGCGGCGGAGCAGGAGAGGTAAGTGAAGTTATTTATGAGTTTAGGATCTCTGAGGTTATGGAGTCGTCAGAGCGTTGGTGAATGAAAGGACGACTGAAGCAGCGCTGGCATGGGTGCCACCTCCTCTTCAAACGGCTGATCAGCGGGGGTGCTGGGTGTCAGACCCCTGGCAATCAGAAATTGATGATCTACCTGGGGATAGGTCATTAATATATATGGCCTGCACAACCCCTTTAATATATATTGACCAAAAACAGTTGTTGTTTAGGGCATGGCATGGCGTTATTTTGCTAAAATCCTGAAAAAGTGCCTTTAGAGTCAGTTCAGTCCTACGATAGACAAGGATATAGGTCTGTATCAGAATAGTGTATACTTCTTCATTCATGAGAGGGTTGACCTTGGTTACAGACGTTTCTTAGTAATCTTATCTATGCTGTAAAATATCGGTTGCACAGCTCTGGACGTGACTGGTTTCTAGCAGAACACACAGACCATAGTTGCCAGCTGTTCTTAGTTTCCAAGTACTGTCTCTGGTTGGAAGAATAATACTTGGAAATTTTTGCCCCTTAAGGTGGCCATACACATGAGACTAAAGTCGGCTGGAATGGCAGCCAAAAACTGGTGCGAACGATTGTTGTTATGGCCGATGACAGTTCCTTGTCTGCCGAAAATGTAATCCGCCATGCTGGAAAACTGTTCATCGGTTGAAACTGAATGTTAAAGGCATCATCAGCCGATCACTTTCCATTATGCTCAAGTACTAGGACTCCCTGGTCGGCCAGTTTAATTGGTGGATTCATTTGTATAAACGATCCCGTGAACAAGTGATCGGCCAATCACTATCTCAAATGTACGGACAGCTTAAAGGGGTTGTCTACTTTTTACTGTTGATGGCCAATCCTCGGGATAGGTCATCAATATGAGATTGGCAGAGGTCCGAATCCTGTCACACCCGCCTATCAGCTGTTTGAAGAGAAGGCAGCACTCGTATTAGCGCTGCTTTCTCTGCTCTGTTTACCAGCTCGCCGCAGCAATTGCAATGGTGAGCAGGTGTAATTACAAGTATGGCGTCTCCGTTCACTTCTATGGGACGGCTCTGTTCAGGTGAATATGGACGCCATACTTGTAATTACACCGCTCACCATTGCAATTGCTGCGTCGAGCAGGTAAACAGAGCAGAGAAGGCAGTGCTCATACGAGTGCTGCCTTCTCTTCAAACAGCTGATCGGGGAGGATGCTGGGAGTCGGACCCCTGCCGATCTCCTGAGCACAGGTCATCCATAGTAAAAAGTGGACAACTCCTTTAAGGCCAGGAAAACAAGCCAAATCTTTGCCTTTTGCGTGGACTGAGTGCTATTTCATGTTCCCACCTATTTTTGCAGGTTTTTGTCAGCCAAGCACCAGGCGTCATTTCATTAATTTCTGACCATTCTCTGGACGTCTCCTCATATTTAATGTATTCTGAGATACTTTTATAAATCTTGGTTATGTAATTCTAAAAATATGTTGTATGCTAGAGTGTAGATGAGTAAGAAAAGAAGCGGTAGATAATTAGATCATCATGTGATTATAGGACTTGTATCCATATTATGATCTGAATTTTTTCATAAAGTTTTCTTCCGACATCGAAAAATCTATGTCAGAAGTGGGATTTGAACCCACGCCTCCATTCGGAGACCAGAACACCCATGCGTGGGGAAGAGCGTCCTCTTGAGTCTGGCGCCTTAGACCGCTCGGCCATCCTGACATGTATGTTGTTGGCAATCTCACCCAGGCCAAGCATGTAGAGAAATTATCTTAGCCTGTCAAAGGGTGTGGCTTAATGGAAAGGGGTGTGGTCTGTCTCAAACTGAGCCAACCAATGGACTAGGGCTACATGGGGACTTGTGTCACGTGTGTTCTTGTTGTAGAAAAGTCACGTAACATTTTTTTATAATCATAGTCAATGATGTCACACTGCGACTGCATCACAACCGTTGCAAAAATCCATCCAAGTTGGATTTTCGTTTGACTGTCGTGTCGCAGTCACAGCATTGACTATCATTATAAAAACTGTTGCATAACATTGGTGCGACATGAATGTTGTGTGACACATGATTATAGGACATATATCGATACTATGATCTAAATTTTTTTCATAAAGTTGTCACCTGACATTGAAAATTTATGTCAGAAGTGGGATTTGAACCCACGCCTCCATTCGGAGACCAGAACACCCATGTGTGGGGAAGATCGTCCTCTTGAGTCTGGCGCCTTAGACCGCTCGGCCATCCTGACATGGATGTTGTCTTCAATCTCACCCAGGCCAAGCATGTAGAGAAATTATCTTAGCCTGACAAAGGGAGTGGCTTAGTGGAAAGGGGTGTGGTCTGTCTCAAGCTGAGCCAACCAATAGACTAGGGCTCCATGGGGACTTGTGTCACGCGTCTTCTTGTTGCAGAAAAGTTTTTTTATAATGATAGTCAATTGTGTCGCGCTGCGACTGCACTAAATCTATCATCCATTCTGACCTAGAGCTCAAGCACATGATGGTATTTTTTTTTCCACATGTGATCCACTTTTTTTTTTTTCCGGATTGGATATGGAATTCATTTAAACGAGGCTGCAAAAAAATGTGGACAGCATACTATGTGCGGAATACAAGTCCATACCGCAGAAGAATAGAACATCCTATTTATGTCCGTTTTGTAGGCATTTTGACAATGGAGCCCTTGGAAATTGTAGGAAGCACACAGCCAGTATCCGTATTTTGTGGATCCGCAGCTTGCAGACCGCAAAATACATACAGTTATGTGCATGAGTCCTAATTTGTTGCAGGTCTAGACAGTCTGCCTAATTTTAGCCTTTTTTGTAGTGTTTTTTGTTTCTGGGCGCAGTGTGTTGTATTATTTATATCTGAGGGTGCATTGTATATATTTCTGGGGGCGTGTTACATTGTATATATTTCTGGGGGCGTGTTACATTGTATATATTTCTGGGGGCGTGTTACATTGTATATATTTCTGGGGGTGTGTTACATTGTATATATTTCTGGGGGTGTGTTACATTATATATATATTTCTGGGGGTGTGTTACATTGTATATATTTCTGGGGGTGTGTTACATTATATATATATTTCTGGGGGTGTGTTACATTGTATATATTTCTGGGGGTGTGTTACATTATATATATATTTCTGGGGGTGTGTTACATTGTATATATTTCTGGGGGTGTGTTACATTATATATATATTTCTGGGGGTGTGTTACATTGTATATATTTCTGGGGGTGTGTTACATTATATATATATTTCTGGGGTGTGTTACATTGTATATATTTCTGGGGGTGTGTTACATTATATATATATTTCTGGGGGTGTGTTACATTGTATATATTTCTGGGGGTGTGTTACATTATATATATATTTCTGGGGTGTGTTTTGGGGTGTTACAAATTGGGGTTAATATATTTCTGGGGTGTGTTACATTATATATATATTTCTGGGGGTGTGTTACATTGTATATATTCCTGGGGGTGTGTTACATTATATATATATTTCTGGGGGCGTGTTACATTATATATATTTCTGGGGGCATGTTACATTATATATATTCCTGGGGGTGTGTTACATTGTATATATTTCTGGGGGTGTGTTACATTGTATATATTTCTGGGGGCGTGTTACATTATATATATTTCTGGGGGTGTGTTACATTGTATATATTTCTGGGGGCGTGTTACATTATATATATTTCTGGGGGTGTGTTACATTATATATATTCCTGGGGGCGTGTTACATTGTATATATTTCTGGGGGTGTGTTACATTGTATATATTTCTGGGGGCGTGTTACATTATATATATTTCTGGGGGCGTGTTACATTGTATATATTTCTGGGGGTGTGTTACATTATATATATTTCTGGGGGTGTGTTACATTATATATATATTTCTGGGGGCGTGTTACATTGTATATATTTCTGGGGGCGTGTTACATTGTATATATTTCTGGGGGTGTGTTACATTATATATATTTCTGGGGGTGTGTTACATTATATATATTCCTGGGGGCGTGTTACATTGTATATATTTCTGGGGGTGTGTTACATTGTATATATTTCTGGGGGTGTGTTACATTATATATATATTTCTGGGGGTGTGTTACATTATATATATTTCTGGGGGTGTGTTACATTGTATATATTTCTGGGTGTGTGTTACATTATATATATTCCTGGGGGTGTGTTACATTGTATATATTTCTGGGGGGTGTTACATTATATATATATTTCTGGGGGCGTGTTACATTGTATATATTTCTGGGGGTGTGTTACATTATATATATTCCTGGGGGTGTGTTACATTGTATATATTTCTGGGGGTGTGTTACATTATATATATATTTCTGGGGGGTGTTACATTATATATATATTTCTGGGGCGTGTTACATTGTATATATTTCTGGGGGTGTGTTACATTATATATATTCCTGGGGGTGTGTTACATTGTATATATTTCTGGGGGTGTGTTACATTATATATATATTTCTGGGGGCGTGTTACATTGTATATATTTCTGGGGTGTGTTACATTATATATATTCCTGGGGTGTGTTACATTATATATATATTTCTGGGGGTGTGTTACATTGTATATATTTCTGGGGGTGTGTTACATTATATATATATTTCTGGGGGCGTGTTACATTGTATATATTTCTGGGGGTGTGTTACATTATATATATTCCTGGGGGTGTGTTACATTATATATATATTTCTGGGGTGTGTTACATTGTATATATTTCTGGGGGTGTGTTACATTGTATATATTTCTGGGGGTGTGTTACATTATATATATATTTCTGGGGGTGTGTTACATTATATATATATTTCTGGGGGTGTGTTACATTATATATATTCCTGGGGGCGTGTTACATTATATATATTTCTGGGGGGGTGTTACATTGTATATATTTCTGGGGGTGTGTTACATTGTATATATTTCTGGGGGCGTGTTACATTGTATATATTTCTGGGGGTGTGTTACATTATATATATATTTCTGGGGGCGTGTTACATTATATATATTTCTGGGGGTGTGTTACATTGTATATATTTCTGGGGGTGTGTTACATTATATATATATTTCTGGGGGTGTGTTACATTATATATATATTCCTGGGGGTGTGTTACATTGTATATATTTCTGGGGGTGTGTTACATTATATATATTCCTGGGGGTGTGTTACATTGTATATATTTCTGGGGGCGTGTTACGTTATATATATTCCTGGGGGTGTGTTACATTGTATATATTTCTGGGGGTGTGTTACATTGTATATATTTCTGGGGGTGTGTTACATTGTATATATTTCTGGGGGTGTGTTACATTATATATATTTCTGGGGGTGTGTTACATTATATATATATTTCTGGGGGTGTGTTACATTGTATATATTTCTGGGGGTGTGTTACATTATATATATATTTCTGGGGGTGTGTTACATTATATATATATTTCTGGGGGTGTGTTACATTGTATATATTTCTAGGGGTGTGTTACATTATATATATTCCTGGGGGTGTGTTACATTATATATATATTTCTGGGGGTGTGTTACATTATATATATATTTCTGGGGGTGTGTTACATTGTATATATTTCTGGGGGTGTGTTACATTATATATATTCCTGGGGGTGTGTTACATTATATATATATTCTGGGGGTGTGTTACATTGTATATATTTCTGGGGGTGTGTTACATTATATATATTCCTGGGGTGTGTTACATTGTATATATTTCTGGGGGTGTGTTACATTGTATATATTTCTGGGGGCGTGTTACATTGTATATATTTCTGGGGGTGTGTTTACATTGTATATATTTCTGGGGGTGTGTTACATTATATATATTTCTGAGGGCGTGTTACATTATATATTATTTCTGGGGGTGTGTTACATTATATATATTTCTGGGGGTGTGTTACATTATATATATATTTCTGAGGGCGTGTTACATTATATATATATTTCTGGGGGCGTGTTACATTATATATATATTTCTGGGGGTGTGTTACATTAATATATATATTTCTGGGGGTGTGTTACATTATATATATTCCTGGGGGTGTGTTACATTGTATATATTTCTAAAGGGCGTGTTACATTATATATATTCCTGGGGGTGTGTTACATTGTATATATTTCTGGGGGTGTGTTACATTATATATATATTTCTGGGGGCGTGTTACATTATATATATTCCTGGGGGTGTGTTACATTATATATATATTTCTGGGGGTGTGTTACATTATATATATTCCTGGGGGTGTGTTACATTGTATATATTTCTGGGGGCGTGTTACATTGTATATATTTCTGGGGGTGTGTTACATTATATATATATTTCTGGGGGTGTGTTACATTATATATATATTTCTGGGGGTGTGTTACATTATATATATATTTCTGGGGGTGTGTTACATTATATATATATTTCTGGGGGCGTGTTACATTATATATATATTTCTGGGGGCGTGTTACATTATATATATATTTCTGGGGGTGTGTTACATTATATATATTCCTGGGGGTGTGTTACATTGTATATATTTCTGGGGGCGTGTTACATTGTATATATTTCTGGGGGTGTGTTACATTATATATATATTCCTGGGGGGCATGTTACATTGTATATATTTCTGGGGGTGTGTTACATTATATATATATTTCTGGGGTGTGTTACATTGTATATATTTCTGGGGGTGTGTTACATTATATATATTCCTGGGGGTGTGTTACATTGTATATATTTCTGGGGGCGTGTTACATTGTATATATTTCTGGGGGGGTGTTACATTGTATATATTTCTGGGGGTGTGTTACATTATATATATATTTCTGGGGGTGTGTTACATTATATATATTTCTGGGGTCGTGTTACATTATATATATATTTCTGGGGGTGTGTTACATTGTATATATTTCTGGGGGTGTGTTACATTATATATATATTTCTGGGGTGTGTTACATTGTATATATTTCTGGGGGTGTGTTACATTATATATATATTCCTGGGGGTGTGTTACATTGTATATATTTCTGGGGGTGTGTTACATTGTATATATTTCTGGGGGTGTGTTACATTGTATATATTTCTGGGGGTGTGTTACATTGTATATATTTCTGGGGGTGTGTTACATTATATATATATTTCTGGGGGTGTGTTACATTATATATATTTCTGGGGTCGTGTTACATTATATATATATTTCTGGGGGTGTGTTACATTGTATATATTTCTGGGGGTGTGTTACATTATATATATATTTCTGGGGGTGTGTTACATTGTATATATTTCTGGGGGTGTGTACATTATATATATATTCCTGGGGGTGTGTTACATTGTATATATTTCTGAGGGCGTGTTACATTATATATATATTTCTGGGGGTGTGTTACATTAATATATATTTCTGGGGGTGTGTTACATTATATATATATTTCTGGGGGTGTGTTACATTATATATATATATTTCTGGGGGGCGTGTTACATTATATATATATTTCTGGGG
The DNA here is from genome assembly GCA_900303285.1 of Rhinella marina. Lineage (NCBI taxonomy): Eukaryota > Metazoa > Chordata > Amphibia > Anura > Bufonidae > Rhinella > Rhinella marina. Next base: position 388,567 of record ONZH01027575.1, read on the forward strand.
GCGTGTTACATTATATATATATTTCTGAGGGTGTGTTACATTATATATATATTTCTGGGGGCGTGTTACATTGTATATATATTTCTGGGGGCGTGTTACATTATATATATATATTTCTGGGGGCGTGTTACATTATATATATATTTCTGGGGGCGTGTTACATTATATATATATTTCTGGGGGTGTGTTACATTATATATATATTTCTGGGGGTGTGTTACATTGTATATATTTCTGGGGGTGTGTTACATTATATATATATTTCTGGGGGTGTGTTACATTATATATATATATTTCTGGGGGCGTGTTACATTATATATATATTTCTGGGGGCGTGTTACATTATATATATATTTCTGAGGGTGTGTTACATTATATATATATTTCTGGGGGCGTGTTACATTGTATATATATTTCTGGGGGCGTGTTACATTATATATATATATTTCTGGGGGCGTGTTACATTATATATATATTTCTGGGGGCGTGTTACATTATATATATATATTCTGGGGGCGTGTTACATTATATATATATTTCTGGGGGCGTGTTACATTATATATATATTTCTGAGGGTGTGTTATATTATATATATATTTCTGGGGGTGTGTTACATTGTATATATTTCTGAGGGCGTGTTACATTATATATATATTTCTGGGGGCATGTTACATTATATATATATTCTGAGGGCGTGTTACATTATATATATATTTCTGAGGGCGTGTTACATTATATATATATTTCTGGGGGTGTGTTACATTATATATATATTTCTGGGGGCGTGTTTACATTATATATATATTTCTGGGGGCGTGTTACATTATATATATATTTCTGAGGGCGTGTTACATTATATATATATTTCTGGGGGCATGTTACATTATATATATATTTCTGGGGGTGTGTTACATTATATATATATTTCTGAGGGCGTGTTACATTATATATATATTTCTGAGGGCGTGTTACATTATATATATATTTCTGAGGGCATGTTACATTATATATATATTTCTGGGGGCATGTTACATTATATATATATTTCTGAGGGCGTGTTACATTATATATATATTTCTGAGGGCGTGTTACATTATATATATATTTCTGGGGGTGTGTTACATTATATATATATTTCTGGGGGTGTGTTACATTATATATTATATTTCTGAGGGTGTGTTACATTATATATATATTTCTGGGGTGTGTTACATTATATATATATTTCTGGGGGTGTGTTACATTATATATATATTTCTGGGGGCGTGTTACATTATATATATATTTCTGAGGGCGTGTTACATTATATATATATTTCTGGGGGCGTGTTACATTATATATATATTTCTGGGGGCATGTTACATTATATATATATTTCTGAGGGCGTGTTACATTATATATATATTTCTGAGGGCGTGTTACATTATATATATATTTCTGGGGGTGTGTTACATTATATATATATTTCTGGGGCGTGTTACATTATATATATATTTCTGGGGGCGTGTTACATTATATATATATTTCTGAGGGCCGTGTTACATTATATATATATTTCTGGGGGGCGTTTACATTATATATATATTTCTGGGGGTGTGTTACATTATATATATATTTCTGAGGGTGTGTTACATTATATATATATTCTGAGGGCGGTGTTACATTATATATATATTTCTGAGGGCGTGTTACATTATATATATATTTCTGAGGGCATGTTACATTATATATATATTTCTGGGGGCATGTTACATTATATATATATTTCTGAGGGCGTGTTACATTATATATATATTTCTGGGCGTGTGTTACATTATATATATATTTCTGGGGGCATGTTACATTATATATATATTTCTGAGGGCGTGTTACATTATATATATATTTCTGGGCGTGTGTTACATTATATATATTCCTGGGGGTGTGTTACATTATATATATATTTCTGGGGGCATGTTACATTATATATATATTTCTGGGGGTGTGTTACATTATATATATATTTCTGAGGGTGTGTTACATTATATATATATTTCTGAGGGTGTGTTACATTATATATATATTTCTGGGGGTGTGTTACATTATATATATTTCTGGGGGCGTGTTACATTATATATATATTTTGGGGGCGTGTTACATTATATATATATTTCTGGGGGTGTGTTACATTATATATATTTCTGGGGGTGTGTTACATTATATATATATTTCTGGGGGCGTGTTACGTAATATATATTTCTGGGGGTGTGTTACATTGTATATATTTCTGGGGGGGTGTTACATTATATATATTTCTGGGGGGTGTTACATTATATATATTCCTGGGGGCGTGTTACATTGTATATATTCCTGGGGGCGTGTTACATTATATATATATTTCTGGGGGTGTGTTACATTATATATATATTTCTGGGGGGTGTGTTACATTGTATATATTTCTGGGGGCGTGTTACGTTATATATATTTCTGGGGGTGTGTTACATTATATATATATTTCTGGGGGCGTGTTACATTATATATATTTCTGGGGGGGTGTTACATTATATATATTTCTGGGGGTGTGTTACATTATATATATTTCTGGGGTGTGTTACATTATATATATTTCTGGGGGTGTGTTACATTATATATATTTCTGGGGGCGTGTTACATTGTATATATTTCTGGGGGTGTGTTACATTATATATATTCCTGGGGCGTGTTACATTATATATATTTCTGGGGGCGTGTTACATTGTATATATTTCTAGGGGCGTGTTACATTGTATATATTTCTGGGGGCGTGTTACATTATATATATTTCTGGGGGGGTGTTACATTGTATATATTTCTAGGGGCGTGTTACATTGTATATATTTCTGGGGGCATGTTACATTGTATATATTTCTGGGGGGGTGCTACATTGTATATATTTCTGGGGGTGTGTTACATTATATATATATTTCTGGGGGCGTGTTACATTGTATATATATTTCTGGGGGCATGTTACATTGTATATATTTCTAAAGGGCGTGTTACATTATATATATTCCTGGGGGTGTGTTACATTGTATATATTTCTGGGGGCATGTTACATTATATATATTTCTGGGGGGGTGTTACATTATATATATTCCTGGGGGCGTGTTACATTATATATATTCCTGGGGGTGTGTTACATTATATATATTTCTGGGGGCGTGTTACATTGTATATATTTCTGGGGGCGTGTTACATTGTATATATTTCTGGGGGTGTGTTACATTATATATATATTTCTGGGGGTGTGTTACATTATATATATTTCTGGGGGCGTGTTACATTATATATATATTTCTGGGGGTGTGTTACATTATATATATTTCTGGGGGCGTGTTACATTATATATATTCCTGGGGGCGTGTTACATTATATATATTTCTGGGGGTGTGTTACATTATATATATTTCTGGGGGCGTGTTTTATTGTATATATTTCTGGGGGCATGTTACATTAAATATATATTTCTGGGGTCGCTGTCCACTGTATTATTTATTTCAGATCCTTGTATATGGATTATGTTGGAGGTAACTTTCATTTTTGCTGTGAGAGATAAGTGGCATCAACTTTTCTGAAAGCTGCTTATCTTGGTTTAATTACAAGTATGGCGTCTCCATTTACTTCTATGGGACGGCTCTGTTCAGGTGAATGTGGACGCCATACTTGTAATGACACCGCAATCGCTGCAGTGAGCAGGTAATCAGAGCAGAGATGGCAGCGCTCATATGAGCCTTCTTTTGAAACAGCTGATCGGGGGAGTGCTGGGAGCCGGACCCCCACCGATCTCCTGAGGATAGGTCATCCATAGTAAAAAGTGGACAACCCCTTTAAGGTCAGGTTAACAAGCCTTTGTCTTTTGTGTGGCCTGAGTGCTATTTCATTTTCCCATGTATTTTTGTAGGTTTTTGTCAGCCAAGCACAAAGCACCAGATTGTTAGATCATCATGTATGTGATTATAGGACGTGTATCCATAGAATGATCTGAATTTTTTCAAAAAGTTTTCTTCCGACATTGAAAACTTTATGTCAGAAGTGGGATTTGAACCCACGCCTCCATTCGGAGACCAGAACACCCATGTATAGGGAAGAGTTGCCTCTTGAGTCTGGCGCCTTTGACCGCTCGGCCATCCTGACATTTGTGTTGCTCTTAATCTTACCCAGACCACATATTTAGGCCTCATGCGAACGTATCTTCTTTCCATGTCCGTTCCATTGTTTTTTTGCGGACTATATACGGAACCATTCATTTCAATGGGTCGACAAAAAATGGAAGTTACTTTGTGTGACTTCCGTTTCCGTATGTCCGTATTTCCATTCCACAAAAAAATAGAACATGTCCTAATATTGTCTGCATTACGGACAAGGATAGGACTGTTCTTAGAACTGTGGCTATAAGGAAAGGGGTGTGGACTGTCTCAAACTGAGCCGACCAATAGACTAGGGCTCCCTGGGGACTTGTGTCACGCGTCTTCTTGTTGCAGAAAAGTCACACATTTTTTTATAATGATAGTCAATTGTGTCGCGCTGCGACTGCATCACAACCGTTGCAAAAATCCATCCAAGTTAGATTTTTGTGTGACTGTCGTATCACAGTCACAGTGCGACACGCTGCAACTGACTATGTAATTGACTATCAATACAAAACATGAATGTTGTGTGACATGTGGCAGTGTAGTTGTGCCCTTTGTCATGCTGCACATGTCGCGGTGTAGCCCTAACTATAGTTGGTATAAAGTTAGACAAAAGTCTCTCGCCGTGCACTAAATCTATCATCCATTCTGACCTAGAGCTCCAGCACATGACGGTATATTTTTTTCCACTTCTGATCCGCTTTTGTTTCCGGATTGGATATGAAATTCATTTAAATGAGGCTGCAAAAAATGTGTCCAGCATACTATGTGCGGAATACAAGTCCATACCGCAAGAGAATGAAACATTCATGTCCGTTTTGCGGATAAGAGTAGGCATTTTGACAATGGGACCCTTGGAAATTGCAGGATGCACACGGCCAGTACCAGTATTTTGTGGATCCGCAGTTTACAGACCACAAAATACATACAGTTATGTGCATGAGTCCTAAATTTGTTGCAGGTCTAGACAGTCTGCCTAATTTTTGCCTTTTTTGTAGTGTTTCTTGTTTCTGGGCGCAGTGTGTTGTATTATTTATATCTGAGGGTGCATTGTATATATTCCTGGGGGTGTGATGGATTGTATTATTTATTTCAGGGGGTACTGCATTGTATTTATTTTTGGGGGCGCTGCCCACTGTATTATTTATTTCAGATGCTTGTGTATGCGTTATGTTGGAGGTAACTTTCAGAACTTGGAGATAAGTGGCATCAACTTTTCTGGAAGCTGCTTCTCTTGGTGTAATTACAAGTATGGCGTCCCCATTTACTTTTATGGGATGGCTCTGTTCAGGTGAATGGGGACACCATACTTGTAATTACACTGCAATTGTCGCAGTGAGCAGGTAAACAGAGAAGGCAATGCTTATACGAACACCGCCTTCTCTTCAAATAGCTGATCAGGGTGGTGCCGTGAGTCAGACCCCCGCCGATCTCATATTGCTGACCTATCCTGAGGATAGGTCATCCATAGTAAAAAGTTGACAGGCGTGTACGCTTATCGGTGATGAAGCCACCAGCTGCACTGAATACCCGCTCTGACAGCACGCTAGCGGCAGGGCAGGCCAGCACCTCCAAGGCGTACAGCGCCAGTTCAGGCCACATGTCCAGTTTTGAAACACGAGGGTCACGGGATAGGCTGAACGCTGCGCTGGGACACATTGGTGAAGGATCGTGGAGGCGAAGGCGTGGTTTTCCGGCGGGAGGCGCTCGTGCCGGGGTCCTGGGCAGGGGGTTGACTAGCAGAGGCAGCGAGTGACACAGGGGAAGGAGCAGTGGTGTGACCCGCAGGAGGTGAATGGCCTTGGTTCCATTGAGTGGGGTGTTTAGCACTCATATGCCTGCACATGCTGGTGGTGGTTAGGCTAGTAGTGGTGGCACCCCTGCTGATCCTGGTGTGGCACAGGTTGCACACCACAGTCCGTCGGTTATCCTCACTTTCTTTAAAGAACCTCCAGACTTGCGAACATCTAGGCCTCGCCACGGGAGCTTCACTATGTGAAACAGTTGCTGCTGATGCCCCAGCTCTGGCCCTGCTTCTCCCTCTACCCACACCACTGCCTCTTCCAACCTGTTCTGGTGCAGCACTCACCTCCACCTCAGAAGCACTGTCTTCACTCGGCTTATCAACCCAGCTTGGGTCAGTCACCTCGTCATCCTCTGATTCCTCAGTCTGCTCCCCCCTCGGACTTCCTGCCCTGACAACAACTTCACCACTGTCTGACAACCGTGTCTCCTCATCGTCCGACACCTATTTACACACTTCTTCCACTAAGTCAACAATGTAATCACCCACAGACTGCGACAGTTGGAAAACTTGGGCATCGGGAAAGAGGTCAGCAGCAACCTGAGAAGTGGTTTGTGACTCTGGGAAGGGTCCAGGAAAACAGTTCCTCAGAGTATGCCGGATCGCATTCCAAATTTTCCTGGGAGGGGGCAGACTGGGGGGAAGGAGGTTGAGGTGGAGGAGCCAGAGGAGTGCTCCTTTGGGTAACGTGGGTGGACTGCGTGGAAGACTGACTGGTGGACAAATTACTTGAAGCATTGTTCGCAATCCACAACATCAGCTGTTCGCACTGTTGTGGTTTCAACAGTCCTCTACCACGTGTCCCTGTAAGTTGAGACATGAAGCTAGGGAGTGTAGCTCTGCGGAATTCCCCTGCTCCCTCATCAGCGGGTACTGTCTCACCCTGCCCAGGACCACGGCCTCTGCCCCCTGCAGTAACTGAATGCCCACGCCCTCGACCCTTAGCCCTGGGGTTCAACATTTTCTTTATATAAGTGTATTATATGTACAAAAAAAAAATGGGCCTGCTGTACTGAAACCCACAAACTTGTTCAATCTGAACAAGTTAATATATAGGTGGATAAGTTAAAGCAAAATTACGTATGTTATTACGTACCGTGCAGTATGGAGCAATTACACGGAAGCTATTAGATTAGGCAGACTTGGTCTGCTTAATTGCAACCCAGACAAATGTCGCACAGAGATTTTTGTAATGTAGCTGTATCAGTGAGAGCAAAAGACCTTTTTTAATTAAGTGACGTACAGAAAGTGTCACCTGGACAGAAAATACAGATTGTGGTGACTGGACACCTGAACTGTGACACACAGAATGGTTCCACACAGCTGTATGAAATGGATTTGTATCACTGAGATAAAACAACAAAAAAACTATTTTTTATATATTTATATATATATATATATATATATATATATATCACTCCTGCCTAACAGAGAACTAAATGCAGGCCCTAACACTCTCCCTGAAACGCAGCAGCTCTATCCCTAACGACATCCAGACGGCATCTGAGCCGAGCACCGTGGGCAGTCACTAGTATATTCCAGGGTCACCTGATCAGGCCAGCCAACTCCTGCTATCGACATGTAAGGGCCCCACGTGATGCTGGGTGTACCGCAGAGTCTCCTGGCTTGTGATTGGCTGAGTTTATAGGCGCCAAAAATTCAAAATGCGGGAGATGCCATTTCTTCGAGCATGGCGAGATACTCGTCCGAGCAGTGAGCACTTACGAGTACCGTAATACTCGAACGAGCACCAAGCTCGGACGAGCATGCTCGCTCATCTCTATTGCTGATTATTCTCTGGACGTCTCCTCATATTTAATGTATGCTGAAATACTTTTATAAATCTTGGTTACGTAATTCTAAAAATATGTTGTATCCCAGAGTGTAGATGAGTAAGGAAAGAAACAGTAGATAATTAGATCATCATGTATGTGATAATAGGACATGTATCCATATTATGATCTGATTTTTTTCATAAAGTTTTCTTCCGACATTGAAAAATCTTTGTCAGAAGTGGGATTTGAACCCACGCCTCCATTTGGAGACCAGAACACCCATGTGTAGGGAAGAGCATCCTCTTGAGTCTGGCGCCTTAGACCGCTCGGCCATCCTGACACATATGTGGCTGTCAATTTTACCCAGACCAAGTATGTACAGAAATTATCTTAGTCTTCTTGTTGGAGAAAAGTCACACAACATTTTTATAGTGATAGTCAGGGGTGGATTGTCCATAGACCTTAAAGGGAAATTTCCACACAAGTGGGCACAAGTGGGCTGGCCTGAAGGGGGCACAAGTGGGCTGGCCTGAAGGGGGCACAAGTGGGCTGGCCTGAAGGGGGCACTGTGGTCTGATCCAAGGTCTGAAGGGGGCACGGTGGGCTGATCCGAGGTCTGAAGGGGGCACGGTGGGCTGATCCGAGGTCTGAAGGGGGCACGGTGAGCTGATCCGAGGTCTGAAGGGGGCACGGTGGGCTGATCCGAGGTCTGAAGGGGGCACGGTGGGCTGATCCGAGGTCTGAAGTGGGCACGGTGGGCTGATCCGAGGTCTGATGGGGGCACGGTGGGCTGATCCGAGGACTGATGGGGCCAATAATTATTAAATAAAAAGTAAGTGGGCACGGTGTGCTGATCCGAGGTCTGATGGGGGCACGGTGGGCTGATCCGAGGTCTGAAGGGGGCACAGTGGGCTGATCTGAGGTCTGAAGGGGGCACGATGGGCTGATCCGAGGTCTGAAGGGGGCACGGTGGGCTGATCCGAGGTCTGATGGGGGCACGGTGGGCTGATTCGAGGTCTGATGGGGGCACGCTGGGCTGATCCGAGGTCTGATGGGGGCACGCTGGGCTGATCCGAGGTCTGATGGGGGCACGCTGGGCTGATTCGAGGTCTGATGGGGGCACGCTGGGCTGATCTGAGGTCTGAAGGCGGCACGGTGGGCTGATCTGAGGACTGATGGGGCCAATAATTATTAAATAAAAAGTAAAAAAGAAACCAAAACCCGCCAATATATTAATATATATACGACCGTGTGAACGTGCCCGCATCTATTCTGCAATTTTGCAGAATAGATACGGCTGCATTCACTTCAATGTTCGGCTTGTGAACTTGCCTAGCCGCGGCTCCGCAAGAAATGATAGAACATGTCCTATTTTTGTCCGCAGCAGAAGACAAAAACAGGCATTTTGATCAGGACGCCCGGCCATGTTCGGCAAATTGCTCAGTGGGCACAAGTGGGCTGGCCTGAAGGGGGCACAAGTGGGCTGGCCTGAAGGGGGCACAAGTGGGCTGGCCTGAAGGGGGCACAAGTGGGCTTGCCTGAAGGGGGCACTGTGGTCTGATCCGAGGTCTGAAGGGGGCACTGTGGTCTGATCCGAGGTCTGAAGGGGGCACGGTGGGCTGATCCGAGGTCTGAAGGGGGCACGGTGGGCTGATCCGAGGTCTGATGAGGGCACGGTGGGCTGATCCGAGGTCTGATGGGGGCACAGTGGGCTGATCCGAGGTCTGATGGGGGCACAGTGGGCTGATCCGAGGTCTGAAGTGGGCACGGTGGGCTGATCCGAGGTCTGAAGTGGGCACGGTGGGCACGGTGAAGTCTGGCGCCTTAGACCGCTCGGCCATCTTGACATGTATGTTGTTATTGATCTTACCCAGACCAAGCATGTAGAGAAATTGTCTTAGCCTGACAAAGGGTGTGGCTTAGTGTAAAGGGGTGTGGTCTGTATCGAACCAATGGACTAGGGCTACATGGGGACTTGTGTCACGTGTGTTCTTATTGTAGAAAACTCATGTAACATTTTTCTATAATCATAGTCAATGGTGTCACACTGCGACTGCATCACAACCGTTGCAAAAATCCATCCAAGTTGGATTTTTGTTTGACTGTCGTGTTGCAGTCACAGCATTGACTATCATTATAAAAACTGTTGCATAACATTGGTGCGACATGAATGTTGCATAACACATGATTATAGGACATATATCCATAGTATGATCTGAATTTTTTCATAAAGTTGTCTCCTGACATTGAAAATTATTGTCAGAAGTGGGATTTGAACCCACGCCTCCATTTGGAGACCAGAACACCCATGTGTGGGGAAGAGCGTCCTCTTGAGTCTGGCGCCTTAGACCGCTCGGCCATCCTGACACATATGTGGCTGTTAATTTTACCCAGACCAAGTATGTACAGAAATTATCTTAGTCTTCTTGTTGGAGAAAAGTCACACAACATTTTTATAGTGATAGTCAGGGGTGGATTGTCCATAGACCTTAAAGGGAAATTTCCACACAAGTGGGCACAAGTGGGCTGGCCTGAAGGGGGCACAAGTGGGCTGGCCTGAAGGGGGCACAAGTGGGCTGGCCTGAAGGGGGCACAAGTGGGCTTGCCTGAAGGGGGCACTGTGGGCTGGCCTGAAGGGGGCACTGTGGTCTGATCCGAGGTCTGAAAGGGGCACGGTGGGCTGATCCGAAGTCTGAAGGGGGCACGGTGGGCTGATCCGAGGTCTGAAGGGGGCACGGTGGGCTGATCCGAGGTCTGATGGGGGCACGGTGGGCTGATCCGAGGTCTGAAGGGGGCACGGTGGGCTGATCCGAGGTCTGAAGGGGGCACGGTGGGCTGATCCGAGGTCTAAAGTGGGCACGGTGGGCTGATCCGAGGTCTGATGGGGGCACGGTGGGCTGATCCGAGGACTGATGGGGCCAATAATTATTAAATAAAAAGTAAGTGGGCACGGTGGGCTGATCCGAGGTCTGATGGGGGCACGGTGGGCTGATCCGAGGTCTGAAGGGGGCACAGTGGGCTGATCCGAGGTCTGTGGCTGCTAATTTTACCCAGACCAAGTATGTACAGAAATTATCTGAGGCTTCTTGTTGCAGAAAAGTCACACAACATTTTTATAGTGATAGTCAGGGGTGGATTGTCCATAGACCTTACAGGGAAATTTCCACACAAGTGGGCTGGCCTGAAGGGGGCACAAGTGGGCTGGCCTGAAGGGGGCACAAGTGGGCTGGCCTGAAGGGGGCACAAGTGGGCTGGCCTGAAGGGGGCACTGTGGGCTGGCCTGAAGGGGGCACTGTGGTCTGATCCGAGGTCTGAAGGGGGCACGGTGGGCTGATCCGAGGTCTGAAGGGGGCACGGTGGGCTGATCCGAGGTCTGATGGGGGCACGGTGGTCTGATCCGAGGTCTGAAGTGGGCACGCTGGGCTGATCTGAGGTCTGAAGGCGGCACGGTGGGCTGATCTGAGGACTGATGGGGCCAATAATTATTAAATAAAAAGTAAAAAAGAAACCAAAACCCGCCAATATATTAATATATATACGACCGTGTGAACGTGCCTGCATCTATTCTGCAATTTTGCAGAATAGATACGGCTGCATTCACTTCAATGTTCGGCTTGTGAACTTGCCTAGCCGCGGCTCCGCAAGAAATGATAGAACATGTCCTATTTTTGTCCGCAACAGAAGACAAAAACAGGCATTTTGATCAGGACGCCCGGCCATGTTCGGCAAATTGCTCAGTGGGCACAAGTGGGCTGGCCTGAAGGGGGCACAAGTGGGCTGGCCTGAAGGGGGCACAAGTGGGCTGGCCTGAAGGGGGCACAAGTGGGCTGGCCTGAAGGGGGCACAAGTGGGCTTGCCTGAAGGGGGCACTGTGGGCTGGCCTGAAGGGGGCACTGTGGTCTGATCCGAGGTCTGAAGGGGGCACGGTGGGCTGATCCGAGGTCTGAAGGGGGCACGGTGGGCTGATCCGAGGTCTGAAGGGGGCACGGTGGGCTGATCCGAGGTCTGAAGGGGGCACGGTTGGCTGATCCGAGGTCTGATGGGGGCACGGTGGGCTGATCCGAGGTCTGATGGGGGCACGGTGGGCTGATCCGAGGTCTGATGGGGGCACGGTGGGCTGATCCGAGGTCTGAAGGGGGCACAGTGGGCTGATCCGAGGTCTGAAGGGGGCACAGTGGGCTGATCCGAGGTCTGATGGGGGCACGGTGGGCTGATTCGAGGTCTGAAGGCGGCACGGTGGGCTGATCTGAGGACTGATGGGGCCAATAATTATTAAATAAAAAGTAAAAAAAAAACAAAACCCACCAATATATTAATATATATACGACCGTGTGAACGTGCCCGCATCTATTCTGCAATTTTGCAGAATAGATACGGCTGCATTCACTTCAATGGTCGGCTTGTGAACTTGCCTAGCCGCGGCTCCGCAAGAAATGATAGAACATGTCCTATTTTTGTCCGCAACAGAAGACAAAAACAGGCATTTTGATCAGGACGCCCGGCCATGTTCGGCAAATTGCTGGAACACAGGCCGGGCGGCATCCGTGGTATTGCAGATCCGTATTTTACACAATACTACGGCCGTCTGAATGGCCCATTAATCACCCCATTTCCCAATTTTACATATAAAATATATTAATAAATGTCAAAAAGTCCAAACTATTAAAATATAAAAAAAATCTCCTATACAGTGAACACGTAAAAGAAAAATAAATAAATAAAACCTCACAATTTGTTTTAGTCACCTTGTCCCCCCAAAAAATAGGATAGGACAGTTCTATTAAGGGCCGGATGTTCCGTCTTCTCCGCCAAGTCTTTTTTTTTTATTATAATTTTATGTATTTAAATTTGGCACCTAAAAATTTTATTTGGCTCTTAAATTTTTCAGGTTAGGAGCCAATGGCTCCTTGTTTTTTTTTTTTATCTAAAGCACTGTCCTCATGGCCGGCCAGTGGAAGTTTTTGGGTATGTATTTTGTGCTGCTGGCAGTATTGATGGACTGTGGTATTTGGCTCTGTTGTGGTGGTATAATGTGCCACAATATGGTATTACTGGCCCTGCTTTCCATCGATTTGGACCCGACTACAAACCGGGGCCACTTTTAGTATTTTTTCCAGGGCAACTTTAAGTTCCCAGTCCGCCCCTGGGGATAGTCAATGATGTTGCACTGCGACTGCATGACGACAGTTGCAAAAAATCCATCCAAGTTGTGTTGTGTCGCAGTATGTCGCAGTGCAACATCACTGACTATCATTACAAAAACTGTTGCGTGACATTGGTGCGACATGAATGTTGCATGACACATGTCGCGGTGTAGCCCTAACTATAGTTGGTATAAAGTTAGACAAAAGTCTCTCACCGTGCACTAAATCTATCATCCATTCTGACCTAGAGCTCAAGCACATGACTGTTTTTTTTTTCCACATCTGATCGGCATTTTGTTTTCGGATTGGATATGGAATTCATTTCAAAGGGGGCCGCAAAAAATGTGGGCAGCATACTATGTGCTGTATGCAGAAGTATATGTATATGTGCTGTATGCAAGTCCATACCGCAGAAGTATAGAACAGGGGTAGGCAACCTCCGGCACTCCAGCTGTTGTGAAACTACAACTCCCATTATCCATACTTACTCTACTCTTCTAAGAACTCTCATAGAAATGAATGGAGCATGCTGGGAATTGTAGTTTCACAACAGCCATAGGCTGCTGATCTCTACATCCTATTGATGTCCGTTTTGCAGACAAGAGTAGGCAGAGTTTGACAATGGGGCCCTTGAAAATTGCAGGATGCACACGGCCAGTACCAATATTTTGTGGATCCGCAGTTTACAGACCACAAAAGACATACGGTTATGTGCATTAAACAAATGAAATTGTTGCAGGTCTAGACGGTCTGCCTAATTTTAGCCTTTTTTGTAGTGTTTCTTGTTTCTGGGAGCGCAGTGTGTTGTATTATCTATATCTGAGGGTGCATTGTATATATTCCTGGGGGTGTGATGCATTGTATATATTCCTGGGGGTGTGATGCATTGTATATATTCCTGGGGGTGTGATGCATTGTATATATTCCTGGAGGTGTGATGCATTGTATTTATTTTTGGGGGCGATGTCCACTATGTAATGTATTATTTATTTCAAATCCTTGTGTATGGGTTATGTTGGAGGTAACATTAAACGGAGTCTGTCACCTAATTTTCACCAATATAACTAACAGCACTGTGCCACAGAAGATTGCAGACACATCCCAGCTCCCAAGTGCCCAGGTGAAAGTGAAAGTATAAACAGCTTTCTCTCCTGACTCCATTTCTAACAGCTATATCTTCTGATATACTGGATATAATGCTGTGATTTGTATCTTTGTATGATATATTTGTATGATTTGAAAGCTTGGAATGCCAGCTTTCCAAGAAGGTCAGAACACTTTTTCTATCTGCTACCAATCCCAAGATATGAACAGCTAAAGCAGCCCTTCCCTCCTCAGTCTGGTTTGCTCTGGGCACTTGGGAGCTGTTTTCCAGCAGAATAAAAGTGCTTTTTCTGGACATGTAATACAGACACACAGTGCACACAGGTATGTCTGGGATGTGACATATAATGCAGACACCCATGCACACAGGTATGTCTGGGATGTGACATGTAATACACACACAGTGCACATAGGTATGTCTGGGATGTGACATGTAATACAGACACAGTGCACACAGGTATGTCTGGGATGTGACATGTAATACAGACACAGTGCACACAGGTATGTCTGGGATGTGACATATAATACAGACACACAGTGCACATAGGTATGTCTGGAATGTGACATGTAATACACACACAGTGCACATAGGTATGTCTGGGATGTGACATGTAATACAGATACACAGTGCACACAGGTATGTCTGGGATGTGACATGTAATACACACACAGTGCACACAGTTATGTCTGGGATATGACATGTAATACACACACAGTGCACATAGGTATGTCTGGGATGTGACATGTAATACACACACAGTGCACACAGGTATGTCTGGGATGTGACATGTAATACACACACAGTGCACACAGGTATGTCTGGGATGTGACATGTAATACAGACACAGTGCACACAGGTATGTCTGGGATGTGACATGTAATACAGACACACAGTGCACATAGGTATGTCTGGGATGTGACATGTAATACACACACAGTGCACACAGGTATGTCTGGGATGTGACATGTAATACACACACACAGTGCACACAGGAATGTCTGGGATGTGACATGTAATACACACACACAGTGCACACAGGTATGTCTGGGATGTGACATGTAATACACACACAGTGCACACAGGTATGTCTGGGATGTGACATGTAATACACACACAGTGCACACAGATATGTCTGGGATGTGACATGTAATACAGACACACAGTGCACACAGGTATGTCTGGGATATGACATGTAATACAGACACAGTGCACACAGGTATGTCTGGGATGTGACATATAATACAGACACACAGTGCACACAGGTATGTCTGGGATGTGACATGTAATACACACACAGTGCACACAGGTATGTCTGGGATGTGACATGTAATACACACACAGTGCACACAGGTATGTCTGGGATGTGACATGTAATACACACACAGTGCACACAGGTATGTCTGGGATGTGACATGTAATACACACACACAGTGCACACAGGTATGTCTGGGATGTGACATGTAATACACACACAGTACACACAGGTATGTCTGGGATGTGACATGTAATACACACACAGTGCACACAGGTATGTCTGGGATGTGACATATAATACAGACACACAGTGCACACAGGTATGTCTGGGATGTGACATGTAATACACACACAGTGCACACAGGTATGTCTGGGATGTGACATATAATACAGACACACAGTGCACACAGGTATGTCTGGGATGTGACATGTAATATAGACACACATAGTGCACATAGGTATGTCTGGGATGTGACATGTAATACACACACAGTACACACAGGTATGTCTGGGATGTGACATGTAATACACACACAGTGCACACAGGTATGTCTGGGATGTGACATGTAATACACACACAGTGCACACAGGTATGTCTGGGATGTGACATGTAATACACACACAGTGCACACAGATATGTCTGGGATGTGACATGTAATACAGACACACAGTGCACACAGGTATGTCTGGGATATGACATGTAATACAGACACAGTGCACACAGGTATGTCTGGGATGTGACATATAATACAGACACACAGTGCACACAGGTATGTCTGGGATGTGACATGTAATACACACACAGTGCACACAGGTATGTCTGGGATGTGACATGTAATACACACACAGTGCACACAGGTATGTCTGGGATGTGACATGTAATACACACACAGTGCACACAGGTATGTCTGGGATGTGACATGTAATACAGACACACAGTGCACACAGGTATGTCTGGGATGTGATTTATTGTGTGTATTACATGCAGTTTTTGCCATGGAAAAGCCAACGGATTTCAAAGGGTGATATCCTCAGTAGAAATTGATATGTCAGAGATTTCAAATCAACAAATACAACCTTTTCTGATAGGTTTGTTTCCTGCTAAGTCCCTGGGGCCAAAAAATGCCTTCATTGATAAGCATTTTTGTAGTGGTTTTTTTTAGGTGTTTTTGCTTATAGTTTTACAACTGGTGTTATTTATTGGTGATTTTTGCGTGCTCAGCTTTTTCTTTAATGTCACTCCCCCTGTAGAGTGTTAGTTAAAAAAAAAGCCAGCACAAATTGCATATGCATTTTTCTGAAAAATAAAACATGCTGAAAACCTATGCGTAACGCTAACCTAAAATGGTGGTGCTACGCAAGGGCGGACTGTGCACCTATAGTGGCCCTGGAAATACAACAAAAAGCTAAAAGTGACCCCAATGTTGGTGGTGGGTCCAAACTGACAGAAGGTGGGCAATAGAAGTAGATGGTGCAAAAACAAATTGGCAGGGTCAGCAATACCATAGGGCAGCTCAAAATACCTCCCCAGAAACTTGTGCCTCTGTCGTAGCCATCAATATCTGCTACGTTGTGTACTCCTCCTCCCCGAATTGTCTCTAATTAAGATTAGGAGCAGAGGGTTTAGGACGTGAAATACAACCACAGCACCAATCTAACTCTACCTTTAACATGCTACCTGGACTTCCTCTAATAATGACCTCTATGGTGCCCACAGTAGTGTGTACCTACCCAGCAGCAGTGAGGAAGGCTCTGGTGGCCCTATAGGCATCAGGGAAAATTCCCTGTAATGTCTATGGCCAGTCCACCCCTGGAGTCAAGAGTTGGATCCAGTAGGAAGGAGAAGTTTAAGGGCTGTTTCAGACGAGCGTGTGCAGTCCGGATATCACGCTCCGTGTTCACTGTTCTGGACACTCGTCTTGCAGGAATACACTGCATCATAGTGATTTATAATGCTATGTGTCCCTGCACAACCTTCCTTCTACAGGATCATACTGAAATACTATGCTATGATACTGTAGCATAAGGTCATGCAAAAGCACATAGCATTATAATTCAGTATCATACCTCCCAACTTTGTAAATAAAGAAAGAGGGACGCATTGTGCTTCTCGCACCGCAGCAAATTTTTTCAGCACTAGGCCACGCCTCTATCTCCGCCCAAAACATAACTATACACCTAATCCCACCCAGTCCCCTTACTGCCCCACATAGTAATTGTTCCCCAGTTATGTGCCCCCAGTAATATGTCCACATTGGGCCCCCCAGTAATATGTCCACATTGTGCCCCCCAGTAATATGCCCATATTGTGCCCCCCTGTAATATTCCCACATTGTGCCCCCCTGTAATATGCTCACATTGTGCCCCCAGTAGTATGTTGTGCCCCCAGTAACATGCCCACATTGTGCCACTCACAGAAAGTTAAAAAAATAAACATCATATACTTACCTTCTTCCCAGCAACAGCAGCAGGACATCAGCTGCTCTGGTCTGTGGAGGGGGCGGAGCCAAGGCTGACTGCTGGCTGGCCCTGTTCCCCACACAGACCAGCGATATGGTGAGCCGGCAGGGGGAGGGATGATGAAGCAGGGAGCCGATGCTGGCTGTCTGCTTCATCATAATACAGGCAACTGTCTCTGTGTCCTATGGATGCAAGGACATACCTCCTCCGTACCGGGACAGCCACTGCAATCCGGGACTGTCCCGCTGGATCTGGGACGGTTGGGAGGTATGCAGTATAATGCTGTGCGCTTCTTCAAGACGAGGAGTGTCCAGAACGGTGGATCACGCTGCATGCGCTCGTCTGAAAGAGTCCTAAGTCCTTTCTTTATATATCTCATTTCTCATTCCCTTCCAGCCCACTAGTGACTGAAAGGGTCTCTAAATATTTGTGCAGAAATAACCATACGTGACCACAATACACTCAGCTCTGCTTATTTTACAGCTTTTTTTAAATTTATAATCTGTTAAAAAAAGTATCTTTACTATCTCATGTCTTACAGATATTTAGTTGACTCTTAAATCTAAACTGAGTGGAGCAGTATGGAGGACGACCTGCTCAGAGACTTACCGATATATAGTACGTACATGCGTTTCTTTTACTCTTCTGAGTGGGTCACCAATCAGTCCCTTTGGTAGAGATCACTATTGTTATATTCCTGCTTTGTAGGTTTTTGTGTTTTATATGGAAACTAACAAAGTTGCGTTCCCTCGTGTTTGTCTCATCACTAGGAGACAAGGTTTCAACATACCATTAGTCTGCAGAGACTCGAAATGCAATTAAATAGGATTGAAAGAATAGGAAGTCATTTTGCAGCCAGTTCTTCACTCGAGACATTCCAGCGCGCAGAGGGTGTAATGAACCGTTTCAGCAAATATTGAAAGAGGAAGAGAACGGAGACGGTGACACAAGGAGGCCCAATAAATAATGATATATAGCGCAGAAGGTTTAGACTGTTTTATATAAAAATTATATATAGATTGTAGGAGAGAAAATGAGATGTCAGAAGTGGGATTTGAACCCACGCCTCCATTCGGAGACCAGAACACCCATGCTCGGGGAAGAGATTCCTCTTGAGTCTGGCGCCTTAGACCACTCGGCCATCCTGACAAACTGCATATGAGAGCGTTGTGTGGGTTTTAGTACACGCTACGAGACAGCGCTGAAATAATATGTGTAGTTTAGCATACGAGGAAGGAAAGACTTGTGATTTCCCTCATGTCTGCAGTGTGTGATTAGATCCCTTGTGTTGTATCTACCAATAACACACTAGCATTGTAGATCCCCTACATAATCCTCCCGGATCTGCTGTATAAACATCGCCAGATCCCTGCGAACCTTATGACTTATAATTGGGGTCTGTTGGCTTCCATTGTTGTCTCTGTTGTGTTAGTGTCAATCCACAGTTATTACGGATTTAATGTTTATAGAAAGTCAAGTACAAGCTCGGTACATATTAGTATATGCAAACACAGTCACATACGTCTGTAAAATTACAATCATAGCAAGAACATAGATCGTAGACTTCATCTGCCTGCAGACAAGATAAGTAGAAGCATGCGTCCAGTGTCTATGTGAGTGTCAGGGTGTGACACAATTGTATACCTAATGGGAGGCATTATTTCAATCAGGGAGCACTGTGGGGGGCTATTTCATTTATATCTGGGGTACAATACATTGTATTTGTATCTGAGATACAGAGCTTTGTAGGGCTGGGCCGATAATCGAAAAAAAAAAAAAACCGACCATCAACCTGATTAACCGATGGCACTTTGCCTATGTCAGTTTTTTGGTTCTGTTTTTAAAACGTGGCATAGTCTGCCGTTTCAACCATTTTCACTCTTCAGATGCCGTGGACATACCCTTAATTTCACCCAGGCAGCCCGCCCAGCAGTGAGCCCGGTGACGTCACTGGCACTGATGGCCGGGCTTTAGCGCTGCCCTAGCCAGTAAAACAGCTAGGGCAGCGCTAAAGCCGGCCCATTATAGCCGGTGATGTCACCGAACACACCGAAGCTTCCGCCCGGCAGTGTGTTATGTAAACAGAAGAGCGGGCTGCCTGGGTGAATTTAAGGGTATCTCCACGTTCAGAGCTGAACCCCTTTATCAGAGTTCCTTGAGAGATCGGGGGACCTGTTAGGCCTCATGCACACATCCGTGGACCACGGTCCGTGAAAACCCGTCCTGCTGAGTACACGGCGTCCTTGGTTGCTATGGCCTAAGGCTGTCATGGCTAACCTCCAGCACTCCCACTGTGGTAAAACTACATCTCTCAAGATGCACACTTGCTTTGCTGTTCTCAGAACTCCATAGAAATGAATGGAGCATGCTGGGAGTTGTAGTTTCACCACAGCTGGAATGCCAGAGGTTAGCCATCACCGGCCTAAAATGTTACATTTAGCACCAATATTGTGTCACTTATTGTGGTGTAAAATTCTCTCTCAAAGTTCACAAACTGATAGTTGATATAGAGTTACAGAAAAGAGTCTAGCCGTGCACCAGAGTTCTCACCCAGCCTGAGACTCTCTGAGACTTTCTAAGTTTTATACCATCTATAAGTTCAGTAATTCTACTCTGTAGCTCTTTGCATGTGCTGAGAGGGGAAAAAAAAAATTATTGTCAGAAGTGGGATTTGAACCCACGCCTCCATTCGGAGACCAGAACACCCATGTGTAGGGAAGAGATGCCTCTTGAGTCTGGCGCCTTAGACCGCTCGGCCATCCTGACAACTGGTTGAGCAAGGTTCACCGAGATCTCTATCTTTATCTCGCAAACTCTGCTCTATGTTCCCTGAAGCTTGTGTTATGTTTTTTTTTTTTTTAATCCCATCACCTCTCTCGTGTAAAAACTTTTAAAGAGGCTCTGTCACTTGGTTGTAACCTATGTATATTTTTTAAATAGGTTACTAGGGCCAGTTTAGATAATCTGTCACATACCTGAATTGCAGAGTACAGCGCAGAAGTTTTTGAGAAATTAAAAGTTTAAAAAATATGCTAATTAGGCTTCGGA
Organism: Rhinella marina; assembly: GCA_900303285.1. NCBI lineage: Eukaryota > Metazoa > Chordata > Amphibia > Anura > Bufonidae > Rhinella > Rhinella marina. The sequence goes on from ONZH01027575.1 coordinate 409,305, forward strand.
GCACCGGGGGGCGGGCTCTATCCTCTGGAGCACCGCATCTTCACCGCCCTAATATAATATAAATATACATAGGTTACAACCAAGTGACAGAGCCTCTTAAAGGGAAGGGGAATTAGCTCAAATGGTAGAGCGCTCGCTTAGCATGCGAGAGGTAGCGGGATCGATGCCCGCATTCTCCAGGTTATTTTACGTTATTGTGATTTATGGGCTCCACACCAAATTTTCTACACCCTCTCCCCCCTCTTATATTGATGACCCATCATGAGGTCAGGTCATCAATAGTAAAAAAGCGTTTTTCTTTTTTTTTTTTTTTTAAACAAGTATCTGTCTCCAAAATATCTGGATAGGATAGCAGTAGTAGTGCTCTAATTCTTTATATGAATAAACACTACTACCCAGAGACACCTGTGTGAGATGTGTTCTGTGATGGTGTGCTGGGTTCTGTGCTTGGTGAACTGAATGGTTCATATCACGACAGCAGCTCCTAAGTCAGGGGACAGTAACCTCCCCCCTCCCCAACCTTTACCCACAGCGCCACCTGCTGGAAGGAGGGGAAATTGCATGGAGGACGGATCCGTTTACCTTTGTGTCACACCAAACGGATCCATCCCCATTGACTTGCATTGGGGGTCATGACGGATCAGTCTTGGTGCGGATGCCTGGACCGGAGAGCAAACCACAGCATGCTGCGGTTTGTTCTCCGGTCTGCAGACGGAAACGGAATGCTTCTAGGAGCATTCCGTTCTCTTCAGTTCAGTTTTGTCCCTATTGACAATGAATGGGGACAAAACTGAAGCGTTTTTATCTGGTATTGAGCCCCTATGACGGAGCTCAAAACCGGAATTTAAAAACACTAATGTGAAAGTAGCCTTATCTTGGATGACTTTTAGGGCTTTGGAACCGATTACTCAACTTACAATGGTCATCCTGGAACCAATTAATAATGTAACTTTAGGGATCACTATATACACACACACTTACAGGCTGCAGGTTCTTTGTTTTTCTCCTCCACCTCTGATGTCTCTTGGAGGCAAAAGGACCTTTGGAACTGCAGTATATAGGCTAAAGGACCTTTGATCACGTGAGGTGATGACATCATCAAAGGTCCTTTAGCCTACCATTACTGCATTCAAAAGGTCCTTCATACTGGTATATACATCTTTTCTAGTACAATTCAGATACAGTCACAGTGGGGGCCCGGCCTGACCTGAATTGTAGTACTGCTCTTGGGCCCCTTCTTCACTCGGGCCCCGAAGCAGCTGCTTCCCCTGTAGTTATGCCACTGGTTTAGGGTTTGTTCACATTAGAGCTAGTCACTGATATAGGATCAGAAGTGCCGGTTACACACAGAACTGCAATGATGATTGTAACCCAGGGGTCAGCAGCCCTCGGCACTCCAACTGTTGTGAAACTACAACTCCCAGCATGCTCCATTCATTTCTATAGGAGTTCTGAGAGCAGCAAAGAAAGTATGCATGCTCAGAGTTGTAGTTCAACAAACAGCTGGAGTGCCAGAGGTTGCCTACATCTGTTGTAACCAAACAGGCCTTCATTCATTTTTTATCTGCTCTTTTTAGCAGGATCTACAACAAAGGTCCTGAACAGAGCCTTCAATGCACGCGTCCATGAACAATCACCACCTGCTCAATGTGAGTACCGTTCATTTCCCATACTGCCCTGTACAGGGTGTTGATTTGTAATCTATGAACAATCACAAAGCATATAAACATCAAGCAGTGACATGGTAACAGCTCAGACCATTCACGAAACAAGCATGAATGGGTATATAAAGATGATGGGAAAGCCTGAAAAACATCCAAATGAAAGCATAAAATTCACGTCCCTGGGTGGGCTTGAACCACCAACCTTTCGGTTAACAGCCGAACGCGCTAACCGATTGCGCCACAGAGACACCTGTGTGAGATGTGTTCTGTGATGGTGTGCTGGGTTCTGTGCTTGGTGAACTGAATGGTTCATATCACGACAGCAGCTCCTGGGGAGTCAGGGGACAGTAACCTCCCCAACCTTTCCCCAGAATAAGGCATCCCAAAATGCCCAAATATAAAAATATTTACCCCATACAACGAATGGTGTAACAAAAAATTCACTTTTTTTTTTTGTTGTTCAAAAAGTCACACACTCCAAAATGATATCAATAGAAACTACAGATCATTCTGCAAAAAATGAGCCCTCACACAGCTTCATAGACGTAACTATAAAAAGTTATGGGGATCAGAATATGACGATGAAAAAAATTACATTTTTCCAAAGTTTTTATTTTTTTTCTGTATTAAAACACAATAACAAAATATATACAGTGAGGAAAATAAGTATTCGATACCCTGGCAATTTTGCGGGTTTTACCACTTGGAAAGAATGGAGAGGTATGTAATTTTTATGGTAGGTACACTTCAACTGTGAGAGACAGAATCTAAAAAAAATCTAGAAAATCACATGATTTTATGATTATGATTTTTAAATAATTAATTTGCATTTTATTGCATGAAATAAGTATTTGATCACCTACCAACCAGCAAGAATTCTCTGACAGACATGTTAGTTTTTCTTTAAGAAGCCGTCCTACTCTTCCCTCATTACCTGTATTAATTGCACCTGTTTGAACTCATTACCTGTATAAAAGACACCTGTCCGCACACTCCAACCTCTCCACCATGGCCAAGACCAAAGTGCTAATAGGACAATAGGCAAGCAGATTGGTGCATGTATTAGAAAATGGAAGAAACACAAGATGACCGTCAATGTTCCGTGGTCTGGGGCTCCATATAAGATCTCGCCTCATGGGGTAAGGATGATTCTGAGAAAGGTCGGGAATCACTCCAGAACTACACAGGAGGACCTGGTCAATGACCTGAACAGAGCTGAGACCACAGTCTCAAAGATTACCATTAGTAACACACTAAGCCATCATGGAATAAAATCCTGCAGGGCACGCAAGGTCCCCCTGTTTACACCAGCACATGTCCAGGCCCGTGTGAAGTTTGCCAATGACCATCTGGATGATCCAGAGGAGGCATGGGACAAGGTCATGTGGTCAGATGAGACCAAAATATGTAATTCACTATGACAGGGGCTGTTGCACACACGCTCCGGCTCCTCCGATCGCCACATGGGGGAACCGGAGCATCCGAAGGGTTAATGTCCGCGATCGGCATCACTGCTGGTCGTGGACATCAGCCATGGGTGTCTGCTGTGTGAATCAGCAGTTCACCCGCGGCCATGACACCCGCTCTGTTAAGGAGCGGGCGCCATCTTTAAACATGTGCCCAGCGCTGTACTATTACGGCACTGGGCGTGAAGGGGTTCAGGCTGTCCTCCACATTCCTTTTGGAAGGAATTCTTGCTTCATAGGAGGGGAATTAGCTCAAATGGTAGAGCGCTCGCTTAGCATGCGAGAGGTAGCGGGATCGATGCCCGCATTCTCCAAGTTGTCTTATATTTTTCTTATTTATTATATTTGCATTTATTTCTATAAAATGGACTAAAGTATTTTTAGGGCACGTTCACATCAGAGTTAGTTACTGATATAGGAGCAGAACAACAAAAGTAACAAATAATGATTGTAACCAAACAGGCCCCATCCTTTCTGGTGTCTGCATGCAGGACTTGTTTATCTGATCTTTTTAGCAGGATCTGCAACAGAGGTCCTGACAGAGTCTTTAGTGTACGTGTGACCAACCCCTTGAACCATGAACAATCGCCACCTGCTCAATGTCAGTACCGTTCATTTCCCATACTGCCATGTACAGGTGTTGACTTTTAATCTTTGAACCATCACAAAGCATAAAAATATCAAGCAGTGATATGGTTACAGCTCAGACCATTCACGAAACAAGCATGAATGGGTATATAAAGATGATGGGAAAGCCTGAAAAACATCCAAATGAAAGCATAAAATAAGCGTCCCTGGGTGGGCTTGAACCACCAACCTTTCGGTTAACAGCCGAACGCGCTAACCGATTGCGCCACAGAGACACCTGTGTTATGGTTGATCTGTGAGGATGTACTGGGTCTGTGCTTGGTGAACTGAATGGTTCATATCATGACAGTAGCTCCTAAGTCAGGGGACAATAGCCTCTGGCACCTCCAGCTGTTGTGAACCTAAAATTCCCTGCATGCATACTTGTTTGGCTGTTCTCACTTTACCCATATAAGCGAATGGAGCATGCTGGGAGCTATACTTTAAAGGGGTTATGCAGTACCTACAACAGCCCACCCATGTGCCTGGCCCCTCCGTGGGAACATACTTACCCAGCTCCTGATCCTCGCACCGCCACTGCTGCTTGAGGGGGGTGGGGGGAGCAGCCAATGGCAGGCAGGGACGGGGGCGAACCTGTGATGCTAGGGAAGCTCGTTCTCGTCCCCGCCTGCCATTGGCTGCTCCCCCCCGACACCGGATGTTTTAATCTGTGTACAGAAAGAAGCAGCGGTGCAGGGACAAGGAGTGCCGCAGGGAGCTGGGTTAGGGTTGAGCGGTATACCGGTGGCAACGATATACCGCGGTATTAAAAAACAGCGATATGGCGATATCGCTGTTTCCTAATAACCGCTGTATTTTGTGACGTCATATGAGCGGTCATCTGCGTGGACCGCTTCTAAGTCTGCGCCCGCCTGCCCCTGCATACCACGGAATACAAATTGCTTCCAACAGCGGCGGCCCCGGCATATCCTCACTCGTGTTAATGGCTCCGCCCACCGACCTCTGACACTGGAATGAGAGCGCACGAGCGAGGTGGACGAGAGAAAAGTCTCTCCAGACTCCGACTCCCTCCTTGCCACTTTGCCTGACTCCTGGCCTGCAAAGAATATCCAGCAGAGGAAGAGGAGTGAGAGACAATAAAACAGTCACGGAGGGTGTCATAAATTAAAGGTGGAACATCTATGTCTTGTGTGGCCCTGGCCTGGTCCTTCCCTTCAGAACATTCATCTCTAATAGCAGACATGAGGAAATAGTGAGTCCCCCATACACAAGCAAGAAGACATTATTGTATGGTGGCCACAAGACTTTATTATACTGAGGAGGAAGGGGCTTTAAAAATTGTCCATACAGTATAATGTCTCCTTGTGGCCTCCATAGAGTATAACGTCTCCTTGTAGCCCCCATACAATATAACGTCTCCTTGTGGCCCCCAAACAGTATAACGTCTCCTTGTGGCCCCCAAACAGTTTAATGTCTCCTTGTGACTGCCCCCATACAGTATAAAGTCTCCTTGTGGCCCCATACAGTATAATGTCTCTTTGTGGCTGCCCCATACAGTATAATGTCTCCTTGTGGCCCCCATACAGTATAACGTCTCCTTGTGGTCCCCATACAGTATAACGTCTCTTGTGGCTGCCCTCATACAGTATAATGTCTCCTTGTGGCCCCCATACAGTATAACGTCTCCTTGTGGTCCCCATACAGTATAATGTCTCCTTGTGGCTGCCCCCATACAGTATAACGTCTCCTTGTGGCTTCCCCCATACAGTATAATGTCTCCTTGTGGCCCCCATACAGTAAACGTCTTCTTGTGGCCCCCATACAGTATAACGTCTTCTTGTGGCCCCCATACAGTATAACGTCTTCTTGTGGCCCCCATACAGTATAACGTCTTCTTGTGGCCCCCATACAGTATAACTTCTCCTTGTGGCCCCCATACAGTATAATGTCTCCTTGTGGCTGCCCTCATACAGTATAACGTCTTCTTGTGGCCCCCATACAGTATAACGTCTTCTTGTGGCCCCCATACAGTATAACATCTCCTTGTGGCTGCCCTCATACAGTATAACATCTCCTTGTGGCTGCCCTCATACAGTATAACGTCTCCTTGTGGCTGCCCCCATACAGTATAACGTCTCCTTGTGGCTGCCCCCATACAGTATAACGTCTCCTTGTGGCTGCCCCCATACAGTATAACGTCTCCTTGTGGCTGCCCCCCATACAGTATAACGTCTCCTTGTGGCTGCCCCCATACAGTATAACATCTCCTTGTGGCCCCCATACAGTATAACATCTCCTTGTGGCCCCCAAACAATATAATGTCTCCTTGTGGCTGCCCTCATACAGTATAAGTCTCCTTGTGGCCCCCGTACAGTATAACATCTCCTTGTGGCCCCCATACAGTATAACATCTCCTTGTGGCCCCCAAACAATATAATGTCTCCTTGTGGTTGCCCTCATACAGTATAATGTCTCCTTGTGGCCCCCGTACAGTATAACATCTCCTTGTGGCCCCCAAACAATATAATGTCTCCTTGTGGCTGCCCTCATACAGTATAACGTCTCCTTGTGGCCGCCCTCATACAGTATAATGTCTCCTTGTGGCCCCCATAGAGTATAATGTCTCCTTGTGGCCCCCATAGAGTATAACGTCTCCTTGTAGCCCCCATACAATATAACGTCTCCTTGTGGCCCCCAAACAGTATAACGTCTCCTTGTAGCCCCCAAACAGTTTAATGTCTCCTTGTAGCCCCCATACAATATAACGTCTCCTTGTGGCCCCCAAACAGTATAACGTCTCCTTGTAGCCCCCATACAATATAACGTCTCCTTGTGGCCCCCAAACAGTTTAATGTCTCCTTGTGACTGCCCCCATACAGTATAAAGTCTCCTTGTGGCCCCATACAGTATAACGTCTCCTTGTGGCTGCCCCCATACAGTATAACGTCTCCTTGTGGCTGCCCCATACAGTATAACGTCTCCTTGTGGCCCCCCCATACAGTATAATGTCTCCTTGTGGCTGCCCCCATACAGTATAACATCTCCTTGTGGCCCCCCATACAGTATAACGTCTCCTTGTGGCTGCCCCCATACAGTATAACATCTCCTTGTGGCCCCCCATACAGTATAATGTCTCCCTGTGGCCCCAAATGTTTTTTCTTCTAAATGGATATTTATCGCGATAAATTTCTTAATATCGTTATCGTGGGAATATTTTTGATATCGCCCAACCCTAAGCTGGGTAAGTATATTCCCCCACCCTAGGGTGGGCTGTTGTAGGTACTGGATAACCCCTTTAACAACAGCTGGATTGCCAGAGGTTCCTGACCCCTGTCTTAAGACTTCCTTGCATTTATCCCTTTGCCAAAGTAGCACCTGCTCGCGAGCAGAGCGGGAGTCTTAGTGATCAGGTTTCTCCTATTTTAAACAGCAGACACCGAGGGCTTATGTCTGTGAACAACAATAACGACGATCGTACACATTTAACCCCTCAGATGCAGTGGGTCAAATGTGACCACTGCATCTGAGAACTGAAAACCCGAAGATACGTCACTTCCTGGCCTGGAACAGTACCCCCGTGCAGCAATCAGAGGGACTGTTCATTTGCTGTGAAAGGCCCCAAGCTTGCTGGAGACTCAGAGCTTTCACAGGTATATTCCAATATAGGCCTGCAGATGTCACCACTACATTGGAACATACTGAATTTTCAGTTTAGCAGTGCGCTGACAATTGCATGTTAGGCCATTGGGGGCCTACAAAAAGTAAAAAAAGTTTTAAAAAATATAAAAATTCCACCTTTTCCCCACCTTTCCCCAGAATAAGGCATCACCACGTCCCAAAATGCCCATACTATTAAAATATCAGTTTAACACATAGGAAATGTAGCGAAAACAAAACCCATAAAACTGTGGCAGAATTGTGTTTTTGTTCCCAATTTCACCCCCTTTGGAATTTTTTTTTCCCAGCTTCCCACTACATCATAGGCAACAGTAATTACAGTATAACTTGTCCCGCAAAAAAATCAAGCCCTTATACAGCTATGTGAACTGAAAAATAAAAAAGCTATGGCTTCAAGAATGCAGAGAGTAAAAAACAACGCAAAAATGAAAAATTACAAGATCTTGAAGGGGTTAAAACTTAATTTTTTTCTCACTGGTGCCCATTGTTTCATACAATTTTGTGTGATATTGGTACATTATGAGTGACCATAAGTAAGTAAAAAAAAAAAGGACTTTGCTTTGAATGTTTAGCCTTAAAGCTGTCCTCCACATTCTTTTTCGAAGGTGATGTTTTTGTGGAAGGGGAATTAGCTCAAATGGTAGAGCGCTCGCTTAGCATGCGAGAGGTAGCGGGATCGATGCCCGCATTCTCCAGTCATTTTCATCCCATTGTAAGTTTCATTTTAAAATTATGTTAACTGTTACATTTATTCAACTGGAAATGTCTTTGTGTGCAATATAAAACCAAAGGAAAAAGCTTAACACTAGAAGTCCCAGAGAGGGGTCATTTAACATTTCTACCTTTGGAACCCAGAGACGGGTCGAATGACCTGAAGGATTTTAGCTAACATCCTATAGTCACCGTTTTTTGTTCTGTAATTAAGGCCATTACTGTCACACCACAGGAGGTTGTTGTTTTCCATTGAGTTTAGCCATTTAGTTTCTAGTTAGTTCTATTCAGTTCATTTGTGTCTAAGGCTTCAAGCACACTAGCGAAAAAAAATCGCGCGAAAATCGCACTTGAATGGGCTGCGTTTTTTTTCGTGCAATTTTTTTTCGCGCGAAATTCGCACAAGAGGACTGAAATTTCAGTGTGAAAAATATACAAAAGAACAACTGTTATTTGTTTCCATGCTTTTTATTTTTGTTATGAAAATAATAATAAAAATACAAGGAATAAAACATATTTACAATAGGCTGCAGTGGGGGGCTGCGTGTGTGTGTGTGTGGCATGTCCTTCCTGTGTGACTAGCATTTCAGCACTCACTCTGTCTGCACTGTTGGAACATACCTGGCTGGGTATGTCCCTGGTACATTTGCCACACGTGTATTTGTAGCAGTCAACACATCTCTCAGTTGCACAATTGTTCGTGCATCGATGGTTGACCTGACACTTCGCCCTTTTGCCAGGGCTGGGTGTGGAAGGTTGTTGCCGAAGGAGTTTCTCCTTGTGTGCCTTCTTTTCAGTCACATGAGAGCCACCTAACTCTTTTGCAAGCTCAACCAGGAAGTCCACACGTCTCTCCTGCACCCCAGTGCATGCCTGATAAAGAACATGAGCATTCAGTGCTGCCATGTCAATCATGTTGTAGAACACCGCGACTGGCCATCTCCGTGTTCCTGCACGCACGCTGTACTCCTGCACCATTTGGTCCATTACATCCACACCGCACTTTGTGTGGTTGCATTGTGTGACCGTGTTTGGCTTCCTTTTGTTGGTATCCTCAGTCTCAACCACGCTGTGCATGCTGCTGAGAATGTAGACGGCCTTCTTTCGTTTGGGTGCATACACTGTCAGTGTGGCACCAGTGGTTGAAAACACCTGAGTGGTGAATTCAGTGCGGTCCATCTGTCTAGCGGATTGAGGAATTTCCCGGAGACTCTTGTTGACTGTGCCGAGGATAGTGGTTTTCCGGCTAAGCAGTTGTTGTGCAAGTGACAATGATGTAAAGAAATTGTCCGTGGTTACAGTTCTGCCCTTGTCCATGAATGGTTCCATCAGCCTCATCACTACAGTTTCGGACAGTCTCTCCCCGCTGGGACGACTGGGGTCCTTGCCAAGATATGGGAGGACATTACAGATGTACTTTGATTTCAAGTCGCAAGCCACCCAAAACTTGATGCCAAACTTGTCTGGTTTTGTTGCAATGTATTGCAGAAAACAGCAGCGAGTCTTTGACGGGAAAAGCTGTTCATCAATAGTGATGTGTCGACCAGGGTTGTAGGATGCGATGCAGTTGGTGACAAACGATCTCCACACATCGGAGATTGCAGCAAACATATCGGTCTCCACTCGCTCACTGCGTGTGAACATGTCATCAAAGCGTAGGTGTTGCATGATGTCTTGGAAGTGGTTTCGGGTCATAGTTGCAATGATCCTTGGGTTTGCCAGGTTTGCTGACCAGCTGTCACGTAGTGATGGAACCTTGGTCACCCCCCACAAGATAATGACTGAAATAAATGCCATTAGTTCTGGGAGACCCATGAACCAATCCACCTGCTCCGTGTGACGTGCATGTTGAGTAGTCCATTCTTGAATGCTACGAAGCATGTCAGGAGTGATAAAACAGAGGAAGCTCTGAAGACGACACCGGACACTTCGTCTGGCCTTAGCACTTGGCTCTCCATCTGTAGGGTACGGTTCTATTGGGGTGAAATGGAGACGTTTCCCCACTTGTACTTCATGCCACACTGTGCCATCTTTTGCGGTCTCTGTCGGCTCACTCGCCAACCGAGCTCTCTTTTTTTGGTAGAGGAGGAGTCTCCTCATCTGCAAGATAAATAATTTCAAATTAACATTTTATTTTGGTTCTAAATAAAAAAGATCAGTCAGGAAAATAAAAATAGGTAATTTGAAAAAGACAGCTCAGAGTCCGAATCTGGTTGAAGGACTATGTCTTCTCCATCTGAGTCAGAAGGGTTGGTGTTGCTCAGGATCAGTTCCAATGTCTGTTGAATGGTGTGCCTTCTCTGCATTTTGTTTCTTGTGAACAAAATAGGTGAAGCAGTCACCTATTTATCCCCCACAGCACAATAGGCTGCATGCCAATTTGCTAAGGTGTTAGCAACCTTATGCATATCCCCAGCACAACAATGCAGCTGGGGGGTGGGCAGACACACTGAAGAGCAGCTTACATTCTTTTGTTTACACTCTCTTACAAGACCTTTGTTGAGGTGGATCAACATAATTGCCCCCTGCAGATTCCTCAGACAATGGCCACATTTACAAATGAAAGGATGCTAATTGGAGCCATCAGAGTTGTCAGTTTGGACTAAGGCTACTTTCACACTAGCGGCAGCATGGATCCGGCACCTAAAGGGTGCCGACGGATCCGTACTGCCGCTGATACATGTGTGGAGCCGGAGCAGCGCTCCGGCCCCACACATGTTAACACACACATTGGAACAAGACACAGACATACATACATACATACATACATACATAAATACACACCTACTCCAGGGACGCCGGCAGAACGTCTTCACGCGCCTCCTGCGCGCAGTGATGACGACTCCCCACAGCGCCCTCTGCTGGGCGCAGTGGGGAAACATCATAGCTGCGCGCAGGAGGCGCGTGAAGACATGCTGCCGGCGTCCCTGGAGTATGTGAGTATGTATGTATGTGTGTATGTCTGTATGTATGTATGTATCTATGTATGTAGCCGGATCCGGAATGACCCCCTATTGCAAATCAATGGAAAAAAAAAAACGCTATTGTGAAAGTAGCCTAAGGGTCATTTGACCCTCTTTCAGGACTTCAGCTCGAAATTTCTGGGACTTCCTGTGTTAAAAAGTGATAAAATTACTACTTTTTGCTTGTGAAAAATTTACCTCTTGCTTGTCAGTTCAAGAAATATCCTTGTATATGTATAATTTGCAACAACCTCATAGTTATGTTTTTACACAGTGAAAGCCTTTGGAGAATGCGGGCATCGATCCCGCTACCTCTTGTATGCTAAGCAAGCGCTCTACCATTTGCGCTAATTCCCCTTTTTGAATGTTTGCTAGCAGGATGGATGTGGAGTACAGTTTTAAGAGGCCAAAAACAAAAACAGATGCTTCACTAAGACAAATATCAAAGGCAAAAATTCACTATCCAAACCAGGGAAAATAATAAAAACATTTGTTAAAAAAAAATATCTTGGATAACCCTTTACTCTATACTAGAGATGGCATACCAATGCCCATAAATTTTTTTTTTTTCTTAATCCATCCAGAGATTAAAAAAAAATAAAAAAATTACAAACAAATTAGCAAAACCCACAACCCCCAAACCACAGCCCATTAATATGGTCTTCCCAGAGAGAAAAAGTGATAAAAATCCTAAAAAGTAATACAATTAGTACTCTATGCTTAGTGAATTAATTAAAAATTTATATAATCCAAACGTCAGTATAAGAAAGTTCCTTTTTTTTTTTTTTAATTGTATATTTAATGTTAAGTTTTTACACAGTGAAAAAGCTTTTGGAGAATGCGGGCATCGATCCCGCTACCTCTCGCATGCTAAGCGAGCGCTCTACCATTTGAGCTAATTCCCCTTCTTGGAAGCCTTCATGGCAGCAGAGATGTGGAGTACAGCTTTAAGAGGCAAAAAAAAAACCCCACACGCAACAGAAAGGAGCCTGACTAAGAAGGCAAACGTCAACAGCAAAAATTTCCCCAACATCTTACAAAATACAGGTTTTTCAGAAATACAGAGCAAATGTACCGCAGCGCTCCAAGCCTCAAGACCAAGTGGTTCCGAAATTTTCCAATTTTTAGTAATTTATTTCCTAGCGATCTGAAGAGTCTTCAAGCACAGAAGTATTTAATAATTTAGGAGTATAGTAATCATTATGAGAAGAACTAGTTGAGATAGACTACTGTATTTTTCACTTTATAAGACGCACCTGATGATAAGACGCACCTAGGTTTCAGAGGAGTAAAATAGTAAAAAAAAAATTTGAATTAAAAGGTGGACTAAACAGTTTAATAAAATAGCAGAATAATATGTAGACATTACCGACAGTCAGCAGCAGCATTAAGAACTATTATCACTGTAATTAAGAGATAAGGAGTGATTTTTATCTTAGAACAATACACCTCTAGTCATCCGGAAACCCCAAAAACTCCTCACTGCTGTCCGAACTCAAGCTCAGTGCTTCACTATCACTGGTGCCTTCATGAAGGATACCATCCTCAGAACCGTCCAAGGCACTGGAGATACCGTCTCCTCATGAACCTGTAGCACCATGATGATGATCCAGTGCACTCGTCAATGCCTTTCTCTGCAGCTAGACGCTTGGCTTCATATATAATCATTTTTGTAGATACTGAGAAGCCGTTGTTCCTGTGACGTGTGATCCACTCTTTCGTTTTCACGTCTATCTGTGACCATTTTGCAGCACAACCACGAAAAGTGTACTTGCTTTTATCTGCTTTTGCAGCTGATCCTCCTGTTTCCTCCCCTCCTGTATCATTTGTTCAGTTGGAGGAGGCCTGAGATGTCTCTCAGCTGCACTATTTCCATGTTCTTTGGCGTATTTTATCTCCTCCAGTTTAAAAGGGATCTTATATTGAAAGCCTTTTCTGCTTTGACATGTTTCTAAAATTGGATTCAGCAGAAGACTACAGTCGTTTTCTACAACAAAATGCAGTAATTAAAGAAAGTCAGCATTGTGTTCTTCATCGTTATAGAAGATATGTGGAGGACACACTGTTATGGGGGATCTGTGGAGGACACACTGTTATGGGGCCTCTGTGGAGGACACACTGTTATGGGGATCTGTAGATGACACACTGTTATGGGGATCTGTAGATGACACACTGTTATGGGGATCTGTAGATGACACTGTTATGGGCGATCTGTGGATGACATTGTTATGGGGGATCTGTGGAGGACACACTGTTATGGGGGATCTGTGGAGGACACACTGTTATGGGGGATCTGTGGAGGACACACTGTTATGGGGGATCTGTGGAGAACAAACTGTTATGGGGGATCTGTGGAGAACAAACTTATGGGAGGATCTGTGGATGACACACTATTATGGGGGATCTGTGGAGGACACACTGTTATGGGGGATCTGTGGAGGACACACTGTTCTGGGGGATCTGTGGAGGACACACTGTTCTGGGGGATCTGTGGAGGACACACTGTTCTGGGGGATCTGTGGAGGACACACTGTTCTGGGGGATCTGTGGAGGACACACTGTTCTGGGGGATCTGTGGAGGACACACTGTTCTGGGGGATCTGTGGAGGACACACTGTTCTGGGGGATCTGTGGAGGACACACTGTTCTGGGGGATCTGTGGAGGATACACTGTTCTGGGGGATCTGTGGAGGACACACTGTTCTGGGGATCTGTGGAGGACACACTGTTCTGGGGGATCTGTGGAGGACACACTGTTCTGGGGGATCTGTGGAGGACACACTGTTCTGGGGGATCTGTGGAGGACACACTGTTCTGGGGGATCTGTGGAGGACACACTGTTCTGGGGGATCTGTGGAGGACACACTGTTATGGGGGATTTGTGGAGGACACACTGTTATGGGGGATTTGTGGAGGACACACTGTTATGGGGGATTTGTGGAGTACACACTGTTATGGGGGATCTGTGGAGGACACACTGTTATGGGGGATCTGTGGAGGACACACTGTTATGGGGGATCTGTGGAGGACACACTGTTATGGGGGATTTGTGGAGTACACACTGTTATGGGGGATTTGTGGAGTACACACTGTTATGGGGGATCTGTGGAGGACACACTGTTATGGGGGATCTGTGGAGGACACACTGTTATGGGGGATCTGTGGAGGACACACTGTTATGGGGGATCTGTGAATGACATTTATGGGGGACCTGTAGATGACTATGAAATAGTGTATTCTTAAGGATGAGGGGGGTTATAGTCACATTAAATATAAACACTGTCCAGGGACTGTACTAATATTGGCTTAAGTGTTTATATTAAATATGACTATAACCTCCCTCATCCATAGGAATCCACCCATGGAACATGGTGTCTGAGCTGAAGATAGCATTTTATAGAGCAGGAGGAGCTGAGCAGATTGAGATAGATATAAACATACAATTTGAAAACTATTTCATTCATTTAAATTTCTGCTCATTCTGGGCTTTTAAATCAAGGAGGAGGTCCTATGAATGACAGGCTTCCCTCTATGGCTGTGTATACAGAAATAAGTGTCAATCACTGATAGCTCCGCCTCCTGAACTTCAAAGCCCAGAATGAGCAGGAATTTAAATGAATGAAATACAAGTTCTACCGAATCTTTTCCCACAAAACTATATCAGTCTGCTCAGCTCTTCCTGCTCTATAACCTGCTGTGTCCAGGTTAATTTGCATTTCATGGTGACAGGTGCCCTTTAAGGTCCTCCACCATTTTGTAGCCCATCTTTAGGCTAGGGCTACACGGTGACAGTTGTCACGCGACACCCGTCACAGCCAAGATCCCTGAGTAGCGGGGATCCCATAGAGATGAATGGGATGCTGCGGCAGTCGCAAGAAATCCAACTGTGTTGGATTTCTTGCAACTGCCGCAGCATCCCATTCATCTCTATGGGATCCCCGCTACTCAGGGATCCTGGCTGCGACGGGTGTCGCGCGACAACTGTCGCCGTGTAGCCCTAGCCTTAGACCCTTTCTATTTTCTGAATGTCCTATTGTAGATGGGGTCTCTACACAATACTCCAGATATGGTCTCACTTGAGCTCTATACAGCGGTATTTTTTCACGTTTTTATACAATAAATAATTTTTATTTTTTTTTGCTCTATTCAGATGAAAGAACAGGTAGCGCCACTTTAAAAGAACTTTATAGTCGACTCTTTTCGAGTCTAATCTTTTTCACTGAAATGTGATTAAATCACCAAAATGAGACAGCCGAGCTGCTGTTTGGCAGGAGTACATCTTTTTTTTTTTTTTCCTCCACCCTCAAACCTTTCCTCTCCTCCGCTGTGACTATAGAACCAGAGACCGCGTCTGGCAGAATTCAGACGTCTGCACATCTGGGCTGTGGGATCAACTTTCCGATAAACAGGAGCCTCCAGAGGAAAGAACAGAGAGGTGTCAGAGTCTGAAGAGCGAGCGGTAAGGAGAGATAAGATGTGGACGAGGGATAGTAAATACGGTGCAAAGGGTTTAGTTTCTTAATATACGGAGTAGAAACGGGAGTGGGTTTTATTCCTTACTTTCTACATGTCTTAATAGTTTTCTCAAAGCCTTTGTATCATTTAGTCTTATCATAGATGACGGAGAAAGAATCCAGGATATTGTATTAGACGGATAACTCTTACAGTGGTTTTCCAGGTTGACGTGAATGAAGTTAACTGAAATTAGAACATCTATCTATCTATCTATCTATCTATCTATCTATCTATCTCATATCTATCTATCTATCTAGTACCTATCTATTATCTATCTAATCTATCTCTGTATCTATCTACCCGTCTTTTTCTATCTATCCATTCACCTACCTGTCTTCTTCTCACTATCTTTCTCTATTATCTATCTACCTGTCTTTGTCTATGTATTTCTCTCTACCTGTCTACTATCTATTCATCTATTATCTATCTATCTACCTATCTATTTATCTAGTATCTATCTATCTATCTACTATCTATTCATCTATTATCTATCTATCTATCTATCTATCTATCTATCTATCTACCTACCTACCTATCTATCTATTTATCTAGTATCTATCTATCTCTATCTACCTGTCTTTTCTCTCTATCTTTCTCTCTACCTGCCTATCTATCTATCTATCTATCTATCTTTATTACTTTCTCAGTCACATATGTAAACTCTCCTCCTAACAGAGTACATCAAACCCCATTCAGATAAATGTTGCAGAAGCTCCTGTTACAAATCTGCTGTGAGAAAATATTCAGATTCAGGGATCTGTTTATTTCAACATCAGCAAAACGTTGCAGCTTTTGTTGCAGAATGCATTGTGGAAAAGCTGCAGGATTCATCCTCTGCATTGCATTAAATTCTGCTACAGCATGGAGGGGGAGATTTGTTAAAATCTTGTCCACTTTGCTGCAGCTGTACACACTCTATATTTTCAGCAAGCAATCACGCACATATGTGTCCCTTGTGGCTGTACCTGAACCTGTCAGTTTTGCGAAAATCGCTGTCAAATTTTTGGCATGTCAGCATAGCCTAAGCCCAGGAGAAAGATTCTCCTAGAGCTGTGATGGCTGACCTCCGGCACTCCACCTGTGGTAAAACTACGACTCCCAAGATGTACACTTGCTAGGCTGTTCTCAGAACTCCATAGAAATGAATGGAGCATGCTGGGAGTCGTAGTTTTAGAAAAAAGATAAAAAACATCCTGCATGATATGATAGTAAAATGTGCGGATGTACAAGACTACATTTATAAAGTCACAGAAAATAATGCACTATAACAATAGATGCAAACATAACATATGGACTAAGCCCTCGCTCTAATGATGAAATCTGAGACTCTCAGCCAATATATTTTGATCAAAACACATCTGTACCCACCTACCAGCGCCACGGTGGTCTCAGTTTAGGCAGGTCCTACGCTAAACCTACCTATGCGGTTGTGCATCTATGGTTAGGAGCGCAGACCCTGCACATATAGTGTGCTGCTCCTAGTTACCTCTGTGTGCATCAGCAACTGATGAGAGAAGAAGAACGCACATCTATATGTAACACCTCTTATGCCCCTTTCACACGAGCGGGAGACTCGCATGTCTCCCGCAACGCATCTACAGGGCTGGACTCGGCACGGACAGGGATCGCATAGCATTATATGGGATCCCAGTCAGTGCCGGAGTCCAGCCCTGTAGATGCGTTGCGGGAGACATGCGAGTCTCCCGCTCGTGTGAAAGGGGCATTAGATAGGTGGGGCAAAAGTGCACATGAATGCTACTCCCCTGATAATAGGAGCGCATTCACACCTGAAGGTGCCACCTCTTCAAGACACATCAAAAAAGTCACAGAAAAAAAAGATACAAAAACATCCTGCACGATATGATAGGAAAATTGTTAGGCCCCTTTCACACGAGCGAGTTTTCCGCACGGGTGCAACGCGTGACGTGAACGCATAGTACCCGCACTGAATCCTGACCCATTTATTTCAATGGGTCTGTGTACATGAGCGTTTTTTTTTTTCACGCATCAGCTCTGCGTTGCGTGAAAAACGCAGCATGTTCTATATTCTGTGTTTTTCACGCAACCCTGACTCCATAGAAGTGAATGGGGCTTCAGTGAAAAATGCATTGTGGCCTGAAGCAAGTGCGGATACGATGCGTTTTTCACTGATGGTTGCTAAGTGATGTTGTTTGTAAACCTTCAGTTTTTTATCACGCGCATTAAAAACGCATCAAAACGCATTGCACCCGCGCGGAAACAACTGAACGCAATCGCAAACAAAGCTGACTGAACTTGCTTGCAAAATGGTGCGAGTTTTCCTGAACGCCTCTGGACCTAATCCGTCACGCTCCTGTGAAAGGGGCCTAATAGTGTACTATTTTCTGTGACTTCATAAATGTTGCTATGTGCATCCGCATATTTACTATCATATTGTGCAGGATGTTTTGTATCTTTTTCTGTGATTTTTTTTTTTTAATTTGTCTTGAAGGAGTGGCACCTTCAGGTGTGAATGCGCTTCTATCCCAGGAATAGCATTGACGTGCACTTTTGCCCCTCCTATCTAAGAGGTGACCTTGATTAGATGTTACATATAGCTGTGCGTGCTCCTCCTCTCATTGGTTGCTGATGCACACTGAGGTAACTAGGAGCAGCAAACTATATGTGCAGGGGCTGTGCTCCTAACCATAGGTAGGTTTAGCATAGGACCTGCCTGACCTGAGACCACCGTGGTGTGGGTAGGTGGGCACAGATGTGTTTTGATCAAAATATATTAGCTAAGAGTCTCAGATTTTATCATAAGGCTCCATTCACACGTCCTATTTTTCTTTCCTGATTCAGTCCTGTTCCATTCATTTCAATGGGTCCTGAAAAATCAGGATTGAATCAGGAAAGAAAAACAGGACGTGTGACTAGAGCCTTAGAGCAAGGATTTAGTCCATATGTTGTGTTTGCATTATTTTCTGTGACTTTGAGTCGTAGTTTTACCATCAGCCATCACTGTCCTAGGATAAAGATATTGAGGGAGATTTATCAAACTGGTGTAAAGTAGAACTGGCTCAGTTGCCCATAACAACCAATCAGATTCCTCCTTTCATTTTTTCACAGCTCCTTTGGAAAATAAAAGGTGGAATCAGGTTGCTATGGGCAACTCAGCCAGTTCTACTTTACACCAGTTTGATAAATCTCCCCCATATGTTTTTTAGGCAATTTTACCTATCTGGCAGACTATCCCTTTCGTTTGTTCAATTAGAAGTTTTTTCCTGGATTCTCCTGGGCGTTTTCAGAGGGCCGTATGCTATCAGCAAAAATGTGGATAGCATTCCGTATTTTTACGGACCCATAGACTTTAATGGGGCCACGTCCTGATTTTCGCTGACAAGTATAGGACATGCGGAGCTGTACAATGGAAGAAAAGGGCCCCATAGAAGTGAATGGGTCAGCATCTAATCTGAAAAATACTGACTCGCATTTTTGCAGACAGCATATGGCCATCTGAATGAGCCCTCACCAGAATAGCAGAGCAGCAAATAAAAGGAGCCATCCAATAATGAAGCAGGAAAACCTGGTGCTACACTTGGAGCTGATTCATGCATACAATGGCGTCTCAGCCAGCAGACACATATTTGACCAGGAAGCAGGAAGGCCGGGTGTTGATTTTTATACCACATACAAAAATGTTCTATTTTAAAAATGTCAGCAAGGTCTATTGAATGAGCTAAATAAGTCACATATTTGAGATATGAACACAGGTGTCACCATGTAGCCCTTGCTTAAAAACTGATCCTAACAGATAGAAAATGTAAACCTTCTGTTAGGCTCCATTCACACGTCTGCCAAATGGGTCTGCATCCGTTCCCCAATTCTGCTAAACGGGTGCGGACCCATTCATTTCAGTGGGGCCGCCAATGATGCGGACAGCACACCGTGTTGTCTGTTATAGTGGCGGCCATATGTGGTCCGCAAAATGCACAATGCACATGGCTGTTTGTGGACAGCAAAGCAGTTGCAGACGTGTGAATGGACCCTTAGGTAGAAGTTGGTTGATGATTGAACAGACGTAGAGCAGACATCTGGAGGAAAGAAGGTTTGTACACAAACATAGAAGAGGATTCTTTACGGTAAGAGCAGTGAGACTATGGAACTCTCTGCCTGAGGAGGTGGTGATGGTAAGTTCACTATAAGAGATCAGGAGGGTCCTGGATGTATTTCTGGAGGTAATAATATTACAGGTTATAGTTACTACAGAGGGGTCGTTGATCCAGGGAGTAATTCTGATGTCTGATTGGAGTCGGGAAGGAATTTTTCCCCTAAAGTGAGGAAAATTGGCTTCTACCTCACAGGGTTTTTTTGCCTTCCTCTGGATCAACCTTGTAGGATAACAGGAAGAACTGGATGGACAGAGGGCTTTTTTTTGGCCTTATAAACTGTGTTACTATCTGGTGAACGTTCATTCCACAGACACGGCCATACACATTTTATTCCATATCGGCCATTACAGTTGTTCATACTGGCCATACATGTTCAATGAAACCATATGGTGGACGAAAGATGTTTTTGGGGACATTCAATTTTTCTTTGAATGAAAGATCTTTCATCTGACTATTGGACAATAATAATAAACTCGGCCAAATTGGTCTGTCATCAGTCAACTAAAACAATTGTTCATTGTTACATTTCACCCGATGACAATTGTTGAAATTCCACTTTTCTGAAGTCCACATTGGTGTGTGGCCACCTTAAAAGTACCTTCTCCATTGTTTGCTGCCCTAACGGGGCCTTTACTTTATTTTTGTAGGCTGAACTGAAACACTTTTCATATATTATTCACTGCAGGAGAGTGCAATAAAAGGGTGTATATTAGTAAATACTTGTATTCCTCATTGAAAAACAAGAAACAATTAAGAAAACATGTTTTC
This sequence comes from Rhinella marina, assembly GCA_900303285.1. Taxonomy (NCBI): domain Eukaryota; kingdom Metazoa; phylum Chordata; class Amphibia; order Anura; family Bufonidae; genus Rhinella; species Rhinella marina. The sequence continues at coordinate 429,788 of ONZH01027575.1, forward strand.
TTAGAACTCTGCATTGTGCTGCCCTCTGTTATTCCTCCTATAAATTCGTGATTAACCTAATCATTGGGTGTTACCAGTTGGGGGTATGAGCCTGCACACACTGACAGTGTCTGACTGCAGGGACACATCCCTTTGACAAGGGTAAGGCCCCTTGCAGACGAGTATGACACACACAAGTCACCCACAACGCATCTACTGGCCTGAACTCTCGGCACTGACGGGGTTACATAGCATTGTGTCAGTGTTTTCCAACAAATTCCAGTACTGTAAGGGTTACATAGCATCATAAATCAGTATAATGCTATGTGATCTCCGTCAGTGCTGGGAGTTCAGGCCAGTAGATGCTTTGCGGGAGACCTGCGTGTGTCACGCTCGTCTGCAAAGAGCCTAATGGTAACATCTCCAATTTTCAATTTATTCATACATTTCCTGGAGGAATAACTAGACTGACACAGCACAGGTTTATAACAAAAGATGCTCTAGAATTGTTCTTTCACGAGAATTAGGATCATTTAACAGACAAGTCAGATAGGGTCTTCTGATGGTGCACGTAATAAAATAAAGACCAGTCAGATACAGGTTAAAATGTCGATGCTGTAGGATCGGAGCCTGTATTTTATTCCTTTTATACACATTATTTTAGGAGAAAATGTTTCCTTTGCATGAAAGGCGCAGATTGTTCTTTGATTTGATTCAGCTGTAAAATCCATTTCCTCTGTAGATTTTGCTGACCGGCTCGATTTGAAAGAAGTGAAAAACACCTGCGATGGAACAATCCGCTCCACTGCTGCTCGTCCTCCTCCGGGCGGTGACAGCTCTGCATTATGAAGGTAAATCCCTGTTTATTCTGACCGTTTCAGGATTTTATTTTTACATTGGTGAATCTGTCGTTTTTCACACTTCATTCCACTGCATTCCTTTTGCTTTTCCTGTTCAGTTTCTGGGATTTCACACTGGAAACTTGTGATGACATCCAGATATTACAAGTTGCATCCAGTTAGGACAACTCACATTGAGGGTCATTTTCCAATAGGCTGGGAGTAGAGATGAGCGAACGTGCTCGAAACGAACACTGTACCGCTTGGCTCCCCTGCGCTCGCATGGGCGCAGGCAGCCGCTTCCGTCCTCCTCAGGACGGAAGCGCAGGGGAGCCAAGCGGTACAGTGCTCGTTTCGAGCACGTTCGCTCATCTCTAGCTGGGAGACATTTACTGCTAGAAGCCCCACATACCTACATCAAGGTTCTTGCTGCGTCGAGTGCTACAATCGCCACGACTCCTAAGGCCCAGGCATGGGATTCAGCCGGTTCCCTCAGGTTCTCCAGATTCCATTCCATAGTTTAGCTCCTTAGGCTTTTTAAAAGTTGGGTGGTATGTGTAGTGTATATGTGGTGTATTTATGTGTGTGTAGTGTATATATGGTGTATTTATGTGTGTGTAGTGTATATATGGTGTATTTATGTGTGTAGTGTATATATGGTGTATTTATGTGTGTGTATGTGGTGTATTTATGTGTGTGTAGTGTATATATGGTGTATTTATGTGTGTGTACTATATATGTGTATTTATGTGTGTGTAGTGTATATATGGTGTATTTATGTGTGTGTGTATGTGGTGTATTTATGTGTGTACTGTATATGGTGTATTTGTGTGTGGTGTGTGTGTGTACTGTATATATAGTGTATGTGTGTGTAGTGTGTGTATGGTGTATTTATGTGTGTGTAGTGTGTGTATGGTGTATTTATGTGTTGGTGTTTAGTGTGTGTATGGTGTATTTATGTGTGTGTAGTGTGTGTATGGTGTATTTATGTGTGTGTAGTGTGTGTATGGTGTATTTATTGTGTGTATGGTGTTATGGTGTATTGTGTGTGTAGTGTGTGTATGGTGATTTATGTGTGTGTAGTGTGTATTGGTGTATGTAGTGTGTGTATGGTGTATTTATGTGTGTGTAGTGTGTGTATGGTAGTTATGTTGTGTAGTGTGTTATGGTGTTTTATGTGTGGTAGTGTGTGTATGGTGTATTTATGTGTGTGTAGTGTGTGTATGGTGTATTTATGTGTGTGTAGTGTGTGATGGTGTATTTATGTGTGTGTAGTGTGTGTATGGGTTGTATTTATGTGTGTGTATGTGTGTATGGTGTATTTATGTGTGTGTAGTGTGTGTAATGGTGTATTATGTGTGTGTAGTGTGTGTATGGTGTATTTATGTGTGTGTAGTGTGTGTATGGTGTATTTATGTGTGTGTAGTGTGTGTATGGTGTATTTATGTGTGTGTAGTGTGTGTATGGTGTATTTATGTGTGTGTAGTGTGTGTATGGTGTATTTATGTGTGTGTAGTGTGTGTATGGTGTATTTATGTGTGTGTAGGTGTATTATGGTGTATTTATGTGGTGTATGGTGTATTTATGTGTGTGTAGTGTGTGTGTGTGTGTATGGTGTATTTGTGTGTGTAGTGTGTGTGTGTGTGTATGGTGTATTTATGTGTGTGTAGTGTGTGTGTGTGTATGGTGTATTTATGTGTGTATGTGTTGTGTGTATATGGTGTATTTATGTGTGTGTAGTGTGTGTGTGTATGGTGTATTTGTGTGTGTAGTGTGTGTGTGTGTGTGTATGGTGTATTTGTGTGTGTAGTGTGTGTGTGTATGGTGTATTTATGTGTGTGTAGTGTGTGTAGTGTGTGTGTGTATGGTGTATTTATGTGTGTGTAGTGTGTGTGTGTATGGTGTATTTATGTGTGTGTAGTGTGTGTGTGTGTATGGTGTATTTATGTGTGTAGTGTGTGTGTGTATGTGTATTGTATTTATGTGTGTGTAGTGTGTGTGTGTATGGTGTATTTATTGTGTGTGTATGTGTGTGTGTATGGTGTATTATTATGTGTGTGTGTAGTGGTGTGTGTATGGTGTATTTATGTGTGTGTAGTGTGTGTGTATGGTGTATTTATGTGTGTGTAGTGTGTGTATGGTGTATTTATGTGTGTGTAGTGTGTGTATGGTGTATTTATGTGTGTGTAGTGTGTGTATGGTGTATTTATGTGTGTGTAGTGTGTGTATGGTGTATTTATGTGTGTGTAGTGTGTGTATGGTGTATTTATGTGTGTGTAGTGTGTGTATGGTGTATTTATGTGTGTGTAGTGTGTGTATGGTGTATTTATGTGTGTGTAGTGTGTGTATGGTGTATTTATGTGTGTGTAGTGTGTGTATGGTGTATTTATGTGTGTGTAGTGTGTGTATGGTGTATTTATGTGTGTGTAGTGTGTGTATGGTGTATTTATGTGTGTGTAGTGTGTGTATGGTGTATTTATGTGTGTGTAGTGTGTGTATGGTGTATTTATGTGTGTGTAGTGTGTGTATGGTGTATTTATGTGTGTGTAGTGTGTGTATGGTGTATTTATGTGTGTGTAGTGTGTGTATGGTATTTATGTGTGTGTATTGTATGTGTATGTAATGTGTGTATGTGTATTTATGTGTGTGTGTAGTGTTGTATGTGTATTTATGTGTGTGTAGTGTGTGTATGGTGTATTTATGTGTGTGTATGTGTGTGTATGGTGTATTTATGTGTGTGTAGTGTGTGTATGGTGTATTTATGTGTGTTGTGTAGTGTATGTGTGTATGTGTGTATTTGTGTGTGTAGTGTATGTGTGTGTATTTGTATGTGTGTGTAGTGTGTATGGTGTATTTATGTGTGTGTAGTGTGTGTGTGTGTGTGGTGTGTATTTATGTGTGTGTAGTGTGTGTGTGTGTGTATGGTGTATTTATGTGTGTGTGTGTGTGTGTGTATGGTGTATTTATGTGTGTGGTAGTGTGTGTGTGTATGGTGTATTTATGTGTGTAGTGTGTGTGTGTATGTGTATGTGTGTGTGTGTATGGTGTATGTGTATGTGTGTGTAGTGTGTGTGTGTATGGTGTATTTATGTGTGTGTAGTGTGGTGTGTATGTGTATTTATGTGTGTGTAGTGTGTGTGTGTGTATGGTGTATTTGTGTGTGTGTAGTGTGTGTGTGTGTATGGTGTATTTATGTGTGTGTAGTGTGTGGTTGTATGGTGTATTTATGTGTGTGTGTGTGTGTGTATGGTGTATTTATGTGTGTAGTGTGTGTGTGTATGGTGTATTTATGTGTGTGTAGTGTGTGTGTATGGTGTATTTATGTGTGTGTAGTGTATGTATGGTGTATTATATGTGTGTGTATGGTGTATTTATGTGTGTGTGTAGTGTGTGTGTATGGTGTATTTATGTGTGTGTAGTGTGTGTGTGTGTATGGTGTATTTATGTGTGTATGGTGTATTTATGTGTGTGTATGTGTGTGTATGTGTATATGTGTGTGTATTGTGTGTATGGTGTGTATTTATGTGTGTGTAGTGTGTGTATGGTGTATTTATGTGTGTGTAGTGTGTGTTGGGGTTGTATAAAAACTTATGTGTGTGTAGTGGTGTGTATTGGTGTATTGATGTGTGTTGTAGTGTGTGTATGGTGTATTTATGTGTGTGTAGTGTGTGTGTATGGTGTATTTATGTGTGTGTAGTGTGTGTATTGGTGTGTTTATGTGTGTGTAGTGTGTGTATCGTGTATTTATGTTGTGGTAGTGTGTGTATTGGTGTTATTTATGTGTTGTCGTATGTATGTAGGTTGTACTTTGTGTGTGGTGTATGGTGTATTTATGTGTTGGTGTTTATGTGTGTAGTGTGTGTGTGTGTATGGTGTATTTATGTGTGTGTAGTGTGTGTGTGTATGGTGTATTTATGTGTGTGTAGTGTGTGTGTGTATGGTGTATTTATGTGTGTAGTGTGTGTGTGTATGGTGTATTTGTGTGTGTAGTGTGTGTGTGTATGGTGTATTTGTGTGTGTAGTGGTGTGTGTATGGTGTATTTATGTGTGTGTAGTGTGTGTGTGTATGGTGTTTATGTGTGATGTGTGTGTGTATGTGTGTGTGGTTTGTGTATGGTGATTTATGTGTGTGTAGTGTGTGTGTGTATGGTGTATTTATGTGTGTGTAGTGTGTGTGTGTATGGTGTATTTATGTGTGTGTAGTGTGTGTGTGTATGGGTATTTATGTGTGTAGTGTGTGTGTGTATGGTGTATTTATGTGTGTGTAGTGTGTGTGTATGGTGTATTTGTGTGTGTAGTGTATGTATGGTGTATTATGTGTGTGTATGGTGTATTTATGTGTGTGTAGTGTGTGTGTATGGTGTATTTATGTGTGTATGTAGTGTGTGTGTGTGTATGGTGTATTTATGTGTGTATGGTGTATTTATGTGTGTGTAGTGTGTGTATGGTGTATTTATGTGTGTGTAGTGTATGTATGGTGTATTTGTGTGTAGTGGTAGTGTATGTGGTGTATTGGTGTATGGTGTTTATTTGTGTGTGTGTATGGGTGTATTTATGTGTGTGTAGTGTGTGTGTGTATGGTGTATTTATGTTGTGTAGTGTGTGTGTGTATGGTGTATTTATGGTGTGGTAGTGTGTGTTGTGTATGTGTTAATTTATGGTTGTAGGTGTGTGTGTATGTGTATTTATGTGTGGTAGTGGTGTGTATGGTGTATTTGTGTGTAGTTGTATGTATGGTGTATTTATGTGTGTGTATGGTGATTTATGTGTGTGTAGTGTGTGTGTATGGTGTATTTATGTGTGTATGTAGTGTGTGTGTGTGTATGGTGTATTTATGTGTGTATGGTGTATTTATGTGTGTGTAGTGTGTGTATGGTGTATTTATGTGTGTGTAGTGTATGTATGGTGTATTTGTGTGTGTGTAGTGTATGTATGGTGTATTTGTGTGTAGTGTATGTATGGTGTATTTGTGTGTGTATGGTGTATTTATGTGTGTGTAGTGTATGTATGGTGTATTTATGTGTGTGTATGGTGTATTTGTGTGTGTAGTGTATGTATGGTGTATTTGTGTGTGTGTGTACTGTGTATGTATGGTGTATTTATGTGTGTGTACTGTATATGTGGTGTATTTATGTGTGTTGCATATATATGGTGTATGTATATGTTAAATATGTGTTGTTATGCCGCATGTCCACCGTTGAGTAGGGAACCTGTTGTTAAAAATCTGAATCCCACCCCTGCTAAGGCCCCATTAGGCTAGGGCGACACTGGTCGTGGCCAGGATCGCTGAGTAGCGGGGATCCCATAGAAATGAATGGGATCGCTGCAGCATTCACAAGAAATCCAACACGACTGGCTTTCTTGCGACTGTCGCGGCTATCCCATTCATTTCTAAGGGATCCCCGCTACTCGGCGATCCTGGCCGCGACCAGTGTAGCCCTAGCTTTACTTGAGTAGATAATTGATTCAATTGAGATACAAACTAGTCATTATTGGAATTGTTTGTGCTGTAAATGATACCCGTGGAATTCCGGACAGTGAATGATGATTTGGATATCTACATCAATTTTGGTTTGAGTGTTCAATGGTCTTATAATAACCGATTGCATTAGTTCGCTTTGACAATTCATTTTTTTTTTAAACGACTATCTACTTATGTAAAGGAACCTTTAGCTTTAGCTTGTAGAGTTCGGGGACCCCAACCTCAGCAATCCATCTCGGGACATCTGTGTTGGGGGGGCTCCTTCGCAAAAAGAGCAGACAAAGTCCTGTATGGCCTCTTTCACATGGTCAGTGTGTAGAGATGAGCGAACTTGTTTTTTCAAGTTTGGCATACAAGGTTCAGGATATCTTAAAATTCTGTTATGGATTCCGCTACCACATACCATAACTTATGTTGTACTCCGAACTTGAAAAATAAGTATTTTGCATCAGTATTTGTAAGGCAAAACCAAGAGCGGGTCCAAATCACAGAAGAGGTGCAAATATTTGTTTTATAACTTTTCTCAGTTGGTTCCACTTCTGGTTTTGGCTTACAAATACTGACCAAATACTGATGCAAAATACTGACCGTGTGAAAGAGACCAAACTGATCCCATTATAGTAAATGAGGTCTGTTGGTTTTAGTTCTGGTTTCAGTTATGTACCGATCCAGCACTTCTATTCTGTTAAGTTTTGACACTTCTATTATGTTCTGTTATTTTTGCTCTTGTAACAGCAGAAAAATGGAAATAAGTAGATGTGAATGAGGCTCACCCTTTCTTACGGTCCTGTATGGACTAAGTCCACCCTGCTTCCCAACCTTCCCTGGTGGTCTAGTGGTTAGGATTCGGCGCTCTCACCGCCGCGGCCCGGGTTCGATTCCCGGTCAGGGAAATATATTTTGTTTTTTTTTGTTTTTTTCCACTTGAGCATTCAGTGCTTTTGCAGTACTCTATAACTGAATGATTATCTACTCATGTAAAAGAGCCATTAGCTTGAATAGTTGGGGGACCCCAACCTCAGCAGTCAGCATAAGGCATGTTTACATGTGCGTCAGGGGGCGGGCGGTGATATGATATAATTTGTAGTGATTGTCATCTTCTTATCAGTGACTGTTTCTGTGAGTAAAAACCTCTCTTCTTACTGTAGCTGGGTCATGTGACCAACTCCCTGACCTCCAACTGACCCAGGACAGAAAGCCAGTAACTGCTCTATTCATTCCTATGGGAGCCTCACTTTCAGTCTCATAGGAATACATAGAGAATTAGACTTCCTGTCCACACATAAGTCTGTGTGATTTGGTGGGTCTAATTGCTGGTCACATGACACAGATAAGAAACTTCAGGATGATAGAAGTCAAAAATTTTTTTTGTGTGGGACTGGGGGGGCGGTGATTGTGCCGATCCTCATCAGCACACCATTAAGATGCAGGGAGGTTTGGGAGCCTATGGGTGGAGTTAGTTTCTGGTATAGAAAATGGCACATTCACCAATGGACAAGGTGAACACAGAGTATAAAGAATTGTTAAAAATGAGTTGAACCCTCTTTCCACATTCATCTTCTGTTTAGTAAACAACGAAGAAAACTAACCATATTTCCTATGCCGACGAAAGCAAAGTGTTATTGCCATGTCATGGAAGCATGTCCTAGATAATAGTACAATGGACTTAATGTATTTTGTGATTCCTGGTGTGAGTGAATGAGTGTCTTTCATCTTTATTATACACGCCTTTAGACCTAGTGTGAATTTGAGAATGGTTTTCTAATGACCTTTTTCCGTTCTCCTTAATCCTATGTTCCCTGACAATGGTTATGGACTTATCATTTATCTGTGTTCTCATTCGACCTGACCACGCAATGTAACCCACCAAAATCCTCACACAGAACTTTATGTGTGGACGGAAGTCATATTCTCTCTGTCATTCTGGCTATGAGATCTGAAGTATAGTGGAGGCCTGTCGCTGCCTTAGGATGGATGTAGTTGAATTGAGAGCAGTCTACTGGCGTTTTGCCCTTGTCCTGGTCAGTTCGCGGTCGTCAGGTACTACCGGAGTTGGGTCCCCATGACCAGCTACGGACGGGTCAAGAGAGAGGTTTTTACCGCGGTTCTCGATTCAGAAACCACAGTGTCACCGGTGTCAAGGAAATAAATGATATTGAGAGTTGTTTTATTGACCAGATTTGATCGAACGCATTATCCCAACCTCATATAATCATTGATCCATCATTTCTCAGGTATCTATGCCACTTTCATCCTGACGGCAGATCCGAGTCTTATGGTAGCATCCAATTTTTACAAATTGCCTTTTATGCTCTTGTGTATCTTAAGCTTGAGGTTGGGATTCCCAACCCCGTATTACTATACTATCTCAACGCTAAAAATGGACGTACCTGATTCTTACCAATGTGAAAGAGGGGAGAATCACATTTAGCTTGCTAGATGTTTGGGGGACCTCAATACCTTCTATGTCAATAGAGTCTATACGATTTAAGGTGCCGACTGATGATTACAGTCCATGTGAAAACAATGGGGAGTGGCGTGTTCATGTGGAAATGTGAGTGTGATTGAATCTAGCAGGAGAGAGGGATTACGATAATTTGTTTCACAACGGAGTAAATATATGCCAAATCAGAGCACCGCAATTGAGCAAAAATGGTCCTGTATGCAGGGGAAATCACTGATATCTCTTAACTGCTACAGGACCGCGGACACGGTGTGAGGAGAGCGCTCGCACCACTTGCAACCTAACGAGCAACTAGACCCCACCAGGGAATGGACCTTCGGCGAAGACAGCAGTGTTGGATCTTTAGTTCCATGTATGGCAACTAGCTGTTCAACCACTGATCAGACGCTAGAAGGGTTGAATATGGCCTACTATCTCTACATTTCTCACTTTCATTTCCATTTTCTTCGTCCTGAGCAGCTTTACATTCCAGAGCCAAAAAGTAGGTGTACAGAACAACTAGTATGGGTTTAAGAAATTCGCCGAGCTCTTCATACCGCGTCCAAATTATACCCAGATGTGCGGAGCCGTGGGGTTCACGAAGTTTGCGCTCGGTGCAGGGAAATGATGAGGGGTTTACTTTTTCTATTACTAACTGTGAATAATTCCTAATTGTAACCTATTTTTCTTAACTGTTGTCAAAAATAAAATTTCTGGGTCACCCGTTAATTAAATGATAAAGTATTCCTATCCAATGGAACCTAACGTTTTCTTTAACTAGGTGAGAATGTGGGTATCATTGTTTTTGGTCTTCCGCTTACTTTTCACATTCCTAGGCGATCAGTGAGATAGTTACTTGTGAAGAACGATTTTCTGATGGTGACAGACACAGTGTGGCATACTATGTGATATACTAGGATGGTCCCATTAATAATTCACTTTTGTTGGCGAATTGGGTCACACGTCGCGGCACGCAGGAGATCAAACAATCCAGGGAGACTCTTATGTGCTTTAAAGCACTCGCTGGGGGGTTATTTCAATCGAGACCAGAAGAAAAAAGGAATATGTTATGGTGTTAAAAAATGCTTTAATGGAAGAAATAACATATTGATTGCGCCCCATGTGACGCCTTCTTCCTGTCATGCTCTTTCTGAATTTTTGGGAGTCTTTATACACTCTATTCGGCATAGTTGGTTTTTCCTAGTCTCTTACGAAGCATTACCTGAGACTGAAAGTCCTTTTTGGATCGGGATTTGTTTTGGTACTCCATGTTTCAGGAGTGACTAAATATTCACCTTTATTATGACACGTTTCTTTCTAGTTATAGTAGCGAGCTACAGAAAGAGATACAGGGAGTTTAGATTATAACAGTGTCGTGGACATTTAAATTGCATATTAGCGCAATATAGTGGGAAAGCGAGAGCTTTTCTGGACAGTGAAGTTTTCCGTTGTTAAGCCGCGACCATTCTGGACCCAACCAGTGGTTGCTAAACCGATTCGTCTTCCCAGCTCTTGAGCGTCTCGCCCTGCCGCATTGAGGAGTTGATGTACCACAATACCCAGGCATAGTCGTGTTTGTGGGTGCGCCTTCTTGCTCTAGGCTCTCGCCCACCCTGGATGACACTGATTGTGATCTGTTAATGTGCCTCATTCTAGTCCTTGAGTGCACCTCTGGACTGGTCTGTCGAGAAGGTTGGCGGGAAGCGTCTTTTATTCTCGTGTAATATTTGCTTATACTATGCTAGAGTACTAATGGTATAATTCCTTTTTATCAGTCTAATGTGTTATCAGTGTCACATCAAAAAGTTGCCGTATGTATACCTAGCTAAACATGGCATTGCCCCCGTTTGAAGGTTCACACTGCTTACCGTTAGTAGATTTAACGGCACGCTCTCTCATACTACTGATACTTGTGATCGGGGTAGAAATATAACAGATATAAATACCTGATAGGACACATTAATAAATCGGGTACCATGTATATTTAACCTTCTGTGTATAGCCAGTTAGGCATGATCCTTTACTGCGTTAGACGGAGGCGCTGCCTGGATCGCCGATTTCTGGCCTGAGAGTCAGCTGATATGGATGGCGTGGTCGGGGAGTATGCTAGATGAGGATAGGATAAAATCGAGTTCCGTTGTTCATGTTTTGTGATGCTGGTGCATGAGCGAGTGATGCCGTTTGTTATTGGCAGTCCTGATAGGGTTCTGGGAAACAAGTACGCCATCACTCATTGGACGGGTTGTTAACACATGGTGTTTCACTCAACGTGGACTATGTAAGCCAGAACTCTCCGGCACATTACTTTCATATAACTCCATACACCATCTAATACTGCTGCAACCCTTTACTCACTAACGGACATTGGTAACAATGTGACGCCTACATTATAATAGCATTACTTTCAGCCGTAGCAACCCACCACCAATACCTCCACTTACCATCACAAAGTCTAACATACCACAACAATAATACGAACCATTCTAGTAAACAACTACACAACACACAATTCCACACATACAGCACACAGATTACACCAGTACATACTGACAACAACACAAGTAACCATTACATACATCTGATACACACACAAATAACATTACAGAGTCACACACATTGAATACCCATAGACACACGGCTTACATACACAAATACAATGCATTACCACTAAATACCACCTCACCCTACTACCACATAATACACTACACACACACTACACACACATAAATGCTCCATATCACACTAATATAACCATTCATATACCTACACACAAAATACCCAAATACACCTAACACACTGATAAAAATACTTAAAATAAGACCATACATCACACACACGACGACCATAATATGACATCCATACACTATCACACCTCTGAACCACACCTAATATATGTTAATCACAATTTCACTACGCAACACCACAATCTGTACTAACAACGCATACCACAATACAAGTTACATTAAACATAACATCAAAAACTCGAAACTCACATATCCTCAACAGCTTCTTTAAATTACCACTATACCCATCAGTACAACAACTAACAGCCATACAATTAATTTCCAGAGCACCACAACAACTTTAAACACCTTAAAACTCCTATACAACTCATCTAACTCCCATAACTAAACCAATAACCTATAATCCGTAATACCAACGAAATCAAATACACATACGCACCACATAACAGGTTAACAACCACTGCACCCCACTATACCCAATAACACTACATACACTATATCAATATCCAACACACTAACTACATAAAATCACATAACACAGCACGACCACACACACCACCTACACACATAAAGTCAATCATGTAACTAACAACAAACGCTCTACCTATCATCAATAAATTCATACCCCATCACCATAATCTAATCAACATCATAACCACCCATATTACCCACACACACACTACACACACATAAATTATCACAATACAACACACACTATAACACACACACTAAATCACCATCCACATGATGACACAACACTACAACACACATAAATTACACCATATACACACACAATAAAAAGATAAAAAAAAACACCAACACAGCTAACACATATAATTAACATCACCTATACAACACATTACACACACGAGTAAATTACCACATACAACACACTTAAGCAACACAGTAATAACCATACTACACATATAATACCACAATAATACACCATCATCCACTACACACCTAATACACCCATGACTCACCACACTACTCACACATATTACTATATTATCAGCACACATAAGACATAAATACACATATCCAACTTATACACAGCTAATAATGTCATACACATTAGCACACCAACCATAAATTACACCATACCCTACACGCTAATACTCATACCACCACTACCTAAAAATTACCCATTCCACCCTAAGTAACCACACACCACCACTTATACATCCTACATCCCAAAATACAATTTATTATATCTATTTCATCTATGCCCAATAAATCTATAACCAAACCCCTCATAGAATACTATCCTACTCTAATACATGACCAAGACTACACACATTAAGTACTCACTATACACACTACATAGCATACGCCGAACACCGACCACTCCACCCATCCACCCAAATGTACAACCATACAGCCAAATTCGACGATCTACACAAACTCGGATCTCCATAATATAATCTCACTATAGGAATCGACATCACTCTCACCAACCTTCCCACACGACACATCCCTCTATACTATGACATAATAGACCGCAGCAGTTCTTCAACACATAAATATCACACTCATCATACACGATACTCACGAACACATTACATTCCTCCTACACAGCCCCTACCTTCACATACTACATAACTGACACCACCATACACTAACACACCTCTCCACCACCCAGACCACCACCGCCCTACAACCCAACTCAACACCAACCTCACCCACTCCATATCTCTCCCACAACCCACCGACCACAGACGCACCTCACCCCTCCTCCACACATAATACACCACCATACGACCACAACCACACATCCACCCTCCACACTATACTACCCCCGCCACTACACAGTCCACCACCTACTACAACACCCACCTACCCTCAAACACCACCCTAACTCATCCCCACTCCTCAATACACACACAACTACTACCATCAATAATTACAACTAAGTATCTCTCACCTCAGTAAATACCACACACACTCCAACTAACCCCCCCCACGCTACCTCAACTCCGTACTAACCATCCCCACACCACACTAACACTCCAATACCCCTACTCTCACCCTACCATCCACACTACGACCACCCGTTCTTATACATGTATATACATTAAACACGACACCCATAACATATCTTCAGCCCCAGTCTCACATACTCAACACACCAATACTTACCCTGCACATAATTAAAAACTATCAACCTCACACTCTTACATCTAAGTAATTATCTCACCGAATATCACACACATCTACAATGCACACATAATACTAATTCAGTCCCCCGACATAATCATCAAGCTTACACCACAACTACATATACAACTCTATCCGATGGCCCATTAATCTCAACATACCTATCCTCTCACCAATAATTAGTATACTATCTCCATACACACACTCACCAGCTACACACACATAGATAAATATAAACTCCTGTCTCTGTAAACTACGTCTTTCTATGCAACCCACTGAAACACACTACATCACACCTACGTCCTAACTGAATCAATAAATCATCTTTCACCCAATTACCACACTATCACCACACACTCCTTCTCAGAGTTAATCTGCTATCTATCCAACTAACACATCACACTACACAGCCAATCAAAACTTAATCCCGTTAAACTCACGCCATTTTAACAACTCAATTTCACCTTCACTCCAGAACTCACCACTCCATTCACCAATACGATATCCACATGTACGAATACATTCACATTACCACACCACACTAAACCATCACTAAATCAGCATGGAGCTTACTACACACTCTGAGAGTCATTCAACTTCAACACATTAAAATTTAACCAACATAAAATTACATCACATCTACACCACCACATAATCCACTCTCACGATCACGCTAAACAATCCCTCTTTACCGACTACTCACTAACTTCCACTATCGACCATTCACTGATCCAACTCACCAATTCTTACTGTACATTATACCGATTCCCTGTACATTATAACACTATTTTCTCCTCACCTCAACGCAAAGTAGGAATAAGGTAAATCACCCACTACATCGACGATTTAACACATCTCCTCCACATTTCTCTCGCAGAACAACTCTTACATTCACATCCTTACAGGCGCCTTATACATACAGCACCTCCTCACTGATCGACAACGCCTACAGCTCTCATGCCACTGAGGGTCTAAAAATGACCACGCTGACCCCTCACTATCCACACACCCGATCTCACCCCACTACTATTTAGCACACAGTTGTTGAACACACTCACATTGACTATGATCACCGCAGTAAGTTTCTATCGCATTAATATCGATTAATAAGACACCACGCAACCCAGCGATTTCTCAGTGAGAGTCCTGCATCAGGACAAAAACACCACGGATGAAGCACAACCAACTCTACCGAGATCGCTCGACTCTTTGGCCCATCCAGCAACAATTTGAACATCCCTATCATTATCTTAACGCCTATCGAGGAGGATATGACCAACATAAATCCACTACACGCACAACATATTAACGAGCTAATGCACACTATGGCCAATGGGACCAGCCCAGAGAAGCTATGATACTATAGCTCTAGTGTGAGTAAAATCCTGGCTTGTAGAAAATATTGGTGCATGCTATAAAGCTGGAAGCCTCGCAGATGCAACTACATCACCAAAATTGAATACACTGCAACAACCCACAACACCACAATATTTCACATGCATCAACCAATCTCCATACATAAGAGTATCCCTTTACTACACACAACGCAACAGATCTGACCAGGCACACATCACTCAACTATACACCACCCACAACATAAACTCAGACTACTAGCCATGATCCGATCAGTTCAAAGCACCTCGAACCGGCACAGCATTTACTCAGACACTCATCACCAACTGTGCCATCTGCCAAGGACCAAGCCTCAAATACCAAATTGAGCACCTCAGACGTCACCACCACTCACTATGTCACCCATAAAGTTCAACTCACATTATACTATTGCCGTGACAACACATCTTAGTTAGACCTCTCCGTGGTCTGTCGTAAAGCACCCTCTCAAGTTTGTGTTCACACACAGCAGGCACATAAAAATTCCACATGACCTCGAAAATCCACTTATCAATCAATATTCAAATACTAAGGAAACCACATACAATGAAATTTCATCTGTGTCAAGCACCTCATCAAGTGATAGAACAGATTTTCAGTTACAGATTTTTCTGCCATGTGTGAAGGCACCCGAAGCCCACCCTCCTTTTACGCACTGCCCTATGATATCCCATAACAGCCTATGAATGCTGGGAGTTGTAGTTCTTTCCTATTATATCCTTCTCCGTACCATCTCCACTTATGCCCCATATTAATAGTGTACTGGGAGTTGTAGTTCTTATACCACTCTCCCTATCATGTCCACTGATGCCCCCATGATTATGACCTGGACATGCTGGGAGTTGTAGTCCTCTCCTATTTTACCCCCTCCCTGTATTGCCCCCTAATTTGCAATTATAACAATCTGGTCATGATGCGACTTGTCGTTCTCTTGTCACTATAAAAATGTTCTGCAGCATCTGAGGTGTGAACTAGGCTTTGTCTGCTGCGTACATCGTACAGGAAGAGAGGGAAGCCATCAATAACAAAGATAAACTCAACCAAACATACCCTGCACCCATCTGTACGCAGCACTGTTTTGGAGTTCTTGCTCCTCATCAGTTCAGGGCAGGATACTGGTTGGGTGGAATGTATTAGTTTGCATACGTTTTTCCTCGTGGATCTAAGGCAGGCATGCTCAACCTGCGGCCCTCCAGCTGTTGTAAAACTACAACTCCCACCATGCCCCGCTGTAGGCTGTCTGAGCATGCTGAGAGTTGTAGTTTTGGAACAGCTGGAGGGCCGTAGGTTGGGCATCCCTGATCTAAGGCATCTCATCCAGACAACCCTGCTTTGTACTGAGGAGGGGCAAGAACCCCAAAAGAGAGCGATCAATACATGGGTGTCTCTGGTGTGGCTGGTATGATGTAGTTTGCATAGTTTCATATTATTGTCATTTTTAGTATTTGTGATTTTTCAATCATATCAGAACTATTGGATAACGTGGCAATTTGACGATAGCCACGTGGCTGATGTTTGGTGATGTATATCTTCTGCGTACATCATATACAGAGGGGCGGATTGGCCATAGATCCCGGTGGGCCGATGCCCAGGGGGCCGTCTGAGTCCTCCTAACGGCCGGCCAGTGGAAGTTTTTGGGGATGTATTTTGTGATGGACTGTGGTATTTGGCTCTGTTGGGGTGGTATAACGTGCCACAATATGGTATTACTGGCCCTGCCTTCCATCAATTTGGACCCGACTACAAGACTGGGCCACTTTTAGTATTTTTCCAGGGACACTTTAAGTTCCCAGTCCACCCCTGGGGCCATCAATAATGAACCTAAACTCAACTAAATTTACAAAAAAGAAAATGCAGCGATCACAGGTTCTTCCATATTATTAGTGGCCTCATCATCTCTACCCAGTTTATCAAATGCAGTATGCCAAAGTGAACCCCTGGATGCATAAACCTGATAGTGGTGATGTGAACCCGGCCTAACTAATATCATAGGTGTCGCCTGCATCCCATAGACTATATGCTGACACTCCGAGAGTAGATGGAGGAGGACGTGCTGCGTACAATGATTTCATACCATTTGTAATGTTTTCCAAACGTCTTGGGGTTTTGTAGGAGAGACGGTCTGAAACCACAAAATGTATGTTCTCACTACTCTGTGCGCTGGAACCTGATTTTCACTGGAAGTTCCCAATTATGATCCTGTACAGGAAGAATGTGAAGGGGCTTTGGTTTCCCCTTACAAGTTCGAGCAGACGGCCTAGCCAACTCTATATCAGTGCCTAACACTCAGCAGAATGGGGTTGTTTTGGCAGCAAACCCATAGATTCTTGCAAGCCTCATTCTGCGGAATGGAACTCCTTTTCAGTCGCTGAGACAGATATAGCTACGTATTTCAATGGATTTTGTGTCTGGGCCACCTCACCTGTTTAAATTACTACACCAGCACTGAGGGAAAGGAGCAGGGAAGCCACTGATCATGTTAGTTCACTTCTGAATGCAGAATAAGGTGTACCAAAAGAAAAGACAGCCATGTGACATCATGTTCATCGGTCACGTGGCCTAGGTGCAGCTCAGCCCCATTGAAGTGAATGGTCCTGAGCCGCGATACCAAGCATGGCCGCTATACAAAGTACGGAACTGTGCTTGGCAAGCTGAGAGAAGGCAAAAGCGCTCACAGGAGCGTCGGTGCCTTCTCAAACAGCTGATCAGCGGGCGTCCCGGGTGTCGGACCCCCACCGATCAGATACTGATGACCTATCCTGAGGATATGATAAAAATCTTGGAAAACCCCTTTATACCCCCAAAGGTAAAATGGACAACCCTTTTAAGGGAAAGTGACAGGATATTTGACACAGAAGGGGTAGGACTAGAACATCCATCTTACAATACACAGTGAAGGGGCTCCTCTGAAGAAAAATCTATGGAAATGGGATTTCACGGCACTGGAATGTCAATATCGGACTCCAGCTGCTCTCCTGCTGCCTATAAAGTAATGAAATGAAATATACGTGTTTCCTCAGTGGAGTCTTTACCGGTTACTGGGAAACTGGGAACATTTTAGTTAAGAATTACTGTTTCTTACATCTGTCCGCAGGCGATTCTGCATCTGGTCCAAATCAATGTAAAGCAATGGACTATTAGCTATGGACCAAGTCATTCTAAACAAGTGAAGGGCCTGCAATTGCGGTAAAATGTATAATAGCAAAGAACTGAAGATTTAGGTTGTGTTCATACGTTGCAGATACGATGAGGATTTTGCAAACGTGGACGTTTTACCAAATCACATAGTATGTGAACGTATGAATATTGGTAAATTTGTGGCGGGTCTACAGAAAAATCCACAACAAATCAGCTCAAAATACGTCATGTGGATTGGTTTTGAATTTTGCAGTGGATTTTTCCTGATGAATGTGCATGTCTTGTAGTCGTCCCCATTATTATAGCATCAGGAGCTGCTATTCCCAGTAGAAACAAATACATAGTAATTTCTAGAAAATTCATGTGGAGCCTGATTTCTGCCTGTTGCACTCCTTTCTTCTTATGAGAAGAAAGGAGAAAGAAGGGGCTATGTGACTAAATGTTTGCTCCATAACTGCTTCCGTAAGGGCTCTTTCACACAAGCGGATGCTGTGTGTGGAATCGGCTGCGTGAAAGAGTGCCAAGCCCCGTTCCAGACAGATAACATGATTGCTAATGCTCTGTGATCTTTTTACTGCAAAATTACAGTGAGATAAAGTTGTAGTGAAAAGATCACAGAGAGGCACAGAACATTATCAAGCATGTTAATGCTCCAGGTCTCTACTGTCCGGAACGGGGCTTGGCACTCTTTCACGCAGCAGATTCCATGTACAGGATCCGCTCGTGTGAAAGACCCCTCAGGCTCTGTTCACATGTGTGTGATGGCCCGATCAGAAGCCTGCGTTGCAGATACTGGGTTATATATTATGTGAAGGATGGTGCAGCATGCAGTGCTGCTGTTCCCGACAAAATGATATACACCATGTTGGCTCTAATTACAACTCGGTGGGGTCCGTTGGAGTTTTTCTGTGTCGTCACGGGGTCAGCTACTCCAAAACACAATGGTAAGAAGTCAGGACAAAGTTATAGAGTTATGTCTGAACGCTACAATTTTTTTTGTATAGAAATGAACCACAGAATAACCATTGTATTTTTCCCTCTACCTTTAGGCTCAGGTTATCCCGCAGATGAAAGCTACAGTAATGAGGTTTATGTTGAGCGGCGCCCGTCTGCACTTCATCCGGATTACAGAGGTAAGACCCTTCCAAAGTTATGAAGATTGGTCCTTGAAAATACAGCGGTGAGGTTCTCTGAACCAGTATCACACGATTGGCCCAGCAGACAGTATCACATGTGATAAGCTTAGATACATCAGTTCAGTAGACATCACACATGTTAAACTTAACGGGTTTGTCCTGAGATTTAAACTAATCCCGTAGCCATAGGATTGGGGATGTGTCTGACTGCTGGGGTCCCCACCATCACAAGAACAGGGACCCTGCCCCCCACCTCCACCAAAGCATATCCGCTGATGCTCCATTTATTTTCTATGAAACTGCAGGAGATAGTCGAGAGTGTTGTACCTCACTGTCTTCTGCAGCCCCCTCAAGATGAATGGAGTAGCAGTATGCCTGACTGTGGTACCGTTCGCACAGGGAGGAAGCAACACAGCAGGACCCCTGTTCATGTGATTGGTGGGGGTCCCAGCAATAAGAGCTCCATGATCTTTTTGTAGGGGACAAGTATAATAGTATCTCGGAGAAACCCCTTAAGGTGCACCAGCTCAGCAGATTCTATGAAATATTTACAGGCTTAGATACACAGGCATAATGAACAGTATCTAACATTCCAAGCTTAGATACTCAAGCCAGGCAGACATTGTGAAGGACTATAGGCTTAAAGGAGTTTTTCGGTAGGTAAAAGTTATCCCCTATCCACAGGATAGCTGAGCGCTGTACTCGGCTGTCTCCAGAACTCCCATAGTAATGAATGGAGCAGCCGCACATGTGCTACCAGCCGCTCCAGTCATTTCAGGGGAGCTGCAGGGGGTACGGATGGAGGTCCCATTCTTGTGATCATTGGGGGTCCCAGAGGTAGGATCCCCACCAATCAGATAGTGATCCGCTATTCGAGCAATTTCAGGATGAGTGTAAAGTTCCCCACAGTTTCCTTTTACCAACTTCTACAGTTACAGCATGCCTATTTGAAGACGATTTGGGACGTTTATCGTGGTCCAAGTCACGTTTGATCCCAGGGCTTGTATTCTGGGTATTTTAGGAACATGCATCGGGGATCACAACGCTTACTATTTCAGGCCTGGAAGATGATTGCACAGGATTGGATTCACCCGCATCCTCCCACTATTATTGAGTTTCTTGGCAGGGTAAATGAAGTGCTTCGTCTTAAGAAGGGAGTCTATGTGAAAAGAAAACGTGTTTCCAAATTCACAGCCCTGTGGGACAAATGGTTCTCTGCTAGCATGGAGTTCCCTTCTTCCCAACTTGTCTGATCCTTCCTGTAGATTGGGGTAACGTTCCCTCTGCTGTACATGTGTGGCCTACCTGATTTTCACTATGTTGTACAGGTAAAGTCCTGAGTATGGTGGGATAGGTGGGTGGGATGTTCTAACGTGGTATGGGACACTAGTCTGAACCCTTGAACATAGGTTCTGTGTTGTTGGCTATATTTTGACAGGATATAGATGTGGCTCTTGGTAACACTTTGTTCGCCTGATGGTGGGTGGGACTTTAGGGACATAGCTGCATGATATGTATACCTTTTTTGTTGATACAGTATTTTTGGAATGCTGTTGTCCCTATCATTATACTATTGGAAAATGTTTACTAAAAACTAACTGATTAAACGAAAAGGATTCGATATACCGGCTTTCCCTAGAATTAACATTTCATGATGGAGAATATAATGCTGGGTGGATCTAAGAATCAGTATCACTCATGATATGGAACCAGTTAACTTAAAAATAGTAAAGCCATGTCCTTGCTCTTGTATGAATCGTTGTGTCATGTTTTGAGCATTCGAACCTCTGGTCTTAATTATGACTCATGGCGATGAACAATGGCCCCCAGTCCAATGAGGATTCTTGGAGGATGTTTCTGTAGTTACTCAGCTTGTTGTCTTTCTTACATAGTGTGTGTATCTCCCACTCCTTGTTTGTTACCCTAGGGATTTGATTAGGCCAGAACAAAAACTCTACGCTCTTGCATGAAAGTATTCATTCTTCATTTATTGAGTTTTCTAAATCTGTGGTATGTGTCCTCCCTGGTAAACCTCAGGCAGATGTATGAAATATCCTCCTCCTGATAGGCAGCACGCTTCAGTAATATCTGTTACTGATTATCGACTCAACAATTGGCAACTGGAAGGCTCGAGTTAACCCTAATGGGCAGCACAATGGTGGTGAGCATCTCAAGATGTGCGGTATGTCACCACTGATAGAAAATATTTTTTTTAATATTCTGGAGTTTATATGCTGAAGGTTTTCCCAGACCTGATAATAAAATGAAAATTTATTTACCTGAAATTTTTATTTCCTGCAGTCCGTAGGCAGCACAGTCACAAACGTGTTAAAAACCCCTAGTCAGAGACTGGTTTATAATTAGTAATGATCAATCAATTAACCAATCACCGTAGCCACTATAAAGCCTCATTCACGTGTCCGTGCTCAAATCCGTGAGTAGGTGGTCAGTGAGGCATCCGTGAAGCTGTTCATGAAGGAACTGTGTTGGGTCCATGGGTCCGTGTTTTGCCGTCCGTGTTGTGTCCGTGTTTCAATGACACTGAAAAGCTGAAAAATAATTTTCAAAGCATCTCTTCTTAATGATCCGTGAAACACGGATGCAACACGGATGGCATCCGTGACTGATCCGTTGTTTTCACTGACTCATTGACTATGATGGGCGTGAGGGATCCGTGCTAAAAACACTGATGTCTGAATACACACATTGAAATGAATGGGGACGTGTGCTGTCCGTGGAGAACACGTACAGCACACGTCCGTGAAACACTGATGTGTGCATGAGCCATAAAGCTGAGCAGGAGGAAGGAGCTAGTGTATTTTTATAAAGCAATATTAAATAATTAAAGTGAGGGAAAAGCTGTGCTGCTTACGGACTACAGGAAATGAAAATTTCAGGTAAATAAATTTTCATTTTCCTGGACGTCGTACGGCAGCGAAGTCCTACAAAGCAGTATGCGGGAGAATAGACTACATTCAAATATTCTATGTTAGATAGAGGCCTATGGAGTGAGAATGTCTAGCATGTATTTTCTCATCAAGAGTAAAAGCGTTGACTATGCAGCAGCGTTGCAAATACCCTAGAGAAAAAAAATACACTGACACCTTCCTCCTGCTCAGCTTTATAGAGGCCATGGTGATTGATCATTGCTGCTTATTGACCTGTCTCTGTCTAGTTGTACCCAGGGGGCTTTAACCAATTCGTGAGTGTGCTCCCGTATCAGAAGTAAATGCGTCCTGGTTGTCTCACAGGAACCAAAGCCCAATGGGCCGTGGGTTTGGCACCCTGGTACTGCTTTAGCTTCAGGATTGGGAACTCTAAGTTACAGAAGAACTGAAGTGCATCCCAAGTACAGATGTCTATTGTAGCTGTAATATAGTTATACACGGCTGCACTACGTTCATCAGCATCTAGAATATAGTCAAGTGGAACATGTGTACAGATGTAGGGATTGCACAGGCATGTGTTTAGGTATATTAAACAGCTTGTTTCAATCCCAGTGTCTTCCTGTTAGTTTCTGTTCTTACATAACAAGGCCTGTGTTTAGAGGCTCCTCGAGACATCTCGGCCATCTGGTAGCGATTGCTCTGCTCTCACACAAGATACTCCATCATTATTTCAGATCTGGTGGTTAGTTAAAGGGGTTTTCCAAGAATAATTAACTGTTAACTGAAGGCTCCTAGCCAGCATCGCCTACTGAAAGATTCCTACTTACCCTTATGCCTACTGTTCCTCCATCTTCTTTTCCCTGGCTTGTTTTATTCCGGCTGGCTATAGACATGGTCTCTTGTGTGGCTGAAGCCAATGACTGGCTTCAGCAGTGACATGACCCCAAGCGGCATATCACCACTGAAACCAGTCATTGTCTGCAGTGGTGCAGGTGCCATGTCCATGCTCCGGCCGGAAGAGAACCCGGAGACTGGAAGATGGAGAAATGGGAGTCAGTGCACAAGACCAGAGTGGCAGGGAATAGGTAAGTATGAATCTTTCAGTAGGCAATTGTTCAGGCTTGTTCAGCTATTCTTCCTCAATATGTGTTTTCATTGGGGAGAACAATGATGGCAGCTTAGGTTAGGTTCACATCAGTGTTCGCATCAGTGTTCGCATCATACCAGTGTCCCTGCCTATAAACAAAATACTAGAATTGCCGAATATACTGGACACCATTGCTGCTGGTGAACCTAGCCTTATCTCCCACGAGAACAATGATATTCAGGTGGCCCTATCCATCTTTCCCCTGGCATCTGATTTTGAGGAAATGTTGGCATACCCCCATACACACAAGATAGTTGGCTGACCAAATTTATGTATAGTCAGATCTGGGCTGGGTGAGTTTAATTTGTGCCAGAATTTGTCTATTCTTTTTCCATCCTAACTTCTTGGCTCTGTAAAATAATCCTAAAGTTGTCATACAACCTCATTATCTTTCGAGGAGGAGTCAGGATCTGCCCACAGACATTAGATTGTTGGCCAGTCCTGTCAAGGGGGGTCATAGACTCTCAAGATTGAAGTGTAAATGATGTTACTGACCAAAGCTGATGGTCATGGATGTCTAGGGCACGTGTTCTTGCAGTACCTTAAAGTTGTCTGTACTCATTAGATAACAATTGGCTAAATGCTCATTCAGCAGACAGCTATCATGGCCGACCATGTATTTGTAGTGAAGGTGGAGTGGAGAGAAGGCTGCAGGAGGACACCTATATCAGCGACTTATCCCCTAGAAAACCAAAGGAGTGGAGAGATCAAATCTAACTACCTGGTCCTTCTCTCCCCCGACACCTGATGTCAGGAGGCCTCTATTCTCATTAGATGGTCGCTTTTCCTGCTGAAATTGGTGGATTTGGCTGACGTTTCTCTAATGTGTATGACCAGCTTAAAGTGGTTTGTTATATAACAAACTCTTATTCCCCATCCACAGGATAGAAGATAAGGTGTCTGATTGGCAGCCTAGGGATATGTGTTATCAGACAACCCCTTTAAGGCCCCATGTACACTAGTATGTGCATCTCAGAGCATAATACTTTCCTTCTGGGATTCACGTCCCCACCTATCCCTTGGTTGAAGTTGATGGACTTATGTCTTTTTTTCAACTGTAATAACTATGTAGCTATGTAATACTTGTTATAGCCTGTATACTTCCATCTGAGGGTCAATATTATGGGCCAAGTTTTTGCAATCAAAGCGGTGCTTCCAAGGTAGAACTCCATTCAAAATACGGCATCTAATGGAGCATACTGAAATGTCTTTTTTCTTCTTAATGCAGACTTTACATAAAATAAAACTTCTGACTGACCCAATTCAAATGCATTAACACCATATTCCATAATCCATGTGGTACAGATCCCAAATTCAGTTTCGTGGCCTAAAATTCCACAATTCACAGTGCATTCTCCTACGGCAGGACATTATCACAGCTTACTGTTTTATGGCGTGGTATGACATGCCACGAAAACCCAGTGCATGTGGGTTCTCTGTGAGTCAGACAATGGCTCTGAGCTTTATATACATATATGTACAAACACCTGCCCGTCTGGGCTCTAACTAACACATAATTTGTTCTCTAGCTCACATAGAAAGACGCCGTTCACACACAGCATTAGATGCGGCTTTCTCAGCCATATGGTCCAGCAGCCTCCTGGCTGTGACCTCACCAGCACCTTTGGGGGGAGATGGTCCAGTAGTCCTCCTGACTCTAATCGTGCGACCCTCTAACCATAGGCATCACTGGGCCCCCCAAACTTTAGGCTATACCAAGCCTTGTGGCCCCTCAATCCCCCTGGCTGAGACCACACAAAGCTTCCGCAGGCTCCAACCTTTCAGGCTTCCTCAGCCTTTCTCTCTCCTCATAGGCTTCCTCAGCCGTGTGGTCTTCAGCCCTCCTGGCTGGGACCACACGGATCCTCGCCAGGTCTGTTCCCTGGGGCCCTCTCTCTCCCACTCTCATACACAGAGGATCGTTTTATCCCTCTGTGATTACACTAGCAGGCCTCACCTGAAATCTGTCAGCTTACTGCAACACCTGTAGTGGAAGGGTGTGGACTGGAAGACTACCAACCTGTCTCCAAGTCCAAGAAATCCAGCCTGTGTCACTTTAACAAAAACCTCCAGCAAGCTATGCCTTACTGAAGCAGCACCATTTCAGGATTTCAGTTATCTCACTCCGCTAAACTGATCAACGGAGATACACACCCCCACCACACATCTACCGTGAACTTTACTATTACACATCACCACAATATATACATATAATATAAACCAGCCCTTCAGTTTTTCCAAGTAATATGGACCTATTTCCATCACTGATATTGTAGTGGTATTATCTATGTCCAGTCACCGTCTATGGCAGCACCTCTCCTTCTATTAGGCTGCCAGTCTATTTAATTGGTGGAGATAGTGGTTTCTCTGCTTTCCTCCAAAATAGATGATCTTCTGTTTTATTTGTTGATTTAACTGGGTGTCCTTAACTAGATTCTTCCAAAAATATCTGCGGAGCAGTCTCCGCACACAATATCCCTATCAATTTACTATTTAAGGAAGGGCAAGGATAACACAACCCATAGCGGATGTGGTAACGTTTGGTCAGTGGTTGATGAGACATTTTATTATGTCAGTATAAAACAATGATCAGTAAGCATAAGAAGACCATAATTTATATCCAAGGCACTCTTTGTCTTTTTTCAAAAACATTTTTATTTTTTATTTTTTATGAAACAGATGATTACAGAGGATAGAAGAAGGGAACAATAGGCAAATGTGTCAGTGTTTTAGGATGGAGTGATTTTACTGTTACTTTACTACTTACAGGGATTGTCTGAGTTATGAAAAAATATAGCACTATAAATCTGATGGGCAGCAATATATAACTAAGTTAAACAAATCTATATTTCCTCATTTCCCTGGTTCTCTTCTGGCCTTTGTTTACCTGCAATAACAACAATCTCTGCCCCTTCCCCTGCTCTGCAAACGGAGTGAATACAAGTGCTGCCCTGAGTGACATGTCTGTCTGCTAGGATACTCAGAAGCATGTTGTATGTGTAGGACTACAAGTCCCAGCTGTACAATGACACTGCTGATACACACAGGAACTTCCTCCTACCTTCCTTGTGCAATGCTCTGCAGATCTTCTCTAGTCTGTCAGCTCCTGTGCCCAGCAGTTGTCTCCTTGCTGCCTGCAGCTACTCAGTAAAGCCTTCAGCCCTGAGTCTGTGCTGGCTGAAAGGGTTAAAATCTTATCTGAAAAAAAACCAGAGCAGAGAGCAGCAGCCGGCAGTGCAGGGGGCGTGGCCAGCACAGTGACATATCATGTACAGACTCTTATCTGCTTGTACACGAAACATCAGCAGAGCAGGGAGGGAAGCTGACATCACAGGTCATGTGACCCTCACGTGAAATCTGAGAAAGCAGCAACTGCAGAAGCAGAAAGTGCATGGAAAAGCTGTTATATTTGATTAGTTAGAGACATACATAGAACAAAAAATAACTTGAACAACCCCTTTAAATTGTCATTGCTTCTGATTTATAACTTGTTTCTAATTAAAATTATCCTGGTGATGCTGCAACGCCTCAATAGAGATCCCTAGTGGCTATACGTTGCAGCACAAGAACTACTACTGGATATAGTCCTGTTCACACAACAATAGAGCCTTCTGTCGAAGGTATACATTGGGAGAATTTCCCTACATACACCACCATTGGAAGGCTGCTACATATGCCATGTATAGGCATTCAGTGAGTAAGTGAGGCCTGATTGCCCAAACGTTGCTATAATTGGATTATGTGCACCAAATAAAATAAAGCCTTGGGCTTTTGTCGCAATTTACAATTGGATTTCAGTGGATTTTACTACCCAAAGTATCTTGGTTCTCATATTCCCCATTTGGATATACAAGGATTATTAAGTGTCAGATGAAAGGAATTTTACTATATTGTGTATTTTGTTTTTTTTTCAAGTTGCTCGCTGGTGTCACGACTTAAAGATCCAGGACGGGGAGACTACCTGCTATTCACCCCGAGGTGGTGGTTATCGCAGTACACTCGGAACGAGGTGCAGTTTGTCATGTGACCAGGGATACCGACTGATTGGCCAGAGCTCTGTACGTTGTTTACATAACCGCCGCTGGTCAGGATATGCTCACTGCAGGAGTAAGTGACTTTGTGGTAAGCTGACCGTTATGGTAATAGACATGTGTGACTAATATTATTATTTATTTATTTTTTAAAAAAAGAATGTGTCTTATTTTTACTTATTACTTTTTTAAATATTTTTATTATCATTAGCTTGATTATTTTTATTTAATAATAACACATTATTGTGCTACTTTATGTAGGGGGGGACTATTGAAACCTAAGCTAGCCATTTCCTCTTCTCACATTGAACACTTATTGGAATTACTTCTTTATTTCAGGGATCCAATGTCATGTTTTGCCAGCAATCCCTTTTGGGTCATACCAGTGTACGGCTGGCGTTTATGAGGGTTCCCGTTGTGATTATACCTGCTCTCCAGGCTATCAGATTGAGGGTGATCGCAATCGTGTCTGCATGGAAGATGGGCTCTGGAGCGGAGGAGAACCTTTTTGTGTAGGTAAATTTTCAGAAAAATTGATTGATACTGCAGCATGTGTCTTGTCACAATGGGGTGACCACTTCTGTGGCCCTTTTAATTTACAAGTGTCATTGGTCACTGAATGGATTTCAGGGTTTTGCAGTGGAGGTGTACAGGGTTAGGGCTCATGCACACGACCATATGTATTTTGTGGTCCGCATAAAACAGATCCTCGTAAAATACGGATGACTTCGTATTTTGCGGAATGGAACAGCTAATAGAACAGTCCTATCCTTGTCCGTAATGTGGACAATAATAGGACATGTTCTGTTTTTTTGCAGAACGGAAATACGGACATATGGAAATGGAATTCACACGGAGTAACTTCCGTTTTTTTCTTTTGCTGACCCATTGAAATGAATGATTCTGCATACAGTCTGCAAAAAAAAAAAATGGAATGGACGCAGAAAGAAAATACGTTAGTGTGCATGAGCCCTTAACCTGAGGATTGTCTCCACTGAGTGGCCAATATGAAACTTAGAGTTGCTGCACTGGGCTAGATCCATCTCTAGTAACAGAGACACAGACAATAGTTCACTGGAAATGGGGGGTGTCAGAGCTAGCTGAGATCCTTAGTTTGATGAACTGCCTCGACACTGGTTCTGAAGAGCAGAGAAGCTCATGTGTGTCTATAAGTCTGATCACTCGCTCCTTATCACTTTTCTGAGCTCCCTAGAAGAAAACAAACATAGAAGGAAGTGAGGTCACTGCACACAGTACTGGCAAATTCAACACAAGGGAGACACCCCCTGCTTGTGTGAGAAATGCATCTAGCTGTGCAAGTGAAACAGGGAATAATATAGCTGAGGAAAACATTAAGGTAAACTCCTTCACAGTTATGACTACAATGAAGCACAGCCATTATGAAAACTCAGGTATGTTTTAAAATTCATGCTACAGTTCCCATTAATTTCTATATATACCTGTGCTGATTACAAAGGTTTAAATTCATCTGTTTATTGCTACAGCTCACATTGTATTTTACCAGAAATGTTAGTATCATGGGTAGTAACCTGGCAACATTGTATTAAAGGGATTTTCCGGCATTGTACTACTGATGACCTATCCTCAGGATAGGATCTGATCGGTGGGGGTCCGACACCTGGGACCCTCGCTGATCAGCTGTTTGAGAAGGCACCGGTGCTCCCATGACCACTGTGGCCTTTGCTTAGCTTTTCCTAGGCCAGTGACTTCATGTTCATCGGTCACGTGGCCTAGGAGCAGCTCAGCCCCATTAAAATGAATGGGGCTGAGTGCGACACCAAGCAAAGCCACTGTACAATGTACGACGCTGTGCTTGGTGCGCTGAGAGAAGGCCTCAGCGCTCACAGGAACGCCAGTACCTTCTCAAACAGCTGATTGGTGAGGGTCCCGGGTGTCGGACCCCCACCGATCAAATACTGATGACCTATCCTGAGGATAGACCATCAGTAGTAAAATCCTGGAAAATCCCTTTAATTTTCATTTAAAGGGGTGTGGTTATTACCATTAAAATTTGTCCCTGCTGAGTACTGATGAGCGGCAATAAGCCTGACACAGTTCTCTCTACAGATCAGTCTCTGACCTTGCTGATATAAGCTGCTGTGCATATTTTTTCCCCATGCAGCATTGCCTTAAAGAGCCTCTGTCAGCATGATCAACCCTATTAAACCAGGCATACTGGCTAGTAGGGTTAATCATTCTGATTAAAACAATACCTTACTTTTGTCAGTATTAAACAGCTGCAGAGAGATCTGTGTTTTTATTCATATGCAAATGAGCACGTTGGAGCACCAGAGGCCAGGGTCGAATCCTTGGAGCACTGCTTTTTATAACACCCCTGTGCTCATAATAAAAAAGCGGATATCTTTAAAATTAGTCATCATACACTGCTGAGTCTCTTCAATGAGAACCAGGTCCTCACCACCCCCAAACTGCAGGAAAATGGTAGTTGGTCTAATGAATGTGTGCTGGGGGATTTGCATAATTGATCAAAAGTAGAATATTATGGAAAAATTATTGTTTGGTGGCTCACCTCTATTCAAATGATGGATCCGGAGGTGCTACTATCTTGTGACTATACCCGTAGTCACTGTGTAGAGGGATTTATAGGATATAAGCTAGATGTGCACACTTCTTACCTGTTGTGCATGGACATATAGATTTATAAATGATCAGTAAGAGTAGGTTGTTAAAAAAATGGTTTATTATTGGATTTACATCAATAGCTTGTATTGTGTTTGTTACATAAATATGTCAATGTATTCAATAGGATCCTAGTTGTTGTGTGATGGCTGTTAAAAAGTTAATCTATTTTAATATTGTATAAACAAGAAATAAAAAGGAATAAAAATGGTAGAAAATAATAATCAAAAGAAATAATCAGAAAAATCAAAAAAATCAAAAAAATCAAAAAAATAGTCCCAACATGTGGATAAAAGTGGCCAAAACTTCTGCTAAATATACATGCATGTATAAAAATACTTAAAAATAGTATAGTTTCAGTACATTACCAGTGCGGTGTTTTCAGGCAATAAGCCCCTCAATTTTCAGGCAATAAGCCCCTTTATATTCAGGTAATAAGCCCCTTTGTTGGATAGCAATCCCGGGTGTTAGGATGGAATTCGGCCGTTTTATGATGGTCTCAGCATCCTACCGCACGGTATCAGGCAGGTGTGGTATAGGAGCGAGCTGAAAAACGGGCTGGAAAATGCGATTGTTAGTACTTGTAGATGTTGGTACTTACAGTCTATGTACAAGTGGGCAGATGATCAGGGTGGTGGCCCAAATCGCGGCCTCCGTGGCGTCCCACGTGGGCGCGCGCTTTGCAAGTAAGTAATACTGACTCAGCGTTCGGACCGAAAGCGCTGTGGATGTCAGTATTAGCGGAGATAGCTGATATTTCTCCTCTTTAGGTAATGCTGTGTCAGCGCAGTGGATGTAGCGGAGACATCCGACACCTCTTCTCTGCAGCGCGATGCTCTAGTCGGCGTGCGGGCAGCCCTTGTGGATAATGCTGGAAATATTTAGACAGCGTGCGAACAACGCTGTGGATATAGCTGTTAGTGGAGTTCTACAGTAAGTCTCCGCAAATGTATACTTCGCAGCTAGGACGTCAAGGATTTAGTTCTCGTTAGGTGCGCACTAAAAGTCTCTCCAAAATAGGTCCTGTTTCACCAGACGCGTTTCGGGGCTAATATGTCCCTTCCTCAGTGGGGAAGGGACATATTAGCCCCGAAACGCGTCTGGTGAAACAGGACCTATTTTGGAGAGACTTTTAGTGCGCACCTAACGAGAACTAAATCCTTGACGTCCTAGCTGCGAAGTATACATTTGCGGAGACTTACTGTAGAACTCCACTAACAGCTATATCCACAGCGTTGTTCGCACGCTGTCTAAATATTTCCAGCATTATCCACAAGCGCTGCCCGCACGCCGACTAGAGCATCGCGCTGCAGAGAAGAGGTGTCGGATGTCTCCGCTACATCCACTGCGCTGACACAGCATTACCTAAAGAGGAGAAATATCAGCTATCTCCGCTAATACTGACATCCACAGCGCTTTCGGTCCGAACGCTGAGTCAGTATTACTTACTTGCAAAGCGCGCGCCCACGTGGGACGCCACGGAGGCCGCGATTTGGGCCACCACCCTGATCATCTGCCCACTTGTACATAGACTGTAAGTACCAACATCTACAAGTACTAACAATCGCATTTTCCAGCCCGTTTTTCAGCTCGCTCCTATACCACACCTGCCTGATACCGTGCGGTAGGATGCTGAGACCATCATAAAACGGCCGAATTCCATCCTAACACCCGGGATTGCTATCCAACAAAGGGGCTTATTACCTGAATATAAAGGGGCTTATTGCCTGAAAATTGAGGGGCTTATTGCCTGAAAACACCGCACTGGTAATGTACTGAAACTATACTATTTTTAAGTATTTTTATACATGCATGTATATTTAGCAGAAGTTTTGGCCACTTTTATCCACATGTTGGAACTATTTTTTTGATTTTTGATTTTTTTTGATTTTTTTGATTTTTCTGATTATTTCTTTTGATTATTATTTTCTACCATTTTTATTCCTTTTTATTTCTTGTTTATACACTATTAAAATAGATTAACTTTTTAACAGCCATCACACAACAACTAGGATCCTATTGAATACATTGACATATTTATGTAACAAACACAATACAAGCTATTGATGTAAATCCAATAATAAACCACCATTTTTTTAACAACCTACTCTTACTGATCATTTATAAATCTATATGTCCATGCACAACAGGTAAGAAGTGTGCACATCTAGCTTATATCCTATAAAAGTAGAATGTTGTTCTTAGAAATAGTCCTTGGAAGTGATTATTCCTCACTGGCTGCTAAGTTGTTGTTTTCGAGAACTGTATAGTTTTCTTGTTTTCTATCAGATCTTGATCCACCCAAGATTCAGTGCCCGACTTCAAGGGTAAAAGTTGCCGAGCCAGAGAAACTGACCGCTGTGGTGCACTGGGGAAGCCCGCAGGTCAAGGATACAGCTGATGGTATTATAACAAGGTGAGGGGTAACATACCAAATCATTGCATTGAGTGAAATGAAAGGGTTTTTCCACAATAAACACAGGATAGGTGATAAATTTCATAGCTGGGGGCTTCACTGCTGGAAGATAGAGCACCAGATTGCATGCTTGACCACTGACCTCCATCCAGATTCCACAACCAAAGTGAGAGGAAACAGTAGAGCGTGGGACCCCATCCCACCCCAACAAAAGCCTAGCAGCAAATAATCTTATGGAATTGCTGTGACTGGGCCCATTGAAGGATCGGTTAGTGTATCAGTCTTACCCTGAAGACAACGAGGTTCATGTATCAAAGACAAGTGATACTCCCTGCGCTGCAGGAGGATGCGCCTAAGGTGTGGGCCGGATACCTGGAGTAAAAAGTACTCCAGGCCCTGATCAGTTTCCTGGCATAAATGTTCATGAATTTGCTGGGGCTGATGACCCGGCATCTGTAATAGTCCCAAACCACCCCAGTGGTGAGGACAGAGTAAAACCACCTGTGAGACAAAATTTTGTCACACGGATGTTTAAAAAGTCACAAAAACCAGGCTTAAAGAGGACCTTTCACCACTCCTGACATGCCTGGTTTAATAGCTTCATGCATTCCCCATGTAATGACAATTCTGGAGCATCTATTCTTATGGCTCTATGTTGTGCCATTCCTTTATTATTTGCACTAGAAGTTATATGTGAATTGCTATTTGTCTTCAGTAAAGGAACAGAGGGGAGGTAACCAGTTGGGGGGTGTACCTGCACAGTCTGAACATGACAGCACTGATTGGCTAGAGTCAGACTGTGCAGGTACACCCCCAACTGGTCACCTCCCCTCTGTTCCCTTACTGAAGACAAATAGCAATTCATTCATAACTTCTAGTGCAAATAATAAAGGAATGGCAGAACACAGACATAAGAATAGATGTTCCAGAATTGTTATTACATGGGGAATGCATGAAGCTATTAAAACAGGCATGTCAGGAGAGGGGAGAGGTCCTCTTTAAGCAATTTAGGAAATGACCCCCAATGTCTTTATGAAGCCAGTAGATCTAACTTGACTTTTTTGTATCTAGAGTGTTGCGCAGAGGTCCTGAACCAGGATCTGAGTTCCGTGAAGGTGAACACATCATCCGATATACAGCATATGACAACGCAAACAACCGTGCAAGCTGTAAATTTACAGTAAAAGTACAAGGTATCTATCCAGATCTCCAGACTTCTACTACATCGTGGTAGCCATCTACAGTTTTTGGGGCACATTTACTAAGGGACTTTCAACTATTTTAGGTGTAAGATAGTGGCAAGCAGGAGCGTAACTACCATAGCGGCAGACGATGCGACTGCTATGGGGCCCAGTCTTAGTTGGGATCATCTCCTCTTCTACTGGGGGTGAAAACTTGGTCAGGACTCTTGGTCAGGCAGTGGAAAAATGGCTCAGGGGTCATTGAAAAGGGTTTAGGCGGAAACCCTTCTGTCCTGTGTGGGGGGCCTGGTTTGATCCTTGCTATGGGGCCCTTACTACTTTATGTACGCCACTGGTCCCAAGTTCCCTTTTCTAATGGCTGTGCCAGCGACCCTGGGAGCAAGGACTGCCACAGATGCGCCTAAGTTATGATTATGCACACGCCTCGTCATAAATTAGACAAATCCAGCGGCAGCACAGAGGGCTCATTGGGACACATTTATCAAGCTTGTCGTTTTAAGACTACAATTAGACCGGAGTGGTGGAGTCGCCTGTCAGTATTTTGCAGACTATTTATTAAAACTCGAACAGCAGTTGATGAATGAGACAAGGCGTCTTCGTATTAGGCTACTTTCACACTTGTGTTTGCAGGATCCGTCTGTGAGATCCGTCCAGGCTCTCACAAACGGATCCGTCATGATAATACAACCGTCTGCATCCGTTCTGAACGGATCCGTTTGTATTATCTTTTACATAGCAAAGACGGATCCGTTTTCTATTGTGTTAGACAAAACGGATCAGTTCCCATTAACTTACATTGTGAGTCATGACGGATCCGTTTGCATCAGTTTCTTTATGCGGACACCAAAACGCAGCAAGCAGCGTTTTAGTGTCCGCCTCCAAAACGGAATGGAGACTGAACTGAAGCAAAACTGATGCATTCTGAACGGATCTTTTTCCATTCAGAATGCATTAGGACAAAACTGATCAGTTCAGGACCGTTTGTGAGAGGCTGGGGCGGATCTCCCAAACGGATCCTGCAAACGCAAGTGTGAAAGTAGCCTTATGCCCCTTTCACACGAGCGGGAGACTCGCATGTCTCCCGCGACGCATCTACAGGGCTGGACTCGGCACTGACAGGGATCGCATATAATGCTCTGCGATCCCTGTCCGTGCCGAGTCACGCCCTGTAGATGCGTTGCGGGAGACATGCGAGTCTCCCGCTCGTGTGAAAGGGGCATTAGTCAGGTCTCTGGTGGTTCAATTTCAATTAGACTGGTCTAATTAGTATGTGCATGAAAAAAGGCGCAAATGTGCTGAAAAGTCGCATATCTATCTGGAAATGTGACTTTTAATGCAAAAATAGTAGCACTTCATAACTCAAAACTAATGAACATAAATAAGCCAGCCCTAGAGTGGAGTAAAAATTAGACTGTTTATGCGCACATTTCAAAAAAGGCGCACCTACATAAATAATTCAACAAAAGTCGCAAAAAGTGCAGACGTGCAGAACTGGTCTAAAATTTCAAAATTGTCAAACGATGCTCAAATGCCTCCAAAACAGGTGCCCTTTTAGTAGTAAATGCGCCTAAAAAAATAGACTGTGTAAAAGAGCAATTTTTCGACCAAAAAAAGCACAAACACTATAATAAATGTGCCCCATTATGTTTTTTTTTGCAGTGAGAAGATGTCCCATTCTTTCTCCTCCACTTCACGGATACATCACCTGTAGCTCTGCTGGGAATAACTACGGAGCTAATTGTGAATATCACTGCGAGGGGGGCTATGAGCGTCAGGGGCCAGCTCTGCGGGTCTGCCTCTTCAGTCAGCAGTGGGCTGGATCCCCAGCCATATGTACTCGTGAGTAGGCCACTTGTAGCTGATTTCTCTAAGGCTCTGGCTACACGGCGACAGTTGTCGCGCGACAACTGTCGCCGTGTAGCCCTAGCCTAAGGGTTCATGCACACGAATGTATTTTATTTCCGTGTCGTTCTGTGTTTTGTTTTTTTTTTGTGTACTGTATGCGGAACCATTCATTTCAATGGGTCTGCAACAAAAACGTAAGTTACTCCATGTGCATTCCATTTCTGTATGTCCGCTCCGCAAAGAAATAGAACATGTCCTATAATTGTCTGCATTACGAACAAGGATAGGACTGTTCTATTAGGGGCCAAGCTGTTCCGTTCTGCAAAATACGGAATGCGCACGGACGTCATCCGTATTTTTTGCGGATCCGTTTTTTGCGGACTGCAAAATACATATGGTCGTGTGCATGAGCCCTAAACATTATGACTTAGAAACAAAGAGCAGTATTTTAGAGAACTGTCCTTTATACAGTAATGTATATTTAATTTCATACTTGGAGGTCACATGACTCGCTTGTTGTCTATTTTATTTGAAGCCATGAAGATCAACGTCAATGTGAATTCTGCAGGAGGTTTCATAGACCAGTTTTTTGAGAAGCAGCAACTACTGATTATTTCTGCCCCCAGCTCTTCGGACAGGTACTACAGACTTCAGAGTTCTGCTCTGCAGGTAGGGGCTGATACACATCCTGGCTAATGTTAATTGTAGACTTAAAGGGGTTATCCTATGACTAATGTAAAAAATGAAAATCAGACATCATATATTGTAGTACATGACAATACCTTTCTAACAAACCTAGAACCAGCCCTGTACCTCACATGGATCTAGAGATCTCCCCAGTCATTCCTCTGCTAGATGTATATCAAGCTGACAGCTCAAGGGGAGTGTCTTTTCTGCTGCAGGTCAAGGGGCGTGTCTCAGCTCTCCCTATCACAGCTCAGGAGGCATGTCCATGCTCCCCCTATCACAGCTTAGGGGTGTGTCTCAGCTCTCCCTATCACAGCTCAGGTTGAAGGATGAAACTGAGCATGTGCAGCCTTCTCAATGAGCAGGACAAAGAAATAAGAAAAAAACAGCAGGTGGCGTTATACAGATAGATTTTACTGAATAGCTCTGTGGCTATGCTAAATTTTTAATTACATGCAATTATAAAAGTATTCAGGTCCAGGTCCTGGTTTGAAAACTGTAGAATATTTTTAATGGGACAACCCCTTTAAAGCAAGCTGAGAAATTCTGCAGAAAATATCCAGTGAGAGTGAAGACTCTACACTCTGTGCATTTCTGTTTTACATTTTGATTTGGATGCACATAATGATTTCTTCTCCATTCACATCCAAAGTCCATCAAGAGTCCAAATTTCAGTGCAATTTCACAGTTAGGGCTCATGCACACGGCAGTTGCTGTTTTTGCGGTCAGCAAATTGCGGATCCGCAAAGTATGTGTGCATTTTGAGGAACAGAATGGCCGGTCCCCCCATTAGACTGTGATGTATATTTATTGTGGGAACTCGTTTTACATAGGAAAGTAAACATGTTAATGTCAACTTTGCAAAAACTAACGGAGACATGATCTTGTATTTAGTATATGTAACGAGTTATCCCCCAAGGAATGAGAACCATCTTGCTAGCACCTTCCAAGTGGCTCCCTATTAGTCAAAATCCAACTTTTTACCGAGCCTCGGGATATGACAAAGGAATATAGCCAAGCCAAATGTCCATCCATAGACAGCTGTTTTGGGGTCCTTGCCCCTCGTCAGTAGAGAGTAGGATTCTGATTGGCTGAATGCTTAGGCAGGTGCTGGGTCTCCTGATGTGTATGGAGGCTTGGCTATATTCCCTTGTGATATCCCAAGGCTTGTTAAAAAGTAGGATTTTTACTCCTAAGGAGTGAGGTGACACTGACTAGATGGTTCTCTTTCTATGGGAGATACCTCTTTGCGTTTTCTTTTCCCATGGAGCATTGCCAATAAGTCTCCGTACACAGCTGGTCTCTAAGGAGATCCAGCACCCCACCTAAGCTGTGGTGAGTACGACATGATGGATACAGCTCCGGTATCTGTGGTGGATGAAAGCAGATTGTTTCTCACGGTGGTCAGACATTGTGTTTAAACTAAGGATTTCACCGAGGGATTGTCTGGATTTATGTGTCTATAGAGTCTTGATTCATTTCTTAATAGCTACCTGTTTAGATATTTGTGCTGGGTTCTGCAACTCACCTCACGTAACATAGTGGATGGAGTTTTCTGCTTCTGGCTCTGTCCACTTTGTTGGTTCCAGGGGCTGCTAAAAACAGCTGGGGTTATGCTGACCTATAGAAAATAGAATCTGGAAATCTGCAATTCTATAATTATGTAGATCAGAATTACCTCAGTATCACCGACTGCAGTGCTAAGGTTGCTATTACACTGTACAGGCAGTGCGAACGCTGATGGATGAGAGAACATCAGGTCGATGCAAACTGAATGCTAGAGGAACAATTCATTTCTCCGTCAATCTGTGCTATTCATTAGCAACAGAACATCCCTGATTATTCAGTGATGTGCTTCCGATAATCAGGCATCTTTCAACCTGAGGAAAGATGCCAAGCAGCCGATGAATCAGCGTTTGCTCGTTTATCGGCTGATTGACTGCTCGATTATACAAGCCAATTATCTGGAACGAGCGTTCCCATGAATAATTGGCCTTATTATCGTGAGGTCTAATAGGAGGCCTAAGACATTATCTACTCCTAAATTTCACACATCTTTTCTCCAAAGAGAGCAACCTGTGGCCTGGATCAGCGTCATGTTGTGGTGGTTGAGTTGGTAGGAGAGATGCCAAAAGAGGTGGGACGTGTACGAGCTCAGCAACTGTCAACAGAACTCATTGAGCAATTAAGGTAATTTAAAAAATCTTCGTGATATGATTTCTACAAAATGTTTCAATCTTGTAATGGGAGACGTCTCCATGATGTCTGTTCACTAGCTTCTTGCCCCAGTTTTATAGTATTATGAGGAACAGCACCTCAAGTTCCTGCAGCTTTCTTAGGCCCATAACCCATATTACATCCATAACTTGAGATGGTGCAGGGGTGTCCAATTCATGAGCTGCTGGGAATAATCTAGAGCTAAATTGTGATGTTTCTTGCATGACTGGTGTCTGGGGGTCATTCAGTTGCTTGACTAAATTACCTAACATGCTTTTAGTAAATGAAGGAGGTCTACAGCATCCACTCAGGGCCCAAATGAAAAAATGCCTATCCTTGTCTGCAAAACTGAGAAGAATAGGGCATGTTCTATCATTTGTGGCTCGGCCTCACAGGTGCAGACAGCACACGGATAACCTCTGTTTGCAGCTCCATAGAAAAGAATAGGTCTATGTGCGATCCTCAAAAAATGCAGATTGGTCATGGACATAAAATATGAAATATTGAAAGTTTCAATGCCCCCTTAGGCTACATTCACATGACCGCAGTGTTTTGCAGAACGGATGAGGACTCATTCATACGGTCTTCTGAATATAGCCTTACATTGTGAAATTTGCTACTATGCTTTTGGGTCATTCCTATAGTTACGCTGTGATTTTACCCCATCCACTGGCCAATCGATGACCACCACTGAAGCCTGGTAGACGCAAGGATCATGTGAATGTTGTAAAGCACTGCATGAAAGGTAGAAATATAAAAGTAAACCTCCTTTTACTTATGAAATGCTTCACCTAATCCCCACAGACAGGCCTTGCATATCTCCAGATCATACTTCAATATGGTTCTCATCGATAAGTACGGTGTTGACCGGGAACGATATGTGGAACCTACGACCTCCGACGAGATCTTCACATTTATAGACACATATCTACTGAGCCCCTTGGAACTCGCTCAGCTGGAGGCCAACAAGGAAAACTGTGAATGATGGACATCGCTGGTGATCTAATCTGTGGAAACAGCCATAATCCTAGTGGAAATTTAGTTGTTTTTTTTTTAAATAAAATATTTATTAAATAAAACTCATATAAACTAAAATATATAATTCGCTGTGATTAGTATGAAATATGCAAACGTATAATTTGTATTGTTATAAATGACTGTTTTGGCCTAATCATGTTCATAAGTCAATTAGCACATATAAACTGGGGATACAAAAGTGACCTTTAGACTGCCGGAGCCACAATGTGGTGTGTAGTACTGGTGTGGCCGGCTACGGCGCACAACCCCCAGGCTAGGCTGGGACACATCTGATTACCTGCGGATTTGCTGCCACGGATCTTCAAATCTACAGTGTTTTGCAGTACTAGTTATACGTTCTTAGCTATTTTTATTCACACACAGTAGAAATCCAAGGCAGAAACTGACCCATGGTGAGAATTTTAATCTGCAAGCATGTGAATTTATACTGTGGATTTCATTGTGGATTTCATCCTTTTCCATGCAAAGAATGAAATCTGCATCTCCTCTTCTGTGATTCAGCCACAAAAGCAGTGACAAAAACACACTACTTGATGGTGCGTTTTTTTTTTTGTGGCAAATTACAAGTAGGGATGAGCTAACCGGCTTCGGATGGTACATCCAAAGTTGATTCGCTAATAACTTTGTTCTAGTACTGTACGGAGATCCCACTCCATACAGTATTAGAATGTATTGACTCTGATGAGCCAAAGTTAATACTTTGCAAAGTCGCAAGACTTTTTGTAATAACTTCCGGAATTAAGTATTACTGTAAAAAAAAAAACCTTGGTACCGAACTCTGGTTCGGTTCCAAGGTACCACTCAGAACTGGACCCTAGTTCAGTGCCAAGGTTTTTTACAATAATACTTATTCTTAATTCTCTATGTTATTACATGAAGTCTCACGCGACTTCGCGAAGTAATAACTTTGGCTCATTGGAGCCAATACATTCTAATACTGTACGGCGCAGGATCTCAAGCATGTGAATTTATACTGCGGATTTCATAGTGGATGTCATCCTTTTCCATGCAAAGAATGAAATCTGCGTCTCATCTTCTGTATTGTCAATTCAAGACCACAAAGTCAAGAAATGCAGGGACTGTAGCAGCTTCAGCTGGGAATCAGTGGTCATGAGTAATGGATTTTTTTTATCTGTAAACCTTTCTGACTTTTTTCTTTCACTGGAAGCCTTTTTTTGCCATCTAAGGCACCATTCACACGGGTCCGCAATAATACGGGGGCCGCCTGGCATGTGTACCGCGGAGCTCGGAACACACGCCAGGCGGCCCCATTCAAAATGCCTATACTTGTCCGTGCAAGTGAACAAGTATAAGACATGCTTCATATTTTTCAGCGGAGCCGCAGCACGGAGCTAGCTCCCCGCTACCATAGAGATGAATGGGGCTGCATCTATTCCGCAATATTGCGGAATAGCTATGGCCCCATTCATATGGTTGTGTGAATGGGGCCTAAGGGTATATTCACCCTGTGGCATTGTGGAAAGTTCGCAGCACATTACAGTACCAGCAAATTGGATGAAATTTTACAAAATTCCATTCACACGCTGTATACATAATCTGCCGGAGGAACCGTCCTTTTGTGCAGCCTGTCAGTTTGTGCTGTGGATCTCCACCAGGGGCAGACTGTAAACTAAAAGTGGCCATGGAAAAAAGGTGGTTCCATATTAAAAGAGGGACCACAGAAGTAGGAGGGCCAGAAATACCATAGGCCAGAGCAATATACCGCCCCACGGAACCAAATCCAACAGTGCAGCACAAAATACTGCCACCTGTGCCACAGCATTCAACTGCATTGCTGTCCTGAGGATGTCAATACAGTTGAATTCAGGATGGCTGCTGGCCAGGTGAGTAGGAGAGAATCAGATCATTATGTACCCAGCTTGTGGCAGTGAGGTGGGCTTGGGTGGCCCTCCTAGGCCTCGGCCCACCTGAAAATTTCCCTGTAGGGTCCATAGCCAATCCGCTCCACCCTTTACAAAGCAAAAGATTATCTTTGGCACATTTGTAGCCAAATCCATGTCAAATCTGCATGTAACAGGCAGATTTTGCCATGGGTTTGTCAAAACTTTTGGCACAGAATCATAGATAAATCCTCTGTGGAAAATTCGTCCTAAGCTAAGTGTTTTGATCATATTTCAATAATGAAAAATCCATTCCTTTGATACCACCAATACCTGATCCAGTCCAATAAAAAATAGGCACTTCTTACTGTATTATGTAGTTGTTTTTTTAGGCATTCGGAAAACCGCAGCAAATAACGCACCATGGAGAAAATTTGAGAATAAAGGCTACAGCGCGCCTGTGCCGGGATGCAAACAATAACTTCTAATAGACCAGACTATGCCAAGGAACATTTTGCTGGCTAAAGGTTAGAATACGGTTTCCTCTATACACTGTAGTCAACACAGGAGACATTAAAGTTGTTCTTCCAAGAGCGGTAGCAGCCAGTTTCATCTTTCCCTGTAGATTGAACTTAGAAAACCCTCACTTTTCTTCATGACATCATTTGGCAAACCTTCTCTAGACATTTCAATGACTAATATTTGGCAGTAAAACTGATGTTCTTTTCAAAAGCATTATTACAAAGGTTTAGCTGGCAAATGTCTTCCCATAAAGTCAGCATGGGAAATACATCATAAAACTGTATGACCAGCACATATGGAGAAAGAAATCCAAGGATCCCGCCAGCGACATAAAATACACTCCGCAGACAGAACATGTCAACATGGGATGTGCTCTCATTTCATCATTTTCATACGGCAATGCTTTTGAAACTATTGGAAATGTTTAAGCAAGTTCTGATTTTTCCTTGAGGTGTGCATTTTATATCCGCCCTCATTCTCTCATATTTAGATGAGATTATGTTGCGGGATGGAACAAGGCTTTAATTTCTGTCTGGAAGTCAGTAGATTCCTACACTACGCAATGGATACCAAATAAAACTATTTGCCACTGCTTTCTAGTCACAAGCAAGAAGAGAATACCAGTATAAGGATGGGTTGGCAGTTTTTGTGGCAGTTTTTGAAGCCAAAACCAGAAGTTGATCGAATGGGAATAAGTATAAATCTATCCTTTCTATCTTTCATTCTTTTACAACCCACATCTGGCTTTGGCTCAAAAACCTGCCACAAAAACCTGTGTGTGAACCTGCCCTAATAAAAGCCTCTGCTTCTCTGGCAGATTTCTACAAGCTCTGACCGACTGACCACTAGAGCAGGGACGGGTTGGCCATAGACCTTACAGGGAAATTTCCCAGTGGGCCGATACTCAGGGGGCTACCTGGGCCCTCCTTACGGCCGGCCACTGGAAGTTTTTAGGGATGTATTATGTGCTGCTGGCAGTATTTTGTGATGGACTGTGGTATTTGGCTCTGTCGGGGTGGTATAATGTGCCACAATATGGTATTGCTGGCCTGGTCTTCCATTAATTTGGATTGGACTACAAAACAGGGCCACTTTTAATATTTTTTTCCAGGGCCACTTTAAATTGCCAACCTGCACAAGTGTTTAGTTTGTGGGTTTAAACTCTAGTTTAATTTTACCTTAATTTTTTCTTTATATAGGTTTTTTTTTTCTATCCATATAAAAATTACTTTCTGAAATCCTACAGGGTCACTGCCCACTAGAATAAGACATGTCGAACGATGAACATGTGGAGAAATTTGACCATTACAGGGGTCAGTTGCCATTGGCTGGTCATTGCCCTCACATTATCTGCCACAGAGGAAATGGAGTATGACATGCGTTGATTACTTGTAATACATGGATATGGCTGTCAGTGTGGGAGTCATTCTCTAATAGGTGACATGGAAAGGGATTGCAGAAATGTTATTTATTAATTTTTATACAATAAAAACATTATATAAAAAGTTCTGGTCAGAACAATTCTGGTATAACAAATGTTAGTAAAGTTGATAGAGGAATCTAAACGATATTTGTGGGTCTGGTTACAACTCATAGACATGGCGTCCAGCTGCAATGATTCTTACTGGAAGAACTGTAAGGCCTCTTTCACAAGAGTGATACAGATTGTCACAATCTGTTCAGCAAAAAACTGATTGTTTTGCATTCAAGTTCAGCCAGTCTGGTCTGTGATTGCGTTCAGTGTTTCAGTTTTTTCTTTGTGGGTGCAATCATTTTTTGATG
Organism: Rhinella marina; assembly: GCA_900303285.1. Lineage (NCBI taxonomy): Eukaryota > Metazoa > Chordata > Amphibia > Anura > Bufonidae > Rhinella > Rhinella marina. The sequence goes on from ONZH01027575.1 coordinate 473,375, forward strand.
CGTTTTTCACATGCGTGAGATAACCTGAAGAATAATCTAAATCTCCTAGCAACCATCAGTGAAAAATGCATTGCATCCGGACTTCTATGGAAGCAGAGCCGTGTGAAAAACGCAGAATATAAAACATGCTGCGATTTTTCCTGAACGCAGAATAGAGGCGTGAAAAACAATGCCCATGTGCACAGACTCACTGCAATTAATGGATGCTATGCATTTGCTTCGTGCATCTCACCCGGATGGAAAACTTGCTTGTGTGAAAGAGGCCTAAGAGTTAGAGTAGGTTCAGTAGAGTTTTTTGGAAGAGGTTTTGAGGCAGATCCAACAGGAAGTAGAAGTATAAATCCTTCCTTTAAATTTCCAATTACTTTCAAATCCACTTCTCGTTTTGGCTGAAAAACCTGCAGGAAAATCTGCCTCAAAACCTCCTCCAAAAACTGTGTGTGAACCTACCCTTAGAACAAGTGTAGCTCCATAAGCGTAAATTGGGAACTATGCTGAGTGGACTTTAAAGGTGAAATAAAGTTATCATTTTAACCAGAAACACCGAACTTTCCCATTTGGTCACTCCGACATCTCCGACATGAGATGCCGATATAACTACATAATTTCCTGCTGGAGGGGCGAGCTGTTGACTTGTTACCTATTTAGAAGGTGGAGGAAGATTTTGATAATTCAGACAAAAACAATCAAAAACCTGTGGAAGATACTTTTATTAATACACCAAAACTGAATAACTGAACATTACACAGTGAAAGACCTTATCAGAAGTTTCTCCTGACTTTGTGTACAAAATAGATGAATTACTTTTTTCAGTTTTCTTTTTGTGCTCGGCAAAGTAGTCACATTTGAAGAACTTGTCAATAGGCTGATGCTCTGGTAGTAACAGTTAAGCATGAAATACAAGTCCTTCAGTATAAGATACACAAAATGGTGTGGAATGTTTAGAAGAACAGTCCAGCTAAAAGTTATATGTTGGCCCATATATATTAAAGGGTGTTTTTTTGGGAATGCAGTGGAGCAGCCAAGGCCGGGCAGAGAAGGAGTGGGGTGCCAGCACCGGAAAGCAGTTAAGTTTTCTTATTCACAGGTCTGCCGAAGAGGGGGCGTTTGCCAAAAATCCCTTTAAAGGGAATCTGTCACAAGCAAACTCAATGTTACAGCAGACACATTGCATTTTAGGGCTAGTTTGGCTGAATGTAATCATACCTTTTGCTTAGCAATTCCTTGCTTCATTCATGAGGAAAAAACACTTAATTCATATGCAAATAAGCAGTTAAGTGCACCAAGGGCAGGTCAATGCCACTCTGTGCACCCTTGTTCCTCCTGCTTCCTCTGCCAGCTCCTCCCTCTTCTTCTTAAGGTTCCTGCATAGTCATCACGCCTGGCCCTGTCAATGAAGGAGAGGGAAGGGATGGCAGGAGGAGCAAAGGTGCACGGAGCGGCTTTGTCCCGTCCTCAGTGCACTCAACTGTTCATTTGCATATAGATTAAACATTTTCTCCAGAAAGAAGCAAGGGATCACTAAATGAAAGGTGTCATTACATTCAGCTCAGCTATCCTTACAAGTCAGTGTGCCTTTTGTGACAGCGACTTTCCTCATGACAGACTCCCTTTAATCAGTTTATGCCAGTTTTGGGCATAAAATAAGCTCCAAATAGGAGCTAAAATGCCATGTTTGCCAAAAGCTGGAAAAGTAGGTGTAGGGCATGTCCTAATACTTTTATACAGATATATTAATGCTGAGAATATGGCAAAGAGGGGTGCACCTTTTAATACATTTGGCACAATTCACCTCAACAGTCTATTTTTTTAGATTGGTCTTAATAAAATTGAAGATTAAAACTGCCCCATCGTGTTCTGTCCTGTGCAATACCTGATAGGGTAAGTATGACAAAGGGATTCAAACAACATTAAAGAGGTGATCCCTGTGTCAAGGGCTGGTGAAGTACTTTTAATATGGTTGTCTCATCTTGATAAGCCATCTATACGGCCTATTATGGCATACGGAGAGAGGTCCTATGGGACCTGATGGCCAGGATCCACCTATATGCGCCAACGCGTAGAGCTGTGGTGTCCATGTATCATATGGTAATTTAGTTATTTAAACAGCCCTGTGTAATACTATATTTGCCCTGCAATCGTTGCGCGATGAGTTCTAGAAGCCAGACCTGAGGACATCAGCTGATCACCGGGCCTGCTTCATTCCATGAAAGGATTGTCCAGTTGGGTCAAGTGTCAGTTGCTAAAGTCTAATAGACTTTAATTCGATATAACTTTATTACCTAACGCTAAATGTTTTGATGTGCTTCAAACATCGTTTCCACCATTATAAGTTAAGATCAAATATGACACTGAAATAAATAATCAACAAAATATACAATTATTTTTGGCTCCATAAAATACAATTGTTCCAGTGTTAATAAAATATAGAGTCTTATAAAACTGAAGGAAATGGACTCTAGGAAGTTCCTTGATGATGATTTTTTATTACTTTGCCTTGGCCATTGTTGGTCGGAGCTGTAAGGATCCTTCTGCCCAGGATCCAGGATACTGTCTCATCTTAGTCCAGAGACTAAGCTCTTCTCCGGTAGAGTCCATCCAGTCTACATGTTGTCCATTGTATAAGCCTAAAAATCGAAAGGAAAATTAAGATTTACTATATACATATAGGCAGTAAGCCAAAATAATGCTTCTATCTCAAACCAAGAAGAGTACGTTTTAAAATAAGACAAATCGTCATCAGCAGGAGCCAATGGCAAAAGTACTTAAAGATGCTGCTTTATGCCCCCTTTCCCTCACTTACATCTGAGCGGTGACCTTTTGTCTATTTTGGAAAAAAGCTTTGAGTCCATGGCCTGCTTTACTAACGCTTAAGAATATCTTTATTTGCTCTATAAGGCACATTTCCATTTTTCATGAAAAATGTGCTTATGTGCTTTCACGGACAATGTGCTCACAGATTAGTATTTTTTCACTGACCCTGGGTCAGTGATAACATCACAGAGACTTGCATTACTTTGGTCCGTTATGCGGACCCAACACACCCATTGAACTCTATGGGTCCAGGAAAAACCACTGACATGGATGGCATCTGCATTTGGTCCGTTTTTCACTGACAAATGGTAGGAGATGCTCTGGCAATTCATTTTCAGCTGAGCAGTGTCTGGAATTCGAACAACATAGACTATGGAACTCTCTGCCTGAGGAGGTGGTGATGGTGAGTTCACTATAAGAGATCAGGAGGGGCCTGGATATATTTCTCTAGGGGGTAATAATATTACAGGTTATAGTTACTAGAGAGGGGTCGTTGATCCAGGGAGTTATTCTGATGTCTGATTGGAGTCGGGAAGGATTTTTTTCCCATAAAGTGAGGAAAATTGGCTTCTGCCTCACAGGGGTTTTTTTCCTTCCTCTGGATCAACTTGTAGGATAACAGGCCGAACTGGATGGACGGAGGGCTTTTTTCGGCCTTATAAACTACGTTACTATACAAAGGGCCAAAAGGACACACAGACCAAACACGGATCTTTCACGGCTGAAACACAGACCATGAATGTCAAACAGACATGAAAATGTGAACAAGGACTAAGGGTGGATATAGATGTAGCAAATTTTATGCTCTGGATAAATCCACCGTCTCTCGTGGATTTGCCATGGAATTGCTGTAGATGCACATTTCACCCTTTGCGATGTAAAACAATTCAATGGCAAATCCACATCCAGAACTATATCAAAATTAGTGGCAGATTTGTCTGTGACATAAAATTACACCATGTGTGAATCAATCTAATTTTTTAACTTGATAATTACACATATTGGGATTATTTCAGGAACTTTTGGCCAGGGCTGCCAACCAGAAATTTTCATTTTTCTGGACAATTTATCCCAAAATTACGGACAGCCAACACTTTTTACGGACAAATTGAAAAACCATAATGAATGATAAATATGATAAGCAATACAGGGCTACAGTTCAATATACTAACAATAATTCATTACCAGCCCTTACCGTGAGCTGTAAAAGGATGATAATTACCACCAAAATAATCTACTCAAGAACCACTAGCCTCAAAAAAAATCAGGGACACAGCTATTTTTTTTCACGGACACAGGAAAAAAGTCACCTATTTTTACGGACTGTCCAGAAATTTCTGGACGGTTGGCAACCCTGCTGTTGGCTCTTGCTCAAAATTGAGGCAGCAAAATCTGAACTTCATGGAGCCTGCAATACTAACTAAAGGAAGACGCTGCTTAATCCACCAGATCCTACCAAGTATGGAATTTTGGTCCAGTATATGGAGATGTTAGAGGCTCATTTATTAGAAAAAAAGGGGCAACTATTTCTGAAGATGGTCCATGTAAATTTTGAGGCATAAATTCACTGTGAAAATCATGAAACTCTGAATATGTAGCTGTGGTTAAAGTACAACAGAACAACACCACAATGCAGAGTTATCAGATTAGTTGCTCCAGAAATATTATTTCACGTGGAATTCAATTATTTATTAAAACAGACATGGTCAGGAGAAGTGACAGGTCCTCTTTAAGACCATATACAAGACATAAAGATTGCTGAGCTCACCTGTCCCAGGGCCCAGTCTTACTCCTCCTAGAAAATCATTGCTAGACAGTGGCTCTCGATCCCAGACGGTCAGTTCGAGGCATGTGTTCTGCAAATCTTCAGGCTTAATCCCATTATACACAAATGTGTGGTTGTAGTGTGGATTCAGACTCTTCTTCATCACCGGTGTTTTACGCTTGGTGTTCCTGCTTTTGATTGGCAACAGGTAACTATGAAGAAGAGAAAGAGAAAGCAAAAATGTTCAATGGGTCCAATGATGGCCACCCCAAGTATACCGTATGAGCAGTGATGGCAGTGAAGAGTTTGCAAGTTAATTTGCCATCAAGGGAGAGTCAGGTGGCCCCCATTCATATGTTGGACAGAGTAGGGGCATCTCTAGTCCTTCAATAATGAGGCGAGCACAGGCAAAGAAAATGTGTAGGACAGCACTCAGGGGCGGATTGGGGACTTAATGGGGTTTTCTGGGAGTTAACTACTGATGACCTATCCTCCCTATAGGTCATCAGTATCTGATCTGTGGGGGTATGACATCCGGGACCCCCGCCGATCAGCTGTTTGAGAAGGTACCAGCTCTCCTGTGAGCGCCGCGGCCTTCTCTCAGCTCACCAAGCACAGCGCAGTACATTGTACAGCGGCTGTGCTTGGTATCGTGCTCAGCCCCATTCACTTGAATGGGGCTGAGCTGCTCCTGGGCCACGTGACCAATGAACGTGACATCACTGGCCTAGGAAAAGCTAAGAGAAGGCTGCAGCGCTCACAGGAGCGCCAGTGTCTTCTCAAACAGCCGATCAGCGGGGGTCCCAGGTGTCGGGCCCACACCGTTGTAGGTGGGTTCAAACTGACGATGGGACAAAACAAGTAGCTGATGACAACCAAAGTAGTCCGGGCCTACAATACTGTAGTGCAGCGTAGAATACCACCCCAGCAGAACCAAATACCACAGGACAGCACATAATACTGCTGTCCTCACCACAGTATTAAACTGTATGACCATCATGAGGACATTAATACAGTTGAGTTCAGGAGGGCATCTGTGGCCGTTGAGCATCAGATCATTACCTAGCCTGCGGCCATCAAGAGAGCTTGAGTGGCCCCCTGGGCATCTGCCCACCAGGAAATTTCCCTATTGGGTGTATGGCCAATCTGCCCCGACAGCACTAAATCACTGTAGAGTGTCTAGATTCCTGTATGCCAACAACATACAGGAAAATGCAGCATTTTAACGCATAACAATGGCTAGGTCTTTCCCAATCATGAAGGGCACATTGATTGATTGTCCTTGAAAATGACGAAGCTCCTGGAACGTTAGTGAGTGAAAAGCCGTTGTAAAGATTATCACAGGCTAGTGGACAAAATGTCTATAAGGACTTAAGGCTGGTTTACACTGCCTGATTGTTGGGCAGAATATCGAGGATGAATAATAATCTGCCTGTGTGAAGGTTCTGCTGATCACCAGATGAATGAGCAAAACATTTGTCCATGGAAACACGTCAATCATTGTTTCAGAAACAATAAATCTGTATGGGGATGAAGCAATAGCAGTAGCCATCGTTCATCCCCATACAGTGGAGGGGGATCGCTGCATGTAAATGTAGTGCTTCACCTACACTGATGAGCAGGCATGTGTCAGGAAGGAATGCTTCCATCCTGACAATTGTCTCCTTCATCAGGCCATGTGAATCAGCTTTAACACTCTACAGTTTCTCACCCCTTGACAAAGCTGTCTGATGTCCCGCCTGGTTTTACAGCAGTCAGGTTTTTGGCCTCTTTAATCCAAACTTGAAGTTCGCCTCCTTCTTCTGCCTTGCCTGGAAAAAGAAATTAAGATGAGAAAAAATGTTGTAGATGAAAAAAAGCAGCATAAGGGTCCATTCACACATCTGGAAAATGAGTCCGCATCCGTTTTTTTCACAATTTTGCAGAACAAGTGCAACCCAGTCAGTTTTAGCAAGTCTCCACTGTAAACAGAAGACAGAGGAGCGTTGCTAAGGCTCAAAATGGGTCACTTTACTGTAGAGCTATTTTACTAATAGAAATGTACGATTTCAGTAATTAAACTATACTACAAAAATGGTCAGTATCACTGCCCCTATACATTACAAAAAAAAAAAAGAATGACAGTTACATTTTAAGTTGCCTTTGGATTTTGAGTCACATTTCTCAATACTAAAAGACACATAATCATATTTCCACATATCCCCCATTGTAAGCACAGTGATATGAATTATTTTGTGATAACTCACTTTTCCTCCTCTCGCTTCCACCGGTGGACTTGGATGGTGGGATATACTTTAAAGAGACAATCAACTCCCCTTTATAAGTGCTTGCCTCTGCTGCGCCCTGAAAGAAAATTTGAGGGAATATGATTAGAGGGAGTCAGCTTGGAAAAGTTATAACAAGGAAGACTTTCCATAGTCATTAGCTGATTGCCACCCAGTGTTTGCAGGATTGAACTAAAAAAATTAAAAAACAGCAGCAGCAAAATGATCTTGGTCAAGATAAACACATATGCAGGGGCGTAACTACCATAGCAGCAGACTATACGACTGCTATGGGACCCAGGGCAAGAGGGGGCCCAGTCTTAGTTGGGATTATCCCCTCTTCTACTGGAAGTGAAAACTTGGTCAGGACTCTACCCTCTAAAGCAGAGATCTCAAACTCGTGGCCCTCCAGCTGTTGTAAAACCACAACTTCCATCATGCCAGGAGAGTCTACAGCTATTGAGGCATGCTGGAAGTTGTAGTTTTGCAACAGCTGGAGGGCCACGAGTTTGAGATGCCTGCTCTAAAGGAACAACTTTTAGCAAACGAGGCAGTTGAAAAGATGGTTCAGGGGTCATTGAAAGGGGTTTAGGTGGAAACCCATCTGTCCTGTGTGGGGGGCCTGGTTTGATCCTTGCTATGGGGCCCTTACTTTTCTATGTACACCACTGCACATATGGCTATGCCATCTGAATATGATGGTTACGAAGAGATTTTGATGACAAAGTGGTCTATCAGTCCTCACATCTGACCATGAATAAAGGCACCCTTGAGGCAGGGTTGCTATTGTGCTGACTCAATGCTTAATTGCATAAAAAAACTTAATCGTCCTACTACTAAAAATCCAAAAGTTTAAGGCCTCTTTCACACTAGCGTTAGCATGGATCTGGCACCTAAAGGGTGCCAACGGATCCGTGCTAACGCTGATACATGTGTGGAGCCGGAGCAGCACTCCGGCCCCACACGTTAATACAGACACACAGACACACAGACATACATACGTACACACATACATACTCACATACTCCAGGGACGCCGGCAGAACGTCTTCACGCGCCTGCTGCGCGCAGTGATGACGATTCCCCACAGCGCCCTCTGCTGGGCGCAGTGGGGAAACGTCATAGCTGCGCGCAGGAGGCGCATGAAGACATGCTGCCGGCGTCCCTGGAGTATGTGAGTATGTATGTCTGTATGTATGTCTGTATGTATGTCTGTATGTATGTCTGTATGTATGTATGTAGCCGGATCCGGAATGACCCCCCATTGGAAATCAATGGAGGACAGATCCGGATTACTGGTGTGTCCACACCAAACGGATCTGTCCCCATTGACTTGCATTGGGGGTCATTCCGGATCCGTCTTGGTGCGGATGCCTGGACCGGAGAGCAAACCGCAGCATGCTGCGGTTTGTTCTCCGGTCTGAAGACGGAACGGAATGCTTTCAGGAGCATTCCGTTGTCTTCAGTTCAGTTTTGTCCCCATTGACAATGAATGGGGACAAAACTGAAGCGTTTTTTTCCGGTATTGAGCCCCTATAACGGAACTCAATACCGGAATTTAAAAACGCTAGTGTGAAAGTAGCCTAAAGTCATCTATGAGGAACTGTATTCTAAAGACATTTATAATCACAGGTCTAGTGTTAATCCGTATGTTAGGTGATAGATCTGATAACAGCAGAAGAACATACGAATCACCTTTCCGTGAAGAGGAAGACACTCGTCCAGCATACTATCAAAGTTCCAGGAATTCAGTGGCACATTGATCTCCCCAAGAAATGTGTTCCTTCCAAAGCGATCATGATGCCACACAGAGAGTTGTAGAGTTCTAGTAAGAAGAGTGGACTCTGGGACTATGTACTAGAAAAGAAGAACCATGAACACAATGATTATTCAATGTCTGCAGATATTCTATAATCCTGCCACCATTATATTTTTTCAGATAGAACTTATTTGCCCACCTGCAAGGTCTCCCCATACAATGGGTTTACAGTATTACGTTTAATTGTTGTCTTGCGTTTTCCTTGTCGAGATTTATCCGGCAGAAGATAGGACTTTACGTATCTGTAAAATATAATGACTGAGATTGAATAATGAAGTGTATTGATGAAGAACACCGTATTTTTCAGGAAACAGGCAGTGGTGTACATAGAGAAGTAAGGGCCCCATAGCAAGGCTCAAACCAGGCCCCCCACACAGGACAGAAGGGTTTCTATCTAAACCCCTTTCAATGACCCTTCGGCCATTTTTTTCCACTGCCTCATTTGCTAAAAGTTGTTCGTTTAGAGGGTAGAGTCCTGACCAAGTTTTTACTTCCAGTAGATGAGGAGATGATCCCAACTAAGACTGAGCCCCCTCTTGCCTTGGGCTCCGTAGCAGTCGCCTGGTCTGCCGCTATGGTAGTTACGCCCCTGGAAACAGGACTCTAAACTATGTGGTGATCTGTTACCTGGTACTTAGTAAGAGCAGATTGAAAATGTAGGTTTTTGATAGATTCTCAGATTTTTTCTTTTCTAAGCATCTATGAACTACGAGTACTGAGACTAAAGTAGAGAAAAACAGGCATTACTCACGGATTGGATCTCCGCTTCATGTCATCCCCATAGGCCAGATTCCGGCACTCCTTCACAACAATGCTCAGAATCTGTGTTTTGCCATCGTATTTCATAGAGAACATGATTTCTCCCGTTACAATCACGTTTCCAAAATCTCCAGCTTCACTATAAATGCTCATCATACTTCCAAGTGTGCTCTGTCAGAGGAACACAAAAATGGGGAAATCTCATAGATGGCCATGACAACCAGTCAGATTCCACCTTTCATTTTTCAGAATCCATTTAGCAGCAACTGAATTGACTGTCATAGACAACTCTTATATTTTTCATTTGCTAGGTTTTGATAGCTTCCCCATATATGAAAGAGGTTGATGGTGTTAAAAGGGTTGTCCCATTTCAAACACTTATCTGCTATCGATAGGTTAGGGGATAAATTTCTGGTCAGGAGAACAAAATCCCTGTTTGAATAGGGTAGCGATCATCAATGGAGATAGTGGACTACAAGTGCTCAGCTATCTCCAGCAGCCCTATAAATTTAAAAGACCCCAGTAATTGGACCACTGATGATCAAACACAAAATAATAGATCATGTTTATAAAACTAAATTAACATAATAAAATAATAGATAAAAAATACATTTTGTAAATTCCTGCAATGTTTTACTCTTCTGTAAAGTTTGACTGATGGAGATCATGTGTTGACCCCATAAAATGAGTAAGTAGTAGAGATTTACCGTGGAAGTTCCACTGCGCAAGCTACTCCTAGCTGTGTTCAAGCGATGTATTTCCACCAAGTTATCAATATCTTCATCTTCCTCTTCCTAGGGGCAAAGCATTGGACAATCTGTTAAATTATTATTCTCATAGCACTCAGTGTCAGCCTGAAATTTGTACTTAAAGGGGTTGTCTGGTTTCATGATATTGATGAGCCATCCTCATGATAGGTGAGGGTTTGACTCCTGTCACTCCCACTGATCAGGCTGCAGTTCTAATGTCAGTGCTGTGCCCTCTTCCATGCTTACCTGAATTCCATCTACATTTTAGCAGCACTGCAGGGTAATTATCGCTTCCTCTCCCATTCAAATGAATAGAATGAAAAGCTGTAATTATCCTGCACAACCGCTATGATGTAAACAGCGTGAAGGTGAACACTGAAGAGCACACAGCGCACGCACAAACTCGAAGTTACCTGACGATGAGTCATCATAAACCAGACAATCTCTTTATGGTTTTAACACGGCACAGTTACTGTATGTGGACAGTGCCTATAACACAAGGATCCCCTAAAGTTGGTGTACATCTCGCCATCTGGTTGCCTTCATACGACTCTCTGCCCCCACCTACTCAAAGCATTACTTCTTGGGTTGAATACCCCCCGTAAAGGTGCTGACACACAGCTTTTGTTATTTTATTTTTTTGTAAAAAAAAACAACAAAAACAAAACATCCAAAAATGTCTAACATTTTTGTACCATTTTTGCAGTGCTTTTGTTGTGTATTTGCCCGGCTATGTAGGTGCACAGATTTTTTTTTTTTTTTAAGCATGACTAGTGGTTTTACATAGGAAAGTATGTATACCCCTGTAATGTCACTCCCCTGTAGAGCAGCATGCAAAGAATGCATATTTTAAAAACATTTCATGCAAAAATACCATTCAAAAAGCAACTGGCAATTAAATTTTTTTCAAATGTGGCCAAAAAAACAAACAAGAAAACAATAGATGCCTATGGGACAAAAAAGGCCAAACAATGAGAGTAAAAATGGCTTACACAGAGCATGCTGTAATTTTGAAAAAAAATCTCACTGAGCAAAAAAAGAAAAAACACTACTCAGTCAAAAATGCCATTACAAAAAAAAAATCTTGTTTATGCTGTGGTTAATATTTCCATGTAACATCTGGAGCATTTTTTTTACGAAAAAAAAGGCTGCAAAAAAGCTAAAAAACAAAACAAAAAACACCTAAAACATTTGCGTGATGCCAGCCTAACAAAGCCTGCAATAGAACATGCCATAATTGTTGTTTTTTCCCAAATCTGCAAGAAAAAACCCCATTTGTAAGACTTAAGAGATATATGTAAGTGCTTAGATTTTTATTGGTACGTACCATCTCAGCATTGAGTCCAGGAACAGACTTGCTTCGATCACCCATCATGTTGCCTTCTTCTGGCTTTTCTTCTGGGCGTAAATCTATCACAGACTTACTGTAGTCTGAATGACCATTAAACAGAACGAGGATGCAGTGAGTTTTATCATCACGCCATATTTGTGATTATCTTAGGAAGGAAGGTGATATTTTTTACTGTACCTGATGGTTTTAGGAGTCTTCGGGGATTCTTCTTGAAAATAGCATCACTCTCGTCTGCAGAACCTGCACTACGGTTGCCTAAACGTGGCTCCTAATATGAAAGATAACATATGAAAAGTAGAGGCATATTTTACTCTAAGAGTGGATGGATAAAATCCTGGATCCCTTAACTGGGACTACACGGTTGTACATTAGATACAGGTCAGACAATCACAACACTTGATTTTTAATGTGCAGAGAGATCCATCCTTGTAGACCTGGCCACCACTGGAGACAATAGTCTCCAGATCAGGGGCGGATTGGCCATAGACCTTACAGGGAAATTTCCCAGTGGGCCGATGCCCAGGGGGCCACCTGGGTCCTCCTCACAGCCGGCTATTGGGAGTTTTTGGGGATGTATTTTGTGCTGGTGGCAGTATTATGTGATGGACTGTGGTATTTGGCTCTGTTGGGGTGGTATAACATGCCACAATATGGTATTGCTGGCTCTGCCTTCCATCAATTTGGACCCAGCTACAAAACAAGGCCACTTTTAGAATTTTTTCCAGTCCGCCCCTGCTCCAGATCAAAGTTCAAGGAGACGGAGACAAAGACCAAAACTGCCCTGGGTTTTTGGAATGCTCTATCAGAAAAAAAACAGGAATTCTGATCCCTAGAAGGATATAAGAAGAAACTAATCATGACTGAAAGTAGAATTCAAAAATGATGCTCGATAAAGAAACTTACCCCTTCTGAATCTGAGTGGTGATAATCTCTTGTCCGTACAGGAACAGTCAGGGTGTCCACTTTAGCCCCGCTGGGTCCATAGTTTTTTCTTCCATCCTGGGAAGCAATTATCTTCTCTGCAGAATTTCTCCTTAAACATAGAATCAGAAAACAATGGTAAATTCCTTATTTTTCTACTCCTCATGGTTACTCAACATTCCCAAATAGCCAAAAGCAGGGACAGTCAAAAAATTGCAATAATAAATAATGCTTCCATACAGTGCTCACAGAATAATTCCATTCAGTGTCAAAATAATACAGCTGTAAAATAGTGATTGAGTTAAAGGGGTTGACCAGCCTTTTTAAAGTGATGATCTATCCTCAGGATAGGCCAAGACTAGATGATTGGCAGGCGTCTAGCACCATGGGCGGACTGGGAACTTAAAGTTGACCTGGAAAAAAAAACTAAAAAAGTGGCCCCATGTTGTAGGCAGGTCCAGAAGGTGGACAACCACTTAGACTACACTAATAGGTAGAGCCTGCAATACTGTAGTGCAGGACAATATACTACCCCAGCAGAATCGGCATAGTGCAGAACAAAATACTGCCTAAGCAGAACCAAATACCACAGTGCAGAACAAAATACTGCCTCAGCAGAACCAAATACCACAGTGCAGCCCAAAATACTCCCACCAAAGTATTCAACTATATCACTGTCCTGAAGATGCAGTTGAGTTCAGAAGGACCCCTGTTGTATTTGGCTAGGTGCATAAGTACCTGGTTCTCCAAGTATTAATGCTTAGAGCATCATATCTTTATGTACCCATCCGGCAGCTATGATGAGGCCTCTGGCGGCCCTCTGGGCTTCGGCCCAACGGTAAATTTCCCTAGCTCTGTGCTGCACAAGACCATCAACACTGTATTAGAGGGAGGGAGCTACTATGGCGCTGCTCCCATTTACTTAAGTGGGAGCAGCGCTATAATAATGAGCTCCCTCCATTATAATATTAATGGTGTTCTGTAGCTCCTGTACCAACTTTGGGCGAGCTACACCGAAAAGCTGATCAGCGAAGGTTGCAATGTGCTGGAAGTCTGCCAATCTACTGATGGCCTATCTTGAGGAGGTAGGTAGAGTCCCTGGTGGTCCAGAGCACTGAAGGCTTGTATGCTCCACTCTTAGTTTTCTCCTGAAGATTCAGTCCTTGAGGGTCCACTAGGAAATTCAGGCCTTGGACAATTGCCCAGTTTGCCACTCTGTAAACCATACCTGCCTGAAATACTATTTTTTTCTTGGTCCATCTGGCTAAAATCATCAAATCAAGAAAAATTCAAAACAAAAAACGGTCCTAAAGGAATACTTCATCTATGGGTGGGGTTTGCAGTAAGTGTTGTCCTTCATTCCATCTGATTATAATGACTAATACATCAGCGACTAGCGAACTATTACTGCCCTTTGCGTAAATACTACTTTTACTATCTATCCCAAAGTTGAATTTGCCTCGACAAGCAGCTCAATATTTGTTTTGTGAGACAGAACATATCAGCTGGTATTTGGGTCCTGGATGACTACAACATTCATGATCAGTGATTTCAGTTTACGCTACTCAATAGCATCGGAAAACGCTTCTGTTTTGTCCCAATTCATTGTCAATGGGGACAAAACGGAACTGAACAAAAGGGAGTGCTCCAAAATGCATTCTGTTCCGTTTGGTTGTGTCCCCATCACGGATAGAATAATGCTGCAAGCAGCGTTTTTCTGTCCACGATGTGGTGCGGAGCAAGACGGATCCGTCCTGCCACACAAGTCAATGGGGGCGGGTCCGTTTTCTCTGACACAATAGAAAACGGATTTGTCCCCCATTGACTTTCAATGGAGTTCATAACGGATCCACCTTGGCTATGTTAAAGATTATACAACCGGATCCGTTCATAACGGATGCAGATGGTTGTATTATCAGTAATGGAAGCGTTTTTGCTGATCCATGATGGATCCAGCAAAAACGCTGGTGTGAAATTAGCCTTAGCTGTATTCTGTAGTAGTAAAAAAAAAAACATTTTAGGCTGATGCTCTGTCCTTCCCTCATGGTTTAAACGGAAGCACTGCTCATTCACAGTGGCTGTATAATCAGTACATGGAGAAGTGACTTCAATATCCATATAATTTATGGAAAAAACTTGATATTAAATAATCCTCTGATTTGACACAGGATTTTTGACATTTATTTTGGCACAGCACGTTGTTACTACAGCCTCCAACTAGAATATAGGAAATAGTCACCTGGACAAGGTGGGTGTGCTTTTTTTGGAGTCCATCTTATAACTATTGAGGCTCATCTGCTCTGTGGATTCAGTGTCGCTTCTCTGGTCCCTTAGATCTGGAGATCCAGTCACTCCACTACAATGCAATAAAAAACAACAACTTGAAAACAGGGGAGTAGCTGGGGTGATATACCAGGTCACAAGGTACTAGATGCAAGGAGGTGTCAACAAGTGACTCTCAGGCTTTATAGATACAGAGCTAGGGCAGTTATCTGAACCTTTGCCCAGGGGAAGCCCAGTTACGGCTCTGCTCAAAACTAATTTGGAGGGTGGTAATTTTTGTACTTGGGGGGTGAGGGAATCAATTAATCTCATCTTCACTTGTGAGGGGCAGAAGAAGGGTCCACCTGCCTGTTGATTAACCGGGCCAGACATCCCGCCTGGCCCTGACCATCTGGCACCTGCGCCACTGCTCTGAGTAGCAATACAAGGGCAGAAGCTCTGCTTCTGCTACTGGAGCAGCGACTGAGTATGTGCCGCTACACTTCTGGGTAGCGGCACACGAAAAGTTGCTGCTCCTGAAGCTGAAGTTGAGCTCTTTGTGCTTGTACTGCTACTCAAAGCAGCGGTGCAGGCACCAGATTGTCAGAGCCAGCCAAGATGTCCAGCCCTGTCAATCAACAGGTATTCTTCAGTCTCTCACAGGTTAAGAATTCTTGCTAATGAGACAAATTGTTTTGTTAGAATTGATTCCCTCATTCCTAGTGGTAAGGAACCAATGTTTTTACTTCACTGCCAGAAATCCACATTTACCCAGAAATCTTCGGACTCCTTTGTCCTTTCCTTGGCTTCTGGTCAGTTGTCTGCTGTGAATGTTCCAGTAATGTCTGGGCAGTCGTCTCCCGTTTGTTGACTGTAAACACAAAGATTATTGAGTATATGAAACTTCATGTAAGGATCAAAATAATTTTTTTACTTCTACAGTGCACCTACGTAACAACTATATGTTGTGTGTTAACCCACTACTCAACCTTTTGATTCACCAGGAGCTAAGTGTGTCATAACCATTTGACCTAACAGGACAACTTCAGTTTGGAAGACACCCAACCCAGACGAACAGCCGGTCTGTGGGGGTCTACCAAACGGATGAGTGACCTTGTAATATATCGTTGTGGCTAGTCTGCCAGAATGAGAGCTGGGCATTACAGAATCTCCCTACACCAGTTCATATATAGGGGTTTTGAGAGGTAGAACACCTTTCTTGGTCCTCCATATGTTCTCTATGGTATATGGACAAAGGCTGCCCTGATGGGATAAGTCCTAAAAATAGTCCTAAAACTGAAGCTTCACCATTGATTCTCCTGGTGAGAGGTGTGTGTCCCTGCGCTTTATAATTAAACACAAAACTTTTGTGGTTCAGGAAAAGATGCTCCAGGATGGTTATTTCAAGTGGAATCCAAATATTTGCTGGCTGGTCCTCCTCTCTAAAAGATACTCTAACATTGAAGGGGTTGTCCCATGACAACAGCTTATTCCTACCCACAGGATGGGAATTATTGTCTGACCACAGGTGCCCCTTTGATCACTACAACAGGGGCCCATGGTCCTCGTTTGAATGAAGTGGCAGACACACAAGCATAGCCGCTGCTCCAGTCAACTCTTTGAGGTTGCCAGATATAGTCGAGTACAAGTGCTTGGCTGTCTCCGGGAAGAACGGCGGACACATATGCTGTTTCATTTAAAAGAGGAACAAGGACTCCTGTTCTGGTGATCAGAGGGGGCCCCCCCAGTGATCAGACGCTTATTTCCTATACCAGAGATCAGCAACGTTCGGCACTCCAGCTGCTGGAAACTACAACTCCCAGCATGTACATTTAAACAATTGTTCTTGTAACTTCTATAGAAGTAAAAGGAGGATTCTGGGAGTTGTAGTTTCAGAACAGCTGGAGGTTTCTGATCCCTGCCCTATACTGTGAATAGGGGATAAGTTTTTGTCAATGGACAACCCCTTTAAGAGCTTTATTTGCTGACATATGGCAGTATTACACCAAATAATTAGTGCAGCTTACAGTCCATTGATAAAAGGACATCCTTATTGACCTAAAGCAAAAAATGTTGTACGCCATAAAGCAGAACAGTCAACAGCAACATGTCGATCTTTTTATTAGATTTTTCTATTTGATGTCAATATACCCAATGATATTGAGAATGTTTAATTTTTATAACTTAGATAACTTTATATAAATATAGATATATGTAAAGTAACATCTTTTATGCCAGGCCATCCATGAAGGTGCACCCGCCTTTCCTCAGGGTAAAAATATATTTACTTTTGTTTGGGGGATTTTGTCTTCAGACCATTTCATACAGAACAGAAATATTCTACCTGGAGCTGGAGGTTTGCGACGTAGCGATATCCTCACTAAATCACTTCCGAGTCTGTTAGCGAAACGATTGACCCTCTGATCATAAAACCAATCTCCTGTAGATTTCTTCAGCTCCCTGCAAACATTGACAGGATATTAGCACCTGATATTCTGTATCCTCAGAGGAAAAAGCTCCAAAGCTTCAGAGGGAAGAAAACCAGAGTCACGGCCTTATCTGCAGCATGCATCCGAAAACTCCTTCAAAAAATACTGTTTAATCCAGAATAAAAGGGGCATAATCAGATTAGATGGATTATTGACTGATTGTAAAAAGAACCAAAAATATGAACACAAGCTCGGCCTCTACAAAAGAAGAATTTACTAATTGGTAAACTTATCTCAGTTTTGTGCATCCTTATTATATAGAAATTTTGTGCTGAAAACAAGTTTTGGATGGTGGATCCTGGCGTAAGGAAGCTTCCTGACCATTCAGAAATGGCAAATGTTGGGAAAACAAGGATAGAAGAATATTGGATTTCAACAACCCAGTCCTTGTTCTACAAGGAGATAAGAGGTGGTCAGGGGTCTCTGGCAACAGATTGTTTCCCTCCACCCGCTGAAATAAACATCCTAACCTGGGTGTGCATCTCTATGGGGTCAACGATCAGTCAAACAAGGGTTCATCCAACACTGTTCTCATGGGCATAGTCAAATTAAAGGGGTTGCCCAGTATAGATAACAGATTTTCATGCTCCCTAATGGAATTCCAATGTATTATGGGCGGGGGGGCATCTGTTCAGTATCCTCCGTTAGGAAAAGCATCTCTCTCTGAATGACCTGATTGATATAAATGGGCACTGTGTAATACTTCATTTCCCCTGTGGAGGCACTGCAGGGAAATAACACGATTATTTCCAATTTTCCTTAAAGATTACAGCTCATTTCTAACAGGTCACATTCAGGGGACACTTTGTGATCTACTTATAGTCAAGCGACACTTCTGACAATTAGGAGGCCTCTTTAAAAAAGTAATCATCGAGTCAACTGTGATGAAATTTATGTCCGGTTATGCCAGCCTCGGGCCCTCTGAAGGATCCGACGCCTGCTACAGCAATGTTCCTATGGAACTCTGCTAGTGCCAGGGCTCCACACAAACCTAATCTCCCATTGGCTGCAATCATTGGAGTCTATGGTAGAAGAGATCAGACAATCACGTATATTGAATACAAAAATTCTAATTACCCCTATTGCCCTGTATTACAAAAGAAATATATAAATCATAGGCATCGCTGCATCCCAAAATACAAACGTTTTTATCCCATATGGTGAATACTATACCAGAAAAAAAAATCAAAATGGCCGATTTGCCGTTTTTTTCAGTGCTTGATCTTCCAAAGAAATTGAATAAGTAGTGATCAAAAAAATCATACAAAAACACATTTGACATGTATTGTGGGTACATACTATAATTCCATTGAAAACTGCGGTATAAAGGCTCAATCGCTATGTGCGAATACATTGTTAAAGATTGCAGAATATTAAAAAATACAAGAACGCATGTGTAACTCACGCCTCCTTGATGCAGACGTTGCACTTCCATCCCCCAGTTAAGGTCTCCATCCTGCAATCTTTGCATACCAGGTGGTTGCAGCTCCGACAAGTGTTTGTTTTAGGGACCAGACGCCCCACATTCTGTTGACAGCGTGCACAGGTTCGATCACTGTAGCGCTGACTGCCCCTTTTTGCACCTTTTCTTCTTATATCTAGTAGTTCATTCTTTAGTCTCCTATTAAACAAGAATAAAAACTCAGCGGGTCAAGTATTGCAGATACACCGGAATCTTGTTGGCAATATTGTGAGTGGACACTTCTCTATCAAGGTTCCGTTAAGCAGAATATATATAGACTTACCCTTGAGGGTGTATTGTAAGGATATTTTTAAGTGACTGATTGGTTCTCCCCATTAATTCAGTTTAATACTCTGTAATAGTTTATAAGTTTCCCTTGTAATGTAGTGGGTTAGAGATAGTACCCATCCCCCCATTGTGCTGATAAGACCACATTCCTGAGTGATCGCAGAGACATGCGTGATGCACACTGGAGGAGGTGCTAACAGGTTAAAACTCTGCTACCCACCTTTACTTGCAGACTCCACCAGGCCTCCATTCTAGGTAGGCTGTGAGTATGATTGCCCTAATTCTTTTGTACACCCTCAGGTGTCCGTCACGGGGTAGACAGCCATGGATTATAGCATGATCGACGGAGTCTCCACCCCATTTAGGCTAGTGATGTTTATTTACTATTTATTATTCTGTATGTGATTTCTTTGTGTTATCGTATATTTAATCACTTAGTAAATATATTTATTCACATAGCCTACATACGCTTATTCATTCTCAAATCTTTCGAATTCACTTTACGTTACAGAGGGAGATGCAGAAATCATATGGCCCCAAAACAAAGCACAAGAAGGACTGCACTCACCAATTTTTAAATGATAACATTCTGACAAAATTCAGTCACCACTAAGGGGAGCAGGTTTACTGCTAGTATTCACTTCATTGGAAGCAGTGACACCAGAGTGAGCTCCCCCTAGTGGAGGCAGAGAAGAAGCAGGAACTGTTTCCTATCAGACTTGCTCTCATCCCAGGAGCCATAGCAGAGGCATGGTCCGCTTCTATAGTAAGTATACCATTGCTTTACCCATGTAATTTAACAAAACCAACAGCAATAAACATTGAACTCAGCTCTTTCTTTGTTTTACTAGTTTCTCAGAAGGTGTTGTCGCTAGTTTTGAATGGAAAGCTACTTA
This sequence comes from Rhinella marina, assembly GCA_900303285.1. Taxonomy (NCBI): domain Eukaryota; kingdom Metazoa; phylum Chordata; class Amphibia; order Anura; family Bufonidae; genus Rhinella; species Rhinella marina. The sequence continues at coordinate 493,213 of ONZH01027575.1, forward strand.
AAAACCTCTGTGAGAACTGTAAAGGCAGCCATATAGCTTGTCACTCAGACAATGCAGAGTTAAAAATACGATCATCGCAGCCTTATGCTTCCCTCACCTAATCCGCCGATCTTCCGCTTTCCGCAGGTCTTCATCTCTCTGTAGGACTTGCAGGATAAAATCCTTTTCCGTCTCTGACAGGAAGTTCAGATTTACCATTTCTGGATTTTGTGTCATGGTTGCTCCTCAATTCTCAGCATATAACACGACTATAGTCCCCCGTCAAACAGCCTAGGTCAGAAAAAAGGAAATAAAATTATATTGACATGCAGGTTTATACTGGCGTTGGCCAAGTGAGGTAAACAAATGGGGAAGTCCAGGATATATTTTGCATATTTGCACGCAGTGAGTGAAATATTTTACTCTATATTCACAAGCTATATATCTCCTGACCAATCCAGAACACACAACCGATACAGTAATTACAATATCTCAGTTAGGCAGGAGCAAACACGAGTGTCTCTCCTCTCCTGATTTTCCGGTTGGCAGTTCCACTTACACAGCGTAAGAAAACTCTCAGCCGCATGAGCAGATCACGTGGCTCCAGGATGACACAACTCTATCTAAATTTCTTGTGGACCAAAACGTCCATTTTCTGTCCTAATTTCTCTTATTTTTCCATACTAACCTAGATGTTATCTGGATATTGTCTACATATGATTGTGACTAATAAAATTAAATACTTCTGCATGATAACCTTTTGTGTGAGTGTCGTCAACTTTATATTGAACTATTGATGACTACTAAGTCCTCTGCTGGCACATGGCCAAGCCTCATCTTCTTTCCTCTAGATCGGTGCTTCTCAACTCCAGTCCTCGGGCCCACCACCAGTCATGATATGAGAATATTCAACAGAATGAATACCTTTGGGAAGTCCTGATGCATTGACAATAAGAATATCACCTGCTTAGGCTACTTTCACACTAGCGGCAGTCCGGATCCGGCAGGTGAAGGGTGCCGCCCGATCCGGACTGCCGCAGGGACATGTCCCACACATGTCACACAGTACCATATACAGACATACATACATACACACACACACATACATACTTACATACTCCAGGCAGGCAGGCTGCACGTCTTCACGCCCAGGAGGCGCGCAGCTATGACGATTCCCCACAGCGCCCTCTGCTGGACGCTGTAGGGAATCGTCATAGCGGCGCGCCTCCTGGGCATGAAGACGTGCGGCCTGCCTGCCTGGAGTATGTAAGTATGCATGTGTTTGTGTGTATGTATGTATGTATGTATGTATGTCTGTATGTATGTCTGTCTGTATGTCTGTCTGTATGTATGTCTGTATGTATGTCTGTATGTATGTGGTGACGGATCCGTCCTGAACTCCATTGAAAGTCAATGGAGGGCGGATCCGTTTACCATTGTGGTCACACCAAACGGATCCGTCCCCGTTGACTTGCATTGGGGGTCATTCCAGATCCGTCTTGGTGCGGATGCCTGGACCGGAGAGAAAACTGCAGCATGCTGTGGTTTGTTCTCCGGTCTGAAGACGGAACGGAATGCTTTCAGGAGCATTCTGTTGTCTTTAGTTCAGTTTTGTCCCCATTGACAATGAATGGGGACAAAACTGAAGCGTTTTTTTCCGGTATTGAGCCCCTATGACGGAACTTAATACTGGAATTTAAAAACTCTAGTGTGAAAGTAGCCTTAGTACTCAGAAAATCCTGAAGACATGACATGCTGGGGGGTTGCGAGTTGATAACTGCCCTAGACAATTGGTTCACGGCATCTCCAAAACAGCTGGTATTGTAGAGAGTTAGGGCCTAGAGAGTGGTCCAAGGAATATCAAAATGTGAACCGACAACTAAGGATCACAGATCCATGTGGGGGGTGAGGGCTAGGCCGTATCTGTTCTGATCCCACAAAAGACCTACTGGGGCACAAATTGCTGAAAAAGTCAATGTTGGCTACTATACAATGGCGTAAGAACACATAGGCCATCATTGCTTGCTGGGCATGGGGCTGCATATCTGTGTAGCACACAGTATTAAGATGGTTTCAAACCTCCCAACTTTTTGCACAGTCAAAGAGGGACACTTATGGCTCATTGTGTGAAAGATCCATTTTTCCTACATATCTCTACACTTCAATCGTTTTCTTTTACACAACAGTGCAAACATTATTAGGCTATAAAAATTTATAAAATCAAAATTCCATCAAATAATGAAATATTATTCAAAACGGGCTCTAATATACAGAAAGGAACCTGACAAGCACTTTCTAGATCAATATGATAAATGTAATAATACAAATCTATACCCTAAATCAAAAAGAGGGATATTTAAGGAGCAAAGAGGAGCAGAGAGACTTGGGTCAAAAGTAGAGACCGTTCCTCCAAATGAGGGACACTTGGGAGACTTTAATGTTATGGCTGATCAGTGTATATCGATTCAGTTCAACCGCATTGTCATTATATCGTTACAGAGGTGTCCAGTATAACATACCTCCCAACTGTCTCGAATCCAGCAGGGCAGTCCCGGATTGCAGTGGCTGTCCTGCTGTCCCAATAGAGAGCTATGTCCCACTTTCTGGCAGCTGTGTCTGCTTCTATAGGAATTGTATTATTGTATTATGTATTATGATGAAGCAGAGAGCCGGCATCGGCTCCCTGCTTCATCATTCCTCCCCCCTGCAGGCTCTCCACATCTCTTGTCTGTGTGGGGGCCAGGGGCAGCTGGCAGTCAGCCTCGGTTCCACCTCTTCCATAGACTGCTACTAGGAACAAGGTAAGTATGTGGGGTTTATTCTTTTTACTTTCTGTGAGGGGCACATAACAGGACATATTACTGAGGGGAACAGCTGGGCATATTAATGGGGGTACAGATGGGCATATTACTGTGGGAACAGCTGGGCGTTATTCCGTGAGGGGCACATAACTGGGGATATTAATGGGTATAAATACTGTTCGGTGGTATAATTACTATGTGGGGCAGTAAGAGGACTGGGTAGGATTAGGTGTATAGCAGAGATCTCAAACTCGTGGCCCTACAGCTGTTGTAGAACTACAACTTCCATCATGCTAGGAGAGCCTACAGCTATTGGGGCATGCTGGGAGTTGTAGTTTTGCAACAGCTGGAGGGCCACGAGTTTGAGATCCCTGGTGTATAGTTATGTTTTGGGCGGAGTTAGAGGCATGGCCTAATGCAGAAAAAATTTGCTGCTGCGCGCCGCACAATGTGTCCCTTTTTGTTAATTTAGAAAGTTGGGAGGTATGATTATAATGAAACACTGACAGGCTACTTCTCCAGTGCAGTTCAGCTTATTTTCAGCTGACAGTATTATTTCGATCAGTACCAGTCTGTATTGTGTATTCATGTTCCACTTGACCAATTTGACAACTCGTGGAAAGAAACTATTCCTGAATCAGGCAGATCATGATATAGCAACCATTTAATATCCTGCGTACATTGCTCGGATTCCAGGTGACCATATATTTTGAAGAGCTCGCTGAAAAACCAGAAGAACAACAACAGGTTTTTTTTTTCTGTGAAGGCCTAACCACCGACAGGCCACATCTAATCCAATATGGTGGAATAAGGAGGCACATAGCAGCAGAACACAACATCAAATCCCTTGTTTCATATCTCAGCATGAAAACACGCCCCACACATTTAGTATTTATATATATTGTAATAGAGCGTGACCATGGACGTTGGTGCATTACAGCTTGAAGGATCCAGTTGTTAAATCGTTCAGGGTTTTAAATTTCCATTATGAGGTGTGAGAGCAGAGCGTGCTGGTAAATCTCATCAAACACACCCACAAAGATTCACTATATTCAAGTACAGTTGTCCCTCAAGATACAATATTAAGTGGTTCCAGGAAGACCATTGTATGTTGAAACCATTGTAAGTTGAGTAATCGGTTCCAAAGCCCCAAAATGTCATTCAAGATAAAAGAAAATGAAGAATTAAGAAAAATCAACAGATAACTAAGACAGATAAAACCATTCTTTACATATAACAGTCAGGAATAGCTGATAACTAGTAACTAATACATCTATTTTATCAGAGACGTGGCCTTGATTGGTTGGATCTGGGTCTGAGACATTGTATGTTGAGTCGGGTTTCAACTTACGATGGGTCAGAAAAGACCATTGAAAATATTGTATCCTGTGTCATTTGTTTAAAAGATAAAGAAGAAAATCCAAGATCCACAGAAAGTTTGCGGAATATTTTCAGTGAATCTCGTTAAACCAGCATTACCAAGTATTTCTTTACACAGTCACATTGTAGTATGGAAAAATGAATGAATCAATGCAAAACCAAACATGGTCACCAGCGAAGTGGCGTCAGAGCAGCTATCCCATCAGACAGTCCAGGGCTTAGCCTAAAGCTCTTGGGCCCCAATGGTAAACTTGCAGAAAGGCCTCCACCTATCATGCACCACAACAGTGATGTATCCGTATGTGGTGGAGAGAAGGGCACTTTGGCCCCTGGTGCCACCTTAACAGCCCCTAAAACTATGCCCCTGAAGGCAGTACAACACAAGAGCCCTAAACTACTCTACTGCCTCTTAGGACAAACCCCATCTGTAAGCTGCTCGAGAGTCCAATCAATGAGACGGGTAGGTGCAGTTTCTGGCGGGCCTGGTCCTTTCATGTATCGGGAGTATAATTCTTTGCATTAATGTATGTGTTTAAATGAAAATATAAAACATATAAGATCTTACCTATCAGTACTCACAGGACCTAAGCCTGCTTATTGACTACTACAATTTCCCTTGGATAACACTTCTTGTCCTGTGCTGCTGGGGCTACAACCTTATGGATCTGTGCTAACACTAGCCCACTGTGCTGCTGGAAGTCCGTTGTGGTCCCATTTTCTATATAAGGGGGACGGGCCAGAGGTCCAGCCATCGCATGGCAAACAAGCCGAGAGGTGACCGGATCTCCAGCCCGCCCACATTATAGTGATTGGGGCCGAAGTGGACTTCCAGCAGCATGGTGGGCTAGCGTTAGCACAGATCCGGTTGGCTGTTCCCCCGCTGGAAAAGCCTGCTGCATCCTGCTACTACAAGTGTGAAAGTAGCCTAAGATCGTGGGAATCCAACATCCCATGCAATCAGCTGTTTGGGGCATCCACCAGTACAGGAAACTATACAGAGGGCAGAGCCAGGAGCAGAAGGTACTGCAGCTGAAGTGAATAGGAGTGGAACTGCAGCACTCAGAGCGGACACTACACAATAGATAGATCCTTGTTCTTCTAGATCCATCCACTGCTCAGTTTCCTGTGTAGGCGGCTGCACAAAACATCTGATTGGTAGGTATTCTTGATGTCATATCCCCACGGATCTGAGGGCAGAATATCAATATCCAAGTCCCTAAACCCCTTTAAAACAACATCAGACACCATCAGAAACATAAAATCGACATCACTGTCTGCACACGTACAGGCACATAGCTGCTGCTACTGAATACAGTTACAGTATTAATATTCATGTGAATGGTCATATTCGTACACATACTATCCACCCACTGATCAGCTGTTTGAGAAGGTACCAGCTCTCCCGTGAACACCGCGGCCTTCTCTCAGCTTTTCCTAGGCCAGTGACGTCACGTTCATCGGTCAAGTGGCCTAGGAAGCAGCTCAGCCCCATTCGATACCAAGCACAGCCACTATCCAATGTATGCCGCTGTGCTTGGTGAGCGGGGAGAAGGTAGCGGCACTCGCAGGAGCGCCAGTGCCTTCTCAAATGTTGATTGGCGGGGGCCCCCGGTGTCGGACCCCCACTGATCAGATACTGATGACCTATCCTGAGGATAGATCATCAGTAGTAAAATCCTGGAAAAAAAACCCTTTAATGAAAACATTGGCATTTTCTAGCAAAATCATCCAGCGAGGAGGTGATGTTAAGAAATGCCACATGCGAGTTGCTCCAAATATATAATACCGCCTGCTTCAGTTTGATAAATTTGACTCCCTTTACACCATTTTCAATGACTTTTATTTCATACAAGCTACAGGAACTGATATCTGAAATTTAAGGACAAAAATCTAAGCAAACACCTGAAACTTTTCCTGTTTTTGCTCAGTACCAGGTCACTCTGGGAACGCGGCTTTATTGACATTAGACGGGTGTAGTCACGTCTCGTGCAGATACTTTATCATTTCAGTAGAGGCAAAAATATCCCAGCAGTCACCTCTGTTTTTTTTTTACACAATTTTCACAAAACTCCTAAACAGTAATATTCTACCATACTTTTGCAAAGAAAAAAGCATAACTTAAAGAGGACCTCTCCCCGCTCCTGACATGCCTGGTTTAATAGCTTCATGCATTCCCCATGTAATAACAATTCTGGAGCATCTATTCTTATGGTTCTTGGTTGTGTCATGCTTTTATTATTTCTACTAGAAGTTATGAATGTATTGCTAGCAGTCTGCAGTAAGGGTACAGAGGGGAGGTAACCAGTTGGGGGTGTGTTCCTGCACAGTCTGAAAATGGCAGCACTGATTGGATAGAGTGAGAATGTGCAGGTACACACCCCAACTGGTTACCACCCCTCTGTACCCTTACTGCAGACTGCTAGCAATTCATTCATAACTTCTAGTAGAAATAATACAGGAATGGCACAACATACAGACATAAGAATAGATGTTCCAGAATTGTTATTACATGGGGAATGCATGAAGATATTAAAACAGGCATGTCAGGAGTGGTTAAAGGTCCTCTTTAGTTTCTACATGTGAATACACCCGAAATGTCTCATCACTGAAAAAAATAAATAAAAACATTAAAAGCTTTTTAAGGATTTAAGAAACATAAACCTCATTCAGTCACAGCTCACTGGAGAGGTGACACTAATTCCTTGTACGTCATGTAAGCCATTAGTGTTCACTTTTAAAGGTACAGCCACATACTGCTGGTCTTAAGCCTCATTCACACGTCAGTGTTTCACAGACATGTGCTATACATGTTCTCCACAGACAGCACACGTCCCCATTCATTTTAATGTGTGTATTCATACATCAGCACGGATGCATGATCTATTTTGTCCATGTTCACGCATCCATCACGTCCATTATAGTCTATGGGTCAGTGAAAACCACAGATGCAATACGGATCATTAAGAAGAGATGCTTTAAAAATTATTTTTCAGCTGTTCATTGTTAGTGAAACACGGATGCAACACAGACAGCAAAAAACGGACACATGGACCCAACACCGATCCTTCACGGATAGCTTCTCGGATGCATCACTGACCACCTGCTCACGAATTTGAGCAAGGACGTGTGAATGAGGCTTTACACAGTAGAATTTCGTTCTGGATCTTGCTACAAAATCCTCATACTGTATATTACATGTGGATTTTGCTGCTGATTTCACCCTAATGATTGCAAAGGGAGAATTCTTTCATTGACATCTGCAGCATAAATATACAGTACATGATGTGGACTAAAAAATAATAAAAACACTAAATCACTAATTCATTACAGATTTTTCTCGCAGCATGTATATGAGATTTTTTTAAATCTCACTTTTCTGGTACTATAATACATTGTGGATTTTCCATAATATTCACCTGAATGGGAGCTGAACTGCAGTAACCATAATGGCAACTACACTTTAAAGAGGACCTTTCATGGTTTATAATTACTGTAGATAAATACCTTTTGTTCTCGGGTACCCCCCGCTGATGCTGCCACCGTGCCTAGTTTTTTAAAATAGCACTCCTACTCCCCGCTGTGCCCCCTGTAGTTTTCGAGTTCAGTATGTAAATACTGAGCATTGGTACAGGGAGGAGGAGACTCCGGCGTTTCTCAATGGGCGTCTCCTTCTCCCTGACTGTGCCGCGATCCAATCACAGCGGAGAGCGTCACAGCCAGGGAGAAAAAAAACCTCACCTTCTCCCTGGCTGTGAAGCTCTCCGCTGTGATTGGATCGCGGCACAGTCAGGGAGAAGGAGACGCCCATTGAGAAACGCCGGCGTCTCCTCCTCCCTGTACCGATGCTCAGTATTTACATACTGAGCGCGAAAACTACAGGGGGGCACAGCGGGGAGTAGGAGCGCTATTTTAAAAAACTAAGCAGGGTGGCAGCATCAGCGGGGGGTACCCGGGAACAAAAAGGTATTTATCTACAGTAATTATAAACCATGAAAGGTCCTCTTTAAATGGAGCTGTGCTTCTGGCTCAGCTAAAGTGCTAGTTCCGGTGCAGAGTGTCAGATCCCCACTGACTGGATATGGATGACTTAGGTCTCATACACACGGCCGTTGCTTGGCCGTTCCGTGCATTGGGGACCACATTTTAAGGTCCCCAATGCACGGGCAACATCCGTTGATCAATACTAGGAGCCCGGAAAAACCCTTTAATATTCTGTTCTGTGGGCTCTGTATGAATCTCTCTCTAGATACAATATAATTAATGAAGTCAGCAATGAAACAGTGATGCAAACTGAACCCGAGCAAATAAAGTCTTGGCTGAATAAGCGTAATAGCGTTTAAGTTTTCCGTTATTAAGTTCCATCATAGGGGCTCAATACCGGAAAAAAAACACTTCAGTTTTATCCCCATTCAATGTCAATGGAGACAAAAGGTAACTGAACAGAACAGAGAGCTCCAAAAAGCATTCCGTTCCGTTCAGTTGCGTTCCCAGACCAGAGTGCAAACCGCAACATGTTGTAGTTTGCTTTCCGTCATGGGATGCGGAGCAAGACGGATGACCCACAATGCAAGTCAATGGGGACGGATCCGTTTTCTCTGACACAATCTGACACAATAGAAGACGGATCCGTCCTCCATTGACTTTCAATGGAGTTCATGACGGATCTGTCTTGGCTATGTTAAAGATAATACAACCGGATCAGTTCGTAACGGATGCAGATGGTTGTATTATCGGTAAAGAAAGCGTTTTTGCTGAACCCTGCCGGATCCAGCAAAAACGCTGGTGTGAAAGTAGCCTAAAGGCCCTTTTACACGAGCCGATTATCGTTCAAATAATCGTTAAAACGTTCGAATTTGCACGATTATTGTTGTGTATAAACACGGTTAACGATTTAACGACGAACGAAATTTCGTTCGCTTCTCGTTGATCGCATCTTTTGTCCTGCCAATAAATTAATCGTTAATCATTCGAAAATCTTCCAGTTTAAACGAAAATCGTTTAGTCGTTGGCAGATGGTAATGGGAGGAGTCAATTGTTTATATAGGCGGTTAATGTAAAAGCAAGGAACGATCGTAATAACGATTATAAAACGACCGAAAGTACGAAGATTGTGAACGACTTCTCTTTCAATGTAAACGGTATTTACATTGCATCGTTCGATCGTTCATCGTTCGTTAATATACGATCGCTAATACGATTTATCTTTCCGTGTAAAAGGACCTTAAGTAACAAACATAACTGTCACAAACACACCATTGTTACAAAACTGATTAACCAGCTCCACCTGTTCACAGTGAAATACCACGGGAGGAAACCGTAGACTAATCCATTTACACGTAACCATAGTAACTATAAAATATCTTTATGGTCATGAAGAGTTTATACCTCTGGGTAGTCATTGGTTTAAAAAACCTGTGATGTCTATATGGGCTTTGACGATATGTAGTACCCCGTAACAGGGTCACTGCAAAGAGTTAACTGATGTAATGTTATACTGCCAAGTTAAATGTTGTCATTTGTTATATTTGTGTATTTAATACCATTGTATGGACAATTAAAGGTTAACACCTTGGCTCATCCTATTATGTTACTAGGAGATGGACCTGGGTCCACTCAATGGTTAGTCATTGGAGAATCTGTAGACCTACATATGCAAGCTCCTCAGAGCTAGGCCTGAGCTCAGAAAACTCTAATCTCTGATACTTCTAAATCCAAGGAAGCTACTTTAGGCCAGCGCCTCTACATAACTTCGACGGATCCACCGCAGGGCCTTAGTAAGATCAACATCTAAAATGCCATTCTTAAAAAACTGGTAGTCTTGGCCATTGTGAGGTGCCAAACAGAAGTAACCAGACTTGCACCTGAAATCCCGCACATCATCTAATGAATCTTGTTTTCAGAAGGAATGAGCAGTAAAGATGGTGTTGCTGCTCTGGTTTCATTTGTGCAATGCACATGGGCCAGTGACAAGACACAGAGTACAAGATCACCTAGAAGAGACATTGAGTCATGGTACCAAGATAGTAAGTGTCAACCTTGGTCAGGGAGGCAGAGGTCGGGGCGCGTTGAGGTCAGGTCGGTCAGCAGACAGACAGCAGTGGTAAAACAAGCCAGGTCAATAATGAGGATAGCACAACTAAATAACACCTTAGCATAATGCAAGAGCCTAGATGACCTTATTGCTCAAGCACGTGAACATGGGGGTAAGAAGCTTTAGGAAGCCTGCTGGACGTTGGCTTAAGAGAAGTTATGCTGGTGCATGCTGCACTGACAGTTTAAGAGACAGTTCAAGTGTTGGAGGCATGTTGGAAGACAACAAGGATAGAGAACATGAGGATGAGCACATAACATTATGCACAGGGCTTCCTAAACTGAGGGCAGGGGCAGATTGGCCATAGGCCTCACAAGGAAATTTCCTGGTGGGCCGATGCCTAAGGGGCCGCCCAAGCCCTCTTCTCTGCCACTGGCCGGATACAAATTGAGCTGTCAACAGTAATTAAACTGTGAGAACAGATACTCATGTACCTGGCCAGCTACTGCACATGCTCTCCTGAATTCAACTGCTGTGGCCTGCATATGACCTCCTAAGCTCCCTGCACCATATCTTAATCATATACATTTAGAGGAGGAGGACAGAAAATGGCAGCTATTGATGGCCACAACAGAGAGACAGCTTTTGGGGCAATTTATTGTGCTGTATTGTGGTATATGCTTCTTCTGGGATGGTATTTTGTGAAATGGTATTGCTGACCCCACCTACTTGTGTTGCCCCTCCTTCTGTCAATTTGGACCCCCTTCCCCCTTCAAAATGGGGCTACTTTTTCCCAGTTCGCCCCTGGCTTGAGGGCATGACAGAAGCTGGATGCCAGGCACAGAAGTCTGAAGGTAGTGGCTGAAGTGTGACAATGTGTCACTGAGAAACATGAAAATCCAAACCAAAAGACAGGATGTTTCAGCAACCCACTATTGACCACCATTCAGCAGAAGTCAAAACCAACATATTGAAACATCTAGTTGAAAAATAAGAATACAAATTTTAGATATCAAGTTGCCTTTTATCACCTGCGAGAAGAAAGGAATGGGCAATTGGAAATCCAACATTCCAGATCCTTCTTTCTTCTGACATCTGTCCTGCAGGAGGGTCAGGACATTAGATAGTGGATGAACCTTCCAAAATCAGCAGGTTCAGTCAACTTTTATATAATGTGTATGGGCACCAGAAGGTCCAGCTCCTCAGAGTTGATTTCTGCTTTGCATTTTTGTTCCGTTTCCCATTCGCAGCTTTGCATATCTCTTTGTCTCTTCATGTTAGCTGACACTGCTTATGGCCTCGTACAAGTTCTGGAGGAATGAAGTTAAACCGGTATGGAAAGCACGTAGGTCACTCTACTGGATAAGTACAAGATGAGGTGAATCAGGTTGTAATGTAGGGGTAGGAATGGATAAGGGTTAGCAAAATAAATACATTGTAGAAGCCAAAAGCAGGACAGAGCAGCTGGTGCTTGGTAAATGTATTTGGTGATTGTTTTTGTTTGTGCAAAATGTCTTCAAATGCAGGGATGCTGCACCACCAATGAGGCCAGGTGAGGGGATCGCCTCAGGCAGCACCAGGTAGAGGCAAGAGGGGGGCAGCCGAAGGGCCATGGGCTGAATGAAAGGGGGTTAGGTTAAGAAATTGGCATTGGGGGTGGGGCCCTGTTTCAGTTTTTGCCTCAGGCAGCAGAAAGGCTAGGTGCACCCTAATCAGTAAAAGTCCTTCCTAGTGCTTGTTTAATGTGTAGGTGGTTTAAAGGGGTATTCTGATTGTTGAAGGTTATCCCCTATCCACCGCATAGGAGACAACTATTAGATTTGTGTGAGTCCTACATGTGGGACTTCCACCGATCATTACAACAGGGACCACATAAACCTCCAAGGGGTACGTGGTACCCAGTCTCGTGATCAGTGGGGATCCCAGCAGTAGGATAGGACAGTCCTGTGGATAGGGGATAACACCCAGAATACAGGCTTGGATATACTCGGATGTACCCTGTGGATAAGAGATATTTACCTCTTGGAGCAATGCTACTTTTTTTTGGAATCTGATTGCATAGGTTTCTTGATATAACTCAATATATGGATGGCTGTGTGTACTAGGCCACATGCACATGACTGTGTGCAGCCCGGGAAACACAGCCTGTTGTGTCGCCAGCATATTCTGGTGAAATGGCAACTCCTCTGACCTTAACTTACTGCATCAATAGTGATTTATAATGCAGTGACTTCCAATCTGACTGCGAGTCTATAAGACTGTACTCATGTAATCCTGGACTACACATGATGGTCTACGGAGCAATCCAGAAACATTCTCCAATGTTTCAGCAGTCATCAGTCCATAAGATTGTTTTATTACAGTCTGCAGCCTTTTCACAGACAACCATAAAGAGCAGCTTCTTGTGCACTAGTAAGTTATAAGATTAAATAAAACAAGAAGTGAAAGGAGCGGCTTAGACATCAAGATAAATAGTCAAATACATTATAAAAGGGAGCTGTTCGCACCAATAAAGGCGGAAAGATTCTGAAGAAATACACTATGTTGGGATTTTTCGCCAACAAAAGTTTAAAGAGGACCTGTCACCGCTCCTGACATGCCTGTTTTAATAGCTTCATGCATTCCCCATGTAATAGCAATTCTGGAGCATCTATTCTTATGTCTCTATGTTGTGCCATTCCTTTATTATTTCTACTAGAAGTTATGAATGAATTACTAGCAGTCTGCAGTAAAGGTACAGAGGGGAGGTAACCATTTGGGGGCGTGTACCTGCACAGACTCACTCTATCCAATTAGTGCTGCCATTTTTAGACTGTGCAGGGACACACCCCTAGCTTGTTATCACCCCTCTGTACCCTTACTGCAGACTGCTAGCAATTCATTCATAACTTCTAGTAGAAATAATAAAGGAATGGCACAACATACAGACATAAGAATAGATGCTCCAGACTTGTTATTACATGGGGAATGCATGAAGCCATTAAAACAGGCATGTCAGGAGCGGGGAGAGTCAGTGGGCTGATGCATCATTTTCAATCTATTTTCCCTATAACTCCAATAGTAAAAAAAAAATAAAAAAAAATTGGGTGACTTTTTTGCAGCAGCCTCCAGTATGAATATATTCTCTATGAGAAAAATAGTTGTAATATTTCTTTTTATTTCAGACCCAGTCCTTTATATGGCAAATAAAATCATGCCGTAACAAATCCACAATGCCGTAACAAATCCAAGACTTTCCAACAAAGAGCTTCAGGCAGGGCTACACAGCAATGCTGGCAATCACGTATGTTGTATGGCCAAAGATTGTAGCATCACAATGCTACTGTACTGTACATTGCAGCATAATGGAAGTGAATGGGGTTGTGTTGTGACTTGCAGGTTATCCAGATCTTCACGGCAACTGGGAAGTTATAAAGTGACCTCTTTCACTTTCATTATGTTGCGATTTACAGTTCTGTAGTACCCAATGGATTAAGCATGTTGAAATCCAACTGCCCAATTCTTCTCACCCTGACATCTGCCATCGGGGAGAGTCAACAGTCCCCCCATACATATTAGGTAGAAAATTGATCCCACTGAAATAGTCAGGTTTTGGCAAAATTCATCTAAAGTATACAGTTGAATCATGCATTATATCTGATGAGAAGCAACCAGTAAAGGAAGCTTAGATATCTGCGCTCGCATGCTGATCCCCAGGGCTGTGCACATGAGGTGTGGTCGGATTAAGCTGAGGATTGAGGTTGCAGGCCCTGCTAACTATCTCTGGCAAGCAAATGCATTGCTGAAGCCATCATCAAAGGGTTTTGCTGAGTTCACAGGGAATAAATCTCTGTTTCCACACTCAGCCCAAATTACAGATGTTACAATTGATCAGTGATGCAGATTAACCATGCAGAAATGATTCAGATGATAATTCCTCTGTTGGGCTCCATCCCTGTTTTCCTATTAGGCCACTCAGTGAAGGCACTGAACATTTACCACAAGCTAAAGGCTAAATGTTTATGTCCTAATATTCATACTAACCAAATGGAGGGCCAATTAGAATCACAGCAACTACAACAAAAAAAGAAAGAACTAAGCAACACAGGAAATTAATAAAAACTCAAAAAGGTTTCATGTGCATGGCAGACAGCTGCTGCCAAGGCCAATAAGATAATGGGTTGCATCAAAAGAGGCATAGATGCCCGTGATGAGAACATAGTCCTGCCACTTTACACATCACTAGTCAGACCACACATGGAGGACTGTGTACAGTTCTGGGCTCCTGTGAACAAGGCAGACATAGCAGAGCTAGAGAGGGTTCAGAGGAGGGCAACTAAAGTAATAAATGGAATGGGTGGACTACAGTACCCAGAAAGATTATCAAAATTAGGGTTATTCACTTTAGAAAAAAAGACGACTGAGGGGAGATGTAATAACTATGTATAAATATATCAGAGGTCAGTACAGAGATCTCTCCCATCATCTATTTATCCCCAGGACTGTGACTGTGACGAGGGGACATCCTCTGCGTCTGGAGGAAAGAAGGTTTGTACACAAACATAGAAGAGGATTCTTTACGGTAAGAGCATGAACTCCTTTTTTTGCCTTCCTCTGGATCAACTTGAAGGATGACAGGCCAAACTGGATGAACTGATGGCTTTTTTCGACCTTATAAACTAGCCCCACCAAGGCAACATTGAGTCCCTGCAGCTCTGTACTATGGGAATCCATGCACTGCCATGGCGTGCCTCCATGCAACAAAGTCTTATCGTGGTATTCTATACTAGCAATACATCTACGGTAGAACAGCTCCATGAAACTGCATCCAAAGCTGAATGCCAAAATTTTTTTTCTGTAGGGTTTAGGCATGAGGTATAGTAAACACTTCAGTATCGTCATCTGCACGAGACCCCAAAGATGGTATATAGCCAAATAAACATTAACATACTACTAACGGTGTGGAGAACAGATCCACAATGCCTGGAGCCTCATGTATTACAGTGTACATTCACAATAATCATATTTGTGCAGTTTTTCAGATTTCTTTAGCAGGATGCCACAAACCTCCACCTTCATTTGTATGCAGAAAGTGCAAACAGAACGCAAAGGGAGGGGATGCATATTTGTTTTATGTAGTATTTGCTTTTTTTCTGTCCGAGTTCCATGAGAAGTTCTTCTGAATTGTTTCTTTTTGTCTTACGTTCATTTTATGTTTGAGTTTCCAAAATCTTCTTTGACTTTCCCTTAAATTATTAGGGATACATGTAAAATCTGATCAGTTTCCTGCGGAATTTGCACAATATATTTTATTACGTGAATTTTCAGAAGGTGCACATTCCGAGTACATCATTTACCCTGCATTGCATGGTCAGTGTTCCAGAGGGCAGCCAGTAGGATACATATTTTATCTCTCAATACAGGTGGACAGCAAAATTTGAGATATTGTTAGGACAATATCTATATCCAGGGGTGCACCTAGCCTTTCTGCTGCCTGAGGCAAAAACTGAGATGGCAACCCCCCTCCCCAATTTTTTAACCTAACCCCTTTGCCACAATGAAAGCGCTCATTCCCCATGGCCCTTCCGTTGCCCTCCTCTTGCCCCTACCTGGGGCTGCCTGAGGCGATCTCCTCACCTGGCCTCATTGGTGGTGCGCCCCTGACAACTTCTCACTCCATAAACATTTTTAGAGTTCTGCACTTTTCTGCTCTTCAGTCTCCATCTATATGAACCAATGGCCAGGTTAGATGGAGACACATTTTAATATAACCACAAGAATAAAACTTATCAAGACACTGTCAAGACAGATCCTTACACTAAAGTACGTCCGAAACAACGTGTACAGTACAGGAACTTGACTCACAGCGCCTCTGGCAAAAGTCTTTGAGATTCTTTCCAACAAAGACAGAAAGGTGCATAGCTGACTGAATAAATATATACCAGACAAACATTACGCACCACACAAGTCCTTCAGCCAAGTTATTTTCCTGTATTGTACCGTTTCCTGGGAACCGGTAGTGAAAATAGTCCAAGTTGTTGTCAGAGATTATATTATATATTTTATAGATCACAGATGCCAGCTATAGGGAATACATTTTTGTGCAGACGATTTAAAGACTTAATTAAAGACTATTTACTTGATTTCGAGGACTTCAACTACATCTCAAGGCAGACAATATCATAAAAGTGCTACGATTGTTGATAAAAAAAATCCTGAGTTACATCTTAGAGCCCTTGCACACTACCGTATGCGCTCCGAGACATACCGGCCGTGAGCGGGCCATATGTCCCGGAGCGGCAAAGATCGTGGGCACCGGAGCGCACAGCTTCATAGATTACTATGATGCTATGCACGTCGGGCCACCAGCGGGTCTACTGTCCCGCACTCATAAGATTATATGAGTGTGGGACAATAGTCCCGCGGGCGGCCTGACGTGAGCAGCATCATTGTAATCAATGATGTTGTGCGCTCCCGTGCCCACGATCAATGCCGCTCCAGGACATATGGCCCGCTCGCGGACCATATGTCTCTGAGGGCACATGGTCGTGTGAAAGGGGCCTAAGTTTGTGAATTCTGCTGATTTACAAGAAATCTAGGTGCTGCCTTGACCATCCTCCTGAGTGGCATCGCTATAGAATTACATTTCAATTCATTCATGGATGTGGGGTGGAACCATCCCTGCACCACGTGGACTCTACTGGTCTCTTCCTCTTTACATGTACCCTCTGTATAGGTCCTCTTGCCTCCAATCAGAAGCAGTGGGATTGTGACAATAGGAGAGCATTCACACTGTCTTAAACAGGCTAAGCTGATATTTTATCAAGTTTGACACACTCATTAGCTTCTTAATTTACAGGTTGGGAAGGGCAAAAACCACCGCCCTATGGAGAAAAAGACTGAGCATTTACTATACGTGTACAGAGGTCCTATAAATCTATTACATCTGATTTAGTTCCACAGAGGTAGTAATCAAATTAGACTCTGGTGTCCAAGTGGCCAAAAGACCCCTCTTAAAGATAATTAGATACCAATATTATAAATGACACGTGGACCCAGGAGCTTTAAAGTATAAGTTTACCTTCCTGTAAAGGTGCAGCCTCACTTCACGGAATGATCTGTACATTTTGCTTGCATCGGCACTGCTCTTGCAGCATGCGGAGGACAGATCCATAGACGGCATATAGGATCCATACTCCACATGCTGCAAGAGCAGATGGTGTAGATCATTCTACTGCACTTTCTGTGCTTCGTAGGAAGGTTTAGGGTTAGGGTACCCTTTAAGTTAAGGAGACTGTTGGTTGAATGCTCTAGACCAGGGATGCCTAACTTCTGGCCCTCCAGCTGTTGTAAAACTACAATTCCCACCATGCCCTGCTGTAGGCTGATAGCTGTAGATTGTCCAAGCATGTTGGGAGTTGTAGTTTGGCAACAGCTGGAGTGCCGTAGGTTGCGCATGCCTGCCCTAGACTTCCTCATACACATGCACTCTTGGTTTGGACAAGCATGCATATGTACTGAATGGGGAGATGGGAGTCGAATATGGCTGCAGTCAGGGGCATAACTACCATAGGGACAGACCATGCGACTGCTATGGGACCCAGGGCAAGAGGGGGCCCAGTCTTAGTTGGGATTATCTCCTCTTCTACTGGGGGTGAAAACTTGGTCAGGACTCTACCCACTAAAGGAACAACTATTAGCAAATGAAGCAGTGGAAAAATGGCCCAAGGGTCATTGAAAGGGGTTTAGGCAGAAAACCTTCTGTCCTGTGTGGGGGCCTGGTGTGATCCTTGCTATGGGGCCTTTACGTCTCTATGTACGCCACTGGCTGCAGTGTATCTTCATTGAGAACAAAGAATCAAGCATGTTCAAATTCCGCATACCCTTTTCTTTTTTCCCCCAACTTAAGCCAAAATACTCAATACACATTAGATGGTTGACTGGTTTCGAGGAAATCAGCAGGTTTGGCTGACAGTCTACTGTGTACTGTATGTCCATGTTTACTGGTCTGAATCGAATATGGGCACAGCACATTATCTGTTCCATTAGCCAACATAAAAACAAAACTATGTGTCGCTCGACAAATACATACGACATATATACCGTAGCTGTCTCAGAGACCGTTTGGCAGGAAAGACGTGAAGCGGATTCTGTAGATTTCTGCCAACAAATGTAAAACTTATAATTACAAATGATTGATGCCAGAATTTAGGCCTTAGAGCTGTGACTGCTCAGAATGTGGTAATCGCTCAGATGTCTCCTCCCTTGTTCTGCAGCCTCAGGTGATATGATCCGTCTTTATACAGGTAGAACAATAAATCATATAAAGCTGCAGAAGTGTGTTCACTACTACTGACCTTTTGCAGTGACCTGGTTTCTGCAGGGTCCCAACATCACACCGGATCCCCAGACACAGTTGAGGTGTCACCACGTGTTACTGCTCTCTGGAGTGGGTGGTAAGGTGTGGTGAGCCACAATTGGAAATAATTCCAGGTAGTTAGGGCTTGCAGTAAACCAGTGTGCTTCTTTACTGGAGGAACTCAAGTGCAAAACAATACAGGCGAGGCATGGGGCTGGCTTCTCTAGTCTCCTCCCTAGGAGAAGAAGATTTTGTTCTGAAGAAAGGCCTGAGCTAGCTGTCCCTCTCTATCTCAGAAGGATAGTACCCTGGCTAAAGGGATTGTGACCCAGGGTCTATGGGTCAGTTGTCATGCAGTGGCTTCTTCTGGTCACTTATGCAGTCTGGCAGATTCTCTTCATCTAAACACTGGTCCCCATCTGCAGACACTTAGGGGCTCTGATTGCACTACTTTTATACAGTTTCTAAGTGATCCAGAACCTTCTAGTGAAGGACAACCTAACAGAAACAATGTCACAGTTCATGGCTGCCATAGACTTGTATTGTGCCTCAATACAAGTCAATGAGAACAGCTAAGCAGTATCCAGACATAAACAATTGATTGTCAGAGCTAAACCAGACAGGCAAAAATTCATTGTGTCCATTTTTCCCACCAAAACTTAGCTCTGTATAGTCCTTTCTGTTAATTGTGGAAACGTACTAGCATCTTAGTGTACAGGCTGAAAAGTCCCAAAGTCTCTCAGTATTAGCTAGCTGTGTATTAACCCTTTTCACAGTGCAGTGCAAATACAGTGCAAATGAAAAGGATACATTACAATAAGCATATACTATGTTATACTAACAGTATAAGTGTAAACAATGGCATAAATCATAGTGCAAATTAACATTTAAAAGTGTAATAAAATAGGGAGTTGATGGATTTGCATAGCAGCAATAGGGGAAGATGTCCACAAATGCCCATACTCCAAAGTATCCTTGCTCCTGGGCACTACACTTTCACTCAGGGGTGTAGCTATAGGGTAATCAGGGGAAGTGACTGCTTTGGGGCCCGAACTCAGAAGGGGCCAACCCAGGAAGAGGACTAAAAGATTTTATTTTCTGAGCCCCCTTTACAGTATTATACAATGACATTACATACAGTGACATGAAATACAATATATACGTGTAGGAAACAGACAGAGAGGCTGCCGGGCCTCTTCTGAGAGAGTGATCTTGACTAGCCACAGGAGTGGGGGTTGCGAAGAAGTTGCTGGTGGGGGCCTCGTTAAAAACTTTGCTGTGGGGCCCAATCATTTCTAGTTACGCCACTGCTTTCACTGTGCTCCCTCTAAAACAGAGTTCCTCATCTGCAGTCTTCAGGGACCCACTTGCCGGTCATGTTTTTCAGGATTTCCTTGGTATTGAGCAAGTGGTATAATTAGTGTCAAATGCATCAGGACTTACCACAGGTATTCATTCTGTGGGATATTCTCAAATTATGACCGGCAGGTGGGCACTGAGGACTGGAGTTGAGGAACACTGCTCTAAAATACACTGATGTGGCACCAAAATACTTCATAAGTGGACAAAGCAGGTCAATAAAACACACCCTCCAATACAAATCCATCTAGCAGAAGATGCCTGCCTGCTAAGTGCTCTTTCAACATTGTTTCCACTTAAATCCTAAAAAGTATCCTCCCCAAAAACAGTGTACACCAAGAAAAGAGTTAGAGACACCGACAATTGCTGGACACAAGCCATTTCATCAACAGGGTGCAGTTGTCTGCAGAAATCCAATCTGGTCTTTAGAGGAACACTCCCTGCAAAAGTGCATAATGACTAATTCATGGCCTGAGGGGGCGGTGCATGACACAGATTCGTGGAATACATGTGCTATTCTCTCCCCTGTCAGCAGGGATGTCAACTTAAGCTGGCCATACACAAAATAAGTGTTGAGTTATCTCTCCTGGATAGGTACTGGATAGATACTCAGGATAGACCATCAATATCTGATTGGTAGGGACCCATCTCCCAGGACCCCTGTCAATCAGAGGATAGGCCATCCATTTCAAAACCTGAGACAACTTCAGAGGCGGATTGGCCATAGACCAGTGGTTCTCAACTCCAGTCCTCGGGACCCACCTGCCAGTCAGGTTTTCAGGATTTCCTTAGTTTAGACCAGCTGATATAATTAGCGTCCATCCATCAGGACTTACCACAGGTATTCATTCTGTGGGATATTCCTAAATCCTGACTGGCAGGTGGGTCCCGAGGACTGGAGTTGAGAACCACTGCCATAGACCTTACAGGGAAATTTCCTGGTGGGATGATGCCCAGGGCATCACCTGAGCCCTCCTCATGGCTGGCTGGTGGAAGTTTTTGGGGATGTATTTTGTGATGGACTGTGGTATTTGGCTCTGTTGGGGTGATATAATGGGCCACAATATGGTAATGCTGACCCTTTCTACTTGTGTTGACCCGGTCTTCCTTCAATGTGGACCGATTACAAAATGGGGCCGCTTTTAGTATTTTTTCCAGGGCCACTTTAAGTTACCAGTCCACCCCTGGACAACTCCTTTAAATATAATTATAATAAGAATGGGAGAAGGCTACGCAAGAGTTGCAACCTCTGGCTCATGATTTAATACTGCTCCTTCCTTTGGTTAACAGATTTGCTTATAGAGTGCTATGTACCACTATAGGTGTAGGCGGTATGTGCAATAAAAATGCTCTCACTCTAGGGCTATGTGATTATAATGTATTATATATTATCTAGCACTCCATATTTCACAAGCTATAGTTATGTCGTGTCAATACAGGACTTTGCATTTAATGTCTACACTCCACATTTCTCTATAGGGTGCCATATTATATAAAACATGATGGTGTTCCATATTTGACTATAGAGCTGGGCATAAGGGCCAGGGACAGTGGTGTACATAGAGTAAGGGCCCCATAGCAAGGATCAAACCAGGCCCCCCCACACAGGACAGAAGGGTTTCCACCTAAACCCTTTTCAATGACCCTTGGGCAGTTTTCCATTTGCTAAAAGTTGGTCTTTTAGACGGTAGAGTCCTGACCAAGTTTTCACCTAGAGAAGAAAAGTTGATCCCAACTGGGCCCCCTCTTGCCGCATGGTCTGCAGCTATGGTAGTTACGCCCCTGGCCAGGGAACTCTGCGCTAATGTCTTAAAGACAAACTGCACTATATTTTTTCATTGGCTCCACCTACCACTAATGTAGCTATGACCGATGGTAGGTGGAGCCAACTCACTACACCTATTTATGTAGATACATGCGTTTCATCTGCAAAAAAACAACACATGAGAAATTACCGCATCCAGCTTCATCCTTCTGTGACTAGAGGCTGGTTTTCACATTCAGGTTTCATTCAGCATTTGAAGCCAAAAAGAGGATAAGATTCCGGGGATCATTTATGACCAGATATACGCCACTTTTGTGGCGTATATCAGGCACAGATTCTGTCACACGCCATGGTGCAGCAGAATCTACAACTACTTCTCCGCTTACGCCAGGTTTAAAAGAAAATGGGTATAGCGCGGAAGGGGACGGGCCGGCAGATCCGTCTCATTCATCATTTTCTACGCCTGGTTTAGGCGTAGAAAATGTTCTAAATGTAAGACAGCTAGGAAGCTGTCTTAGGGCTCATGCACATGACCATTGTCGGCTGTTTATGCACCCCATCACAGATGCAGACTTATTAACTTGAATGGATCCGCAATCTGTAAGATGTGGCGCGGAACGGAGGCACGGCACCCCACCCCACGAAAGCACTACAGAATGCTTCCGTGGTTTTCTGTTCGTGCCTCCACACCGCAAACAAAATACATGTTCTATTTTTTGCAGTGCGGATGGATCAAGGACCCATTCAATTTGAATGGGTCTGCATCCATCTGCGGCAGCCACATGGATGGTGACCGTGCATTGGGGACTGCAATTTTCGGTCCCCAATGCACAGAATGGGCGGCACACATGCATGAGCCCTTACATTTACAAGCGGCGATGGATCAGATGAAGTTATGTAGAGGCCAGCACCTCTACATAACTTCGCCGATCCACCGCTAGAGAAGGGGCTTATTAAGACTGGCGTCTAAAACTTTTATTTACATATGATCTCAGTTTATGATCTGCTCCTCAAAGCATCAAAAAAATCTGAACACAGAAACCCAGCCTGTCATTTCTGTTGTATTATTGTTGGGTGGAAAGATCTGAAGCTCAATAGAAATAGACACTGTTGTGATAACCTCACAAACCAAGTAAAGGAGAGGTTTTTTTATTACAAGCTTTATTTCCAGCACTCCCTTCATGAGCATCAGATTCATGATCAGAGGAGGTATGAGGCTGGGTTTATATGTTCAGGTTTTCTGATGCAGTTTTAGAAGCCAAAAGCAGGTGTGGATACGGAGGTGAGATAGCGTCTGGTCTTTATACCTTCTCTTTATGATGCACACCTAGTTTTGGGCTTCAAAAACTACATAAAAAAATCCCAGTGTGGAAACCAAGCCTGTAATTAAAATAACCTATACAATATAGTGAACACATTATTTATGGTGATCAGTTAACATTGGAAATGAAAAATAACACATTTTTTCCTTTTCATTCCAGTAACTGAATATCTATTACATATCTCTTAATAATATAAAAATGAATTTCTGTCTGTCTGTCTGTCTGTTCTCTATGCGCGACCAAACTACTGGACCGATTTTCACCAAATTCGGCACACAGGTACATCAGGTGTCCGGGAAGGTTTTAGACCAGGTCTCATCTCTCTAGGACGTACCGTTCCCGAGATATTCCCAAAATATGATCTCCATTAGCCAACATTACAACTGGGAGCTTTGGTTTTAAACTCCAACTGCCATTCTCTGCAAAGCCACACAGGGAGGGCAGGTTTCCATAACAACCAGGTAATTATCAGCAGCTGAGGATCTCATCCATTTCTATTCACTGACACTGTTAAAGGTATTCCGGTTACCATAAATATAACTTATGTTTTTTTCTATTACTACAGTTCAGTAGTAAAATAAGTAGAAAAGTAAAGTAGTAAAGTAGAAAAAATGAAGGTAAAAAACTTCTGTTTGCTGCAGGGGTGGGAGGGTGAATTTCTCTCTGCAACGACACACAAAAATTTTAGATGAAATAGACTAATTATAGACTACAACCGTTCGAAGCCTTTTGCTAAGCCACGCCCCGTCTCTGTCAGGCCACGCCCCCTCTCACTCCGCAGCCATTCTGCAACGACACACAGAAACATTAACCCCTTCCCGCCCAGCGCCGTACATGTACGGCGCAACGGGACGTGACTTACCGCCCAGCGCCGTACATGTACGGCGCGCTGATCGGGCGGGTGCAGGAGCTGCGCCCGCCCGATCAGCGGCGGGGGTCCGGCAGTGCCCAGGTGCCGGACCCCTGGGGAATGCACCAGCATCGGTGAAAACACCGATGCCGGCGCATTAACCCTTCATGTGCCGCGGTCAGCGCTGACCGCGGCACATGAGGTGTGCCGCATGTTCAGGATGCCGAGCGGGGGGGCCATCGGGTCCCCGCGCTGCTGTGACGGGGACCCGATGGCTTGGATGGCAGCCCAATGCCTTCCTTAGGCATCGTGGCTGCCATCCCTGCGAGCCTGTGCGATCCAGCCCCCTGGATCGCACAGGAAGCAGGCTGTAAGTGTATTACTGTGAGTAATACACTTACAGCCAATGCATTACAATACAAAGTATTGTAATGCATTGTGAAGGGGATCAGAACCCCCAAAAGTTAAAAAAAGAAGTGTAAAAAGTTGAAAAAAATGTTAAAAAATAAAGTTAAAAAAATAATAATAAAAGTTTCAAGTAAAAAAAAAGAAAAACGCCATTTTCCCCCCAATAAAGTAAAAAAAATTGTTAAAAAAAGAAAAAGTAGACATATTAGGTATTGCCGCGTCCGTATCGACCGGCTCTATAAAAATATCACATAATCCATCCCGCCAGGTGAACACAGTAAAAAATAAAAAATAAAAACAGTGCCAAAACAGCCATTTTTTGGTCACATTCCCCCATAAAAAGTGTAATACTACGCGATCAAAAAGGCGATACCCTACCTGAGACAATCGCCCGAAAACTGAAAAAAATATGGCTCTTTGAAAATGGCAACACAAAATAATGATTTTATTCTGTTCAAAAAATAAATCCAATGTGTAAAACTATCCAAAAATAAAAAAGTTAGACATATTTGGTATCCCCACGTCCATAACAACCTGCTCTATAAAAATATTACATGAGATGGCCCCCCAGGTGAATGCTGCAAAAAAAAAAAAAACCTATGCCAAAACAACCATTTTTTTCCCTCTTGCTTCACAAAAAGTGTAATAGCAGGCGATCAAAAAGGCGTATTTACCCCAAAATGGTACCAATCAAACCGTCATCTTGTCCCGCAAAAACGATACCCTACCTGAGACAATCGCCCGAAAACTGAAAAAAATATGGCTCTCTGAAAATGGCAACGCAAAAAAAAGATTTTATTCTGTACAAAAGTAAATCTAATGTGTAAAACTTTCCAAAAATAAAAATGTTAGACATATTGGGTATCTCCGCGTCCGTAACAACCTGCTGTATAAAAATATCACATGATTTGCCCCCCTTGGTGAATGCAGTAAAACAAAATTTTTAAAAACCATGCCAAAACAGCTATTTTTTTTCACCTTGACTCACAAAAAGTGTAATACCAAGTGATCAAAAAGTGTTATGTACCCCAAAATGGTACCAATGAAAACATCAGCTCATCCCGCAAAAAATGAGCCCCACATAAGACAATAACTCTAAATAAAAAAAAACGTGGCTCCCGCAAACCATTCCAACAAAATCTGTGTTGTAAAATTCATATGGCGCTCCTTCTGTTTTGAGTCCTGCCATGTGCCCCCACAGCAGTTTACCACCACATATGGGGTGTTTCCACATTCAGGAGAAAATGGGTAACTAATTATGGGGTGCTTTTCTCCTGTTACCCCTTATGAAAATACAAAAAATTTGGGGCTAAAGCAACATTTTATTGGAAGAAATAAAATTTTTCATTTTCACAGCCAAGTGTTTCCAAATTCCGTAAAACACTTAGGGGTCAAAGTGGCCAGTACCCCCTTAATATATTCGTTGAAGGGTGTAGTTTCCAAAATGGGGTCACTTTTTGAGGGTTTCCACTGTAGGGGTACGTCAGGGTCTCTCAATTACAAAATGGTGCCTAAAAACTATTCTAGCAAAATCTGCCTCCAAAATCCATATGGCGCTCCTTTCCTTTTGACCACTGCCACAAACCCATAGAGACGTTTACCACCACATATGGGGTATTTCTGTAAACTGCAGGATCAGAGCAATGTATATTGAGGTTTAGTTTGCTGTTAACCCTTACTGTGTTGCAAGAAAAAAATTATTAACATGAATAATCTACCAAAAAAGTGAAATTTTGAAAATTCACCTCCATTTTCCACTAATTCTTGTGGAACACCTCAAGGGTTAACAAAGTTTGTAACAGCAGTTTTTTATAATTGGAGGGGTGTAGTTTCTAAAATGGGGTCATTTATGGGGGGTTTCATTATGTAAGCCCCTCAAAATCACTTTATATCTGAATTGGTGCTTAAAAAAATGGTTTTGGAAAATGTGGTGAAAATTTGAAAAATGGCTTCTAAACTTCAAAGCCCTCTAACGTCCTGAAAAAGTAAAATGACATTTATAAAATGATGCCAACATAAAGTAGACATATGGGGAATGTAAAATAATGACTATTTTTGGAGGTATTACGGTGTATTTTGAAAGTAGAGAAATTGAAATTTGGAAATTTGGAAATTTTTCCAAATTTTTGGTAAATTTGGTATTTTTTTATAAATAAAAATGAAATATTTTGCCAAAAATTTACTACTGTCGTGAAGCACAATATGTGACGAGAAAACAATCTCAGAATGGCCTTGATAAGTAAAAGCGTTCCAAAGTTATTACCACATAAAGTGACACATGTCAGATTTGCAAAAAATGGCCTGGGCAGGAAGGTGAAAACAGGCCCGGGGCTGAAGGGGTTAAATGAAATAGATTAAATGCACCTATGTGAAGCGCTTTGTTAAGCCACGCCCGGACTCTGTAAGGCCACGCCCCCTCCCACTCAGGGATCGGTGGGAGGTTGACTTTCTTTCTGCAACGACACACAGAAACATTAAATGAAATAGATTAAATACACCCATGTGAAGCGTCTTGCTAATCCACGCCTCCGACTCTGTCAGGTTACGCCCCCTCCCACTCCGCAGCCAATGGGGATTGAAAAAATAAAGGTAAAAATAAACTTCTGTCAGCTGCAGGGGTGGGAGGGTGAATTTCTCTCTGCAACGACACACAAAAATTTTAGATAAAATAGACTAATTATAGACTACAACTGTTCGAATC
Source organism: Rhinella marina (assembly GCA_900303285.1). NCBI lineage: Eukaryota > Metazoa > Chordata > Amphibia > Anura > Bufonidae > Rhinella > Rhinella marina. Next base: position 520,147 of record ONZH01027575.1, read on the forward strand.
GTCTTGCTAAGTCACGCCCCCAACTCTGTCAGACCACGCCCCCTCTCACTCTGCAGCCATTCTGCAACGACACACAGAAACATTAAATGAAATAGATTAAATCACCTATGCGAAGCGCTTTGTTAAGCCACGCCCCCAACTGTGTCAGGTCACGCCCCCTCCTACTCCGCAGCCAACAGGGATTGAAAAAATGAAGGGAAAAATAAACTTCTGTCAGCTGCAGGGGTGGGAGGGTGAATTTCTCTCTGCAATGACACACAAAAATCATAGATGAAATTGACTAATTTTAGACTACGACCATTCAGTACTAATAAAAGATGATTTTTTCCACTTCTACCCATTGCGGGTCCCCATAAATTACCATGTCATCGACCTGTAATTCATGCCACTCTGACCCCCGCCCCAGATCTCGCGAAACCACGCTCCGACTCTGTAAGGCAAGGCCCCTCCCACTCCGCAGCCAACGGGGATTGAAAAAATGAAGGTAAAAATCAACTTCTGTCAGCTGCAGGGGCGGGAGGGAGGTTGGATTTCTTTCTGCAACAACATACAGAAACATTAAATGAAATAGATTAAATATACCCGTGCAAAGCAATGTTTTCTTCCACTGTTACCCATGGCGTGTCCTCATAAATTACCATGGCATCGACCTGTAATTCTGGCCACCATCAAAAGAAGGACTTAAAACCCTGCCCTAGGTCTTTCAATGTCACGCCCCCGACTCAGTCAGGCCATGACCCCTCCCACTCCGCAGCCAATGGAGATTGAACAATTGAAGGTAAAAATCAACATCTGTCAGCTGCAGGGATGGGAGGGAGGATGACTTTCTCTCTGCAACGACACACAGAAACATTAAATGAAATAGATTAAATATACCCGCGCAAAGCAATGTTTTCTTCCACTGCTACCCATTGTGTTTCTTCAAATTACCATGGCATTAACCTATAATTCAGGCCACCCTGAAATGAAGGACTTAACCCCCCCCCCGTGTCCCATTAAACCACACCCCCTCCCACTGCGCAGCCAATAGGGATTGAAAAAATGAAGGTAAAAATCACCTCCTGTCAGCTGCATTGACTTTCTCTCTGCAACGACACACAGAAACATTAAATAAATAGATGAAATATACCCAGGCGAAGCTGGGTCTTTCTGCTAGTTATTTATATAACGTAACCAGTAATTTGCTTTTTAAGTGTAGAAAACAAGTACTTTACAGGGTAGGTCTATAGGCTACAGGTAAATCTTCTGCCTAACCATACAGAAGGTCTTGGGTTTAAATATCAATAATCACTTGTAAATGTGTTTCTTCATTTCATTTTTTCCCCATAATAAAAATTAATAGAAGATAAAATCTAATGTGTAGGACAAAATGGCCTGATACAAAAAAGGGTTCTGAATGTGAGAAGAGCTAGAGAGTATGATGGGAGTCCACACAGTTTGCCTGTATAGGGACCTAAAATTCCTGATGGTAGAAGTATGGGTCAGAGGACCAGGGCAGAAAGTGCATTTCATTAATTTCACATCTATTAAGTACAAAATTAAAAGGAATCAGTCAGCAGTTTTGACCATGCTAAACTGCTGACAGCAGCAGATAGGGGCTGAGACGAACAGGACAAATATACCTTTGGTGGAGCTTTTATCATCAGGAGTAGTATGAATATGAACTTTTATTCTGCAACAAGCTGCTTCACAGGCTATCCCTTCTGTGCTGACCAACAGAGCAGAGGGTAGGGAATGTAAGGCAGGTTAATACAGAGAGCACTTCACAGTGAATCTGCTCCCCAGTGCACTTAAAGGGGTTGTACCATCTGGACATTTATGGCATATCCACAGAATATGACATAGGTGCAGGTCCCTCAGACCCAGCTGTCTCCTTATCACATGTCGCAGTGAAAGGAGCGCAGGCCATGCATGTGTGGCTCTCTCCATTCACTGCTATAAGACTTCCAAAAACCGACAAGTATGTGCCCACCAATAGGTGCAGGTCTCCTTAAAGTGTGCTACAGTGAAGCAAAGCACTACTGGGTCCCATTCTTGAGACAGGAGTGGGCCCCAGAACTGGGATCCACTACTACTGGACAGTTATTATGTGTCCTGTAGATATCCTCTGGGTCCTCAAAGAAAGAAATCACAATGCATAGTATTGTATGGTGGTAATTTTTTTTTTTTGGCAGGGAAGATTATAATACATTGTAGTATTATTTTGAAACTAAGCTGCAGCATTATTTGGCCTAAGGGAATTTTATTTGGATACTGCATGTTATATGGGCACAGTATTGTGGTATTAAGTATGTAATGTATGGCAGTATTCTCGTACAACAGTATTCTCGTACTTATGAAAAGACTGCCCGACCTGTAGAGGCTGTTCTACATTGCTTATTACCTAAGCCCTCATTTTCTACAGAAAACGCAGCCTTAAGCCTAATTCACATTTCCGTGGAACACGGTCCGGGACGAACCGTGAAATCCCGGACCGTGCTCCTTCTGAGGACGGGAGCGCACGGCGTCATTGGTTGCTATGACGCCGTGCGCTTCCTGAGGCTGCCGCTGTACAGTGATATACTTGTATCCAGTGCCAGTGGAAACAGCCATTATAATTGTTGACAGAGAAGCCCTAACAGGTGAGCTGGGCTCCTATAACGCAGAGTGAAGTTATGCCCCTTTGACACGAGCGGGAGACTCGCATGTCTCCCGCAACGCATCTACAGGGCTGGACTCGGCAGTGACAGGAATCGCATAGCATTATATGCGATCCCAGTCAGTGCCGGAGTCCAGCCCTGTAGATGCGTTGCGGGAGACATGCGAGTCTCCCGCTCGTGTGAAAGGGGCATTAGAGTTTCCAATATGAGAGTCTGCAGCCAGTTCTTAGCAAAAAAAATAAAATAAATAAATCATCAGAGCAAGACTCAGGAGTAGAAGCAAAGAATTATGGGAGATTTCACCTCGGAATCCTGTAGAGTTGTGAATGCAGCTTTGAAGTATTATGCCTCATTCACATGTCAGTGTTCGGTCAGTGATTTCTATCAGTGATTGTGAGCCAAAACCAGGAGTGTCTCGAAACGCAGAACAGGTGCAGATCTTTCCCTTATACCTTAGGTCTGTGTAGGCTTCACTCCTGGTTTTGGCTCACAATCACTGATGGAAATCACTGACCGAACACTGACGTGTGGATGAGTCTTTACACAGGCTGCAACTCAGGTTCAGTATAAGAAAAAGTAATGAAACTTTTCATATGTAAAGTTGGAAGAAGTATAAGTGTGGAAATAGTAAAAAAAAAAAAGTTGAACATAACCAGTGAATTAAATCCAAAGAACACAGGAAAAAGTCTGTAGTGAGGAAGTGTGTTCCCTGTCATGCAACTGACCCCATTAGTTTAGATTCAGAAATGCATATTACAGTTATATGACAGGACAGATTCTTAAAGGAATGGTTGTCAGCTTAAAAAAAAAAAAAGTATGGCACTGGTTTATGGCTTTACACACAGATTTAAAGAACTGACACGTAATCGCAGCATCCAATCACAGCATTGCTACAGAGGCACAAACAGAGACTGGCGGGGGTAGGGGGGGGGGATGTAAGAAACCACAGGAACATCAGCACTATTATTCTGATTCATTTCATGTCTCTGGCACACAAATAGCTTGTAAGTAACAAAAGATATATATTATCCTTAGAATTACAGACAATAAGGGCTGTGTTACACTGGCCGAAGGAAAGCTCGATCATCGCTAACAGGCGTTTGTAGGAATATTTGCTAGCGATGTTCAGCCTACATAAAGGTGTCGCCGATTACCCGATGAACAAGCAAACACTCATTCATCGGGTAATCGCATGTTTTATGCATTCATAAAAATCATCATTTGCCGGTTTCGCAGATCATTTCCTTTCTGAAAATCGTCAGCCTCATCTGCCAGTCTAAGGGTTCATGCCCATGAGCGGACTGGTTCAGCATCCATATTGCGGACTATAAATGGCCGTTCTGCAATATACGGTCACTGTCCGCGTGCGGATGCGGACCAGTTGACATGAATGAGTCCACAATCCGCTACATATGACTGAAGATAGGACTTCACCTATCTATTGCGGAATGAAGGCACCGATTGGAAGCCCACGTAAGCACTACGAAGCACTTACGTCGGCTTCTCATCTGTTCCTCTGCAATGCAAAAAGATAGAACATGTTCTACCTTTGGCCGTATGTTGCGGATTACGGACCCATTCAAGTCAATGGGTCAACATCAGTAAACGTCTTTCACACGATCAGTACCCGTGTATTGCGGACCCCAATTTACGGTCCTAAGATGGGAACGGGGCCCTTACCCTCGTGGGCATGAGTCCTTATACAGCCCTTAGATAGTACTATTTTGTTAGACGGGTCACCCTGACAATAATCTAATCATAGAGTACAGAAGCGTAGGTAAAGACTAATGCCTTAGGCCCCCCTTCCCTCAGTACATTGTGTGTCTTCTTATGTGGCACAAGGGTCTTTGGCCCCCTCAGGCTCCTGGGCCTGGTAGCGACTGCTACCTCTGCACCCCCTATAGCTACACCCCGAGCACTTTAACTACTTCATTTTAGCAATCTCAATCACAGTATGTGGACCACCACCAGTTAAAACTTTTGACATGCCAGAAGTTTATTAAAATGATAAGTTTAGTTTAAGTTAGAATTCCTTAATAAGGCATCCGAAAAGTGACACCACTCCATGGAGCAGCCCATGTTTCAATGCAAATCCTGTAACACAATTATAATAGTGCTACTTTGTCTGCAAGGAGTTTATCTGGGTCTATGTTTATAGGGTCAGTTGTATGGAGCTCCACGCACCTCACTGCTTCTCTTTTTTCGATCATATACAGTGCCGTCACTGCTATGTCAATAACAAAACAAATGACAGAAGGCAAACAGAAAAGTTTAGGTTGAATTCACATCATTGTTCAGAAGTCTGTTTGCCCTATACTTATTGTCTGCAGAGGAATGGCCTCCCACTTTTCTTGAAGGGTGGCCCTCAGGTCATGGAGGTTTTGGGGTACAGAGTTACGAGCCTCTACACAGTGACTCATCTGATCCTATAGGTTTTTAATGGGATTCAGATCTGGACTAAGTGCAGGCCACGCCATTTGAGGTCCCCCAGTCTCCAGCAGCCGTTCCCTAATGATGTGACCTCGATGAGCTGGAGCATTGTCCTCCATGAAGATGACATTAGGCCTGTGTTGTTCCTGCAGAGGGACAATGACTGGATTAATGATGTTCTTCTAGTAGTATGGACTTGTCACTGGACCATTCACAAAGTGTCGGGCAGTTCTGTACTGACGAGACACAACGGCCCACACTGTAACACCACCACCACCAAAGGCTCGTCTGGTGACAACAGTGTCTGATGTAGAGCACTCTCCTTGATGTCTCCAACATTGCTGGCGACCATCATTTCTGCTCAGCGTGAATCATCTTTCATCAGTGAACAGCACGGTGGCCCTCGTCCAGTGTAGATGCTCCCTGACCCATGCAAGACGATGACACCTGAGCTTGGTGGTGTGGTCAGGTACCCTTGCAGACCACTCTGATGTAAACAGTTTTGAATGGTCTTATGTGACACTTAAGTTGGACATGTGCATTCAAAAAAAGTTTCGAGAAGGTCACATTAATTTCACCTGTAAAGGTGCATTTTAGGTTCATCCTGAAATTTCACCCACAAGCCAAATATCCCAAACTTTTTGTCAGTAGTTCATTGTCAAATTTGGAAAGTGAAGATTATGCAAAATTATATATCCGTCAGGATCATATATTCCCCTAGTAAAAGGTTAAGGTCGTGTCAGAACATTTCAGATTATGAATATGGCACCAATTTCAAGAATTGGTTTTATACTTTGTTTATACTTTGTCTTGTTGCGATTCATTTCTGGTTTTGACATTATACGGGGGTTTCCAGCCTAAAAAGGTGGTGGCAATGGGCTCAGAGTAGCTTAAAAACATATAAAAATGAAGCTAGCTCAGTGATCTCCCCACGTTGTTGCTCATCCTGCTACTGTCACAGCGGAAATGTTCTCTCAGCTGAACTAACATTTTGTATGTCAAGATGGGAGCAAGAAGCAGAGAGCAGGTGGGACCAGAGCAGTGTAGAAATGGATGGGGATCAATGAGGTAAGTATAATTTTTTTATGTTTTTAAGCCGCTCAAAGCACACTGCCACCATTTCTCATAATTACAAAAACATCTACAGGATTATTCCAGGATTTTGATATTGATGGCCTAACCTCAGGATAGGCCATCAATATCTGTTCAGCAGGGGTTCAACATCCTGCACCCCTGCTGATCAGCTGAGTAGCTCCAGAAGTCAGAGGTGGAATTACACAGCTGGTAACTGCAGCACTGGTCCCATTGAAGGTAATGGGAGCACTGTAGTTACCAGTTATGTCCAATATGGAGATGTGTAATACTGTCGTCAGAGCTACTATGAAACAAGTGAATGCCATGGGTACAGGACATAAATTGTTGGACTATTAGGCCGCCTGCACGTGCAGGTGAATGCACATAAGATCACCATGAATTTCAGTGTGTGCGTTTCTGCAACATATCCACACCAAAATCCGTAATTTCTAACAGCGTTTTTTGGTGCACCTTTGATGCAGTTTTGCCACAGATCTCATCCTTTATTGGAAAAGGGTGAAATTCACAGCTAAAACCGCACACATAATTTACATGCTGCAGATTTGGAAACCAGCACGGCAGGTCAATTTCTGCACAGAAAATAATCTGTAAAGTGTAATCTCATACACCTTGCTGGTGCTGTACTACACTGCGTTTTTTCCGAATGAAAAAACTGCACATATTCTGCATATTCTGTGTGCATGTGGCCTTAGGGTGCACTACACTCTGTGGATTTTGTTGCAGAAACGTTTGTGAATGAAAATCAGTTTCATTCACCTTAGGCCTCATGCACACGAACGTGTGCCGGCCGTGCCCGTGCTGCGGGCCGCATACGGCGGGTCTGCAATAAACGGGCACCGGCTGTGTGCAGCCCGCATCACGGATCGCGGACCCATTCACTTCAATAGGTCCGCAATCCAGGAGATGCGGAGCGGAGGCATGGATCAGAACACGACGGAAGCAACACGGTGTGCTTCCGTGGCGTTTCTGGCCGTGCCTCTGCACCGCAAAAAAGTAGCGCAAGCACTACTTTTTTGCAGTGCGGACCCTCGGATGCGGATTGCGGACCTCGTTCAAGTGAATGGGTCCGCGATTTGCATGCGGTGGCCCCACGGTCAGTGCCCGTGCATTGTGGACCGCAGTTTGCAGCACGGGCAAGGCCGGCACACGTTCGTGTGCATGAGGCCTTAATGAGACTTCCAGAAATCCAAGTGCTGGCTGCCCCATTCAAATAAATGGAACTAAGGCTTCATTCACACGTCCGTATGTGTTTTCCGTTCCGTTCTTGCGGATCTGGGTCCGTCCATGTTTCCGTTTTTTTGCGGATCCATTGTAACGATGCCTATCCTTGTCAGCAAAACGGACAAGAATAGGACATGTTCTATCTTTTTTGCGGAACGGAAATACGGACATACGAAAACGGAATGCATACGGAGTAACTTCCGTTTTTTCTGCTGACCCATTGAAATGAATAGTTACGCATACGGTCCGCAAAAAAAACGGAACGGACAAGGAAACAAAATACGGACGTGTGAATGAAGCCTAATTGTTAGTCATGGAAACTTCTGCAACTAAATCTGCACCAGGTACAGCCCAGTTAAAGCATAAAATAAGTGCATTTTTGAGCCCCCCTTAGAGTGGCTGGTCACATATGTGTTCTGCCGCTCAGTTAATTTCTATGCAAGATAGACAAGAGCTGTACTCCACTATCTAAGGTGCTCCCATAGAAATGAATGGAGCAGAGGTGCACATTTCCAACTTCTCGCTCTGACCTTTTAAGGGATCCTCTATGGGGTGTGGGGCTCTCTGTTCTAGTGATCAAAGGGGGTCCCAGCAGTAGAACCCCACTGATCTAATGGTGATATCGACTAGATAGAGGGGTAACTGGAATACCCCTGTAATGTATCAAGACTGTATCATGATAATGTATCAGATGTAAAAAGTACTAAAAAAAAAAACACAAGAAGATAAAAACCACTACATGAGCAGAAACACACTGAATCATCCAGTAAGAGCACGGATGTGTTTACACTACTTCACAGGAAGTGTAGGTAGAAGTAATCCTGGCTTGTCATTTCAAGAAAAACACCCTGACACTGACTACACACCCTTCTAGCTGAACACCCATTACCTATAAAACCAAAGCTGCAAATACATTTTACTATGCAAACAAATAAAAAATAAAATCTAAACAATTGCAAAGAAACACATGGAGTTACGTAATTTTATTTTATTATTATTTTTATTTTTTTGCAGACATCCAGATCTTGCTTCTGTAGATAAAGCTTTCAATGTCACCTTAAGATTTTTGTCTCCTAATGGAAAGACAGAAGTTCCAGGAAGTCTATAAGGCTACTTTCACACTAGCGTTTTTAAATTCCGGTATTGAGTTCCGTTATAGGGGCTCAATACCGGAAAAAAACGCTTCAGTTTTGTCCCCATTCATTGTCAATGGGGACAAAACTGAACTGAAGACAACGGAATGCTCCTGAAAGCATTCCGTTCCGTCTTCAGACCGGAGAACAAACCGCAGCATGCTGCGGTTTTCTCTCCGGTCCAGGCATCCGCACCAAGACGGATCCGGAATGACCCCCAATGCAAGTCAATGGGGACGGATCCGTTTGGTGTGACACACCAGTAATCCAGATCTGTCCTCCATTGACTTGCAATGGGGGGGTCATTCCGGATCCGGCTACACATATACAGAAATACATACAGACATACATACTCACACATACACACGAACACATACATACTCACATACTCCAAGCAGGGACGCCGGCAGCATGTCTTCACGCGCCTCCTGCGCGCAGCTATGACGTTTCCCCACTGCGTCCAGCAGAGGGCGCTGTGGGGAATCATCATCACTGCGCGCAGGAGGTGCGTGAAGACATGCTGCCGGCGTCCCTGGCTGGAGTATGTAAGTATGTATGTGTTTGTGTGTATGTGTGTATGTATGTTCTCTGTGTCTTGTCCCAATGTCTGTGTCAACATGTGTGGGGCCGGACTGCTGCTCCGGCTCCACACATGTATCAGCGGCAGTACGGATCCGTCGGCACCCTTTAGGTGCCGGATCCGTGCTGCCGCTAGTGTGAAAGAGGCCTTAGATAGCTGGGGCTAAAAGGGGTTGTCTCACTTCAGTAAGTGCCATTTATCATGTAGATAAAGTTAATGCAAGTCACTTACTAATGTATTGTGATTGTCCATATTGCTTCCTTCCATCCATCAGTAGTGATCATGCTTGCACACTATAGGAAAAAGCATCAGCCTCTCTGGTGACCGGGACCATGGGAGCGCACATACGCTGGTGCTTTTACCTATATTGTGCAAGCACAATCACCACTGATGGATTGCAGGGTGGTCTGTAACCATGGAAACAAGCAGTGTATAATGTGATGGAAAAATGAATCCAGCCAGCAAAGGAAGCAATATAGATAATAACAATACATTAGTAAGTGCCTTGTATTAACTTTCTCTACATGATAAATGTCACTTACTGAAGTGAGACAACCCCTTTAAGATCCTACATTAAGTTGACTGTCCCAGGCTCTATATATCTGCTATAGATTTTTTTCAGTTTGCCTTCTGAGGGCTAAAATAGCTTTCTTCATAAATGCACTTAAAGGGGATTGGATAGTACAGACAATTCCTTTAAATATCCTTATAGGGAATAGTGAGATAAAGACATACTGACAGGGAACTTAGATTGTGAGTAGAGATGAGCGAAGTTCTTCAAAATTTGATTTGGCTGCGCCCCCAAATAAAAAAAAAAAAAAAAAATCACTTTGTGACGAATTAGGCTACTTTCACATTAGCGTTTTTGAATTCCGGCATTGAGCTCCGTCATAGGGGCTCAATACCGGAATAAAACGCTTCAGTTTTGTCCCCATTCATTGTCAATGGGGACAAAACTGAACTGAAGAGAACGAAATGCTTCTAGAAGCATTCCGTTCCATCTTCAGACCAGAGAACAAACCGCAGCATACTACGGTTTGCTCTCCGGTCTGGACATCCGCACCATGACGAATCCGGAATGACCCCCAATGCAAGTCAATGGGGACGGATCCGTTTGGTGTGACACAATGGTAAACGGATCTGTCCTCCATTGACTTTCAATGGAGTTCATGACGGATCCGTCTCCCTGCAATTTCCCCTCCCTCCAGAGGTGGCGCTGTGGGTAAACTTACTCTTGTGCGCGCCGTCCTCCTCTTGTTCTGCGCCGTCTTCCTTCTGCTGTCCGGGCCTATGTAAGTATATATGTATGTATGTATGTAAGTATGTGTATGTATGTATGAGACTGTCTGACACGTGTGGGGTTGGAGCATGGTTCCGGCCCCACACGTGCACCTGCGGTAGCATGGATTCGGCGGCACTCTTCATCCGCCGGATCCGTGCTGCCGCTAATGTGAAAGTAGCCTTACACGAAGCAAATTTCTTTGTAAGTAGTGGGTGCAATAACAGGAAGCTCCTGTCATTATACCCCTCAGATGCTACGATCATACATGATCGCGGCACCTGATAGTAAAAATGCAGTGTAAAATTTCAGAAAAAAAGATTAAATCATACTTACCGCCTCCATATGCTTGCGAGGGGGAGGCTGCCATCTTGGTTGAAGATCTGGCTAGAAATCTTACATGGCCCGAGATGACGTCACCACGCATGGGATTTTGGCTGAGATCTTCAATAAAGATGGCAGTGGCCGGCCCTTCGCAAGCAAATGGAGGAGGCAAGTATGATTCTTTTTTGTTTTTTTACACTATTTCAGGTTAAATCCCTGATTCCCTACCACAAAGCACGAGGAAATTCCGCTTGGCAGTGAATCGAATTCCACTTCATCGGATTCGATTCGCTCAACACTAATTGTGAGCACCATTGGGGACAGCTTGATGATAATGTCTGTAAAGCGCTGGGGAATACGATACGATACACTTTATTGATCCTGAGGGAAAGTTCAGCGCTATATAAATGCTATAAGAATATAATATAAGTATATAAGAATATGTCAATGCTATATAAGTATTATAAGAATATAATATAAGTGCTATAAGGCCTCTTTCACACGAGCGTGACGGATTAGGTCTGGATGCGTTCAGGAAAACTCGCACCATTTCGCAAGCAAGTTCAGTCAGTTTTCTCTGCGATTGCGTTCAGTTGTTCAGTTTTTTCTGCGCGGGTGCGATGCGTTTTGATGCGTCTTCACGCGCGTGATAAAAAACTGAAGGTTTACAGACAACATTTCTTAGCAAATATCAGTGAAAAACGCATTGTATCCGCACTTGCTTCAGGATACAATGCGTTTTTCACTGAAGCCCCATTCACTTCTATGGGGCCAGGGCTGCGTGAAAAACACAGAATATAGAACATGCTGGGTTTTTCACGCAACACAGAAGTGATGTGTGAAAGAAACCATGTACACAGACACATTGAAATGAATGGGTCAGGATTCAATGCGGGTGCTATGTGTTCACGTCACGCATCGCACCCGGACAGAAAACTCGCTTGTGTGAAAGGGGCCTAAGAATATAATATAAGTATATAAGAATATGTCAGCGCTATAAGAATATGTCAGCGCTATAAGAATATAATATAAGTATATAAGAATATGTCAGCGCTATAAGAATATAATATAAGAATATGTCAGCGCTATAAGAATATAATATAAGTATATAAGAATATGTCAGCGCTATAACAATATAATATAAGAATATGTCAGCGCTATAAGAATATAATATAAGAATATGTCAGCGCTATAAGAATATAATATAAGTATATAAGAATATGCGCTATATACGTGCTTTAAATAAATACCCCCTCCCACCCAAAGATGTCAGACACTGCTTTTAATTTCTCATAGTCACCTTTTGACGTCAGAAGTGCCCATTTAAAGTCTGCTGTGCTACTGAATGCACTATTGTTTTGAGAGAGGCTGGTTACAGTGTTTCTAATACGATGACTTACAAAAGAGATTTAGAAAATTATCTGCCCCCGCCCCATTTATTACAACTTTATCTTACATATCTCCGGTGCACAGATGTTGTCCCTGCATTCAAATCCATATGCATGACAACCACGCCGATTATGAAATACAATTATCAAAATCACAGTACTGTAGGTATAAATAAAAAGGGGGTCAGCACTGCCACATAGCACAAAGGCAGCAACATCAGGATCCATTCAGTTAATAAGAGGACTAAATCTATCAGATGAGGTCTGGCCAGTTTTAATGCACAAATGCAGCTTTATAATCACCTAACACAAGACAGCAACAACACCAGCAAAAACAGCAACACAAAAAGCTACAATGTAACTGTTAACCATTCAATCACGATACAGCAGAGTGGACTATGAAGGAAGCAGCCATACTCATAGCAAGCACAAAGGGCTATACAGTGATATGTAAAAAAAAACCACAATGACCAGGAAACAGGTGGCAGAGGCTCAGGGGACAGGTACCTGCCTGCAAAAGTGTGGACACCCTGTTCTGCAATATATACTGTAGTGTAAACACCTGCTGTGTAACAATCAAAGGGGCCTGGGACTTACCTGCTCTTGCTGGAGGGAGTCAGGCTGCAGTGGGGAAGAAGGAATCCAGGTTCCTGTGTCCACAATGCAGAAAAGAGAGAGTGACAGTGAGAGATCAGAAACTTTCACAGGAACAGCTGCAGCAAGGTCTAAGGGAGAGGCAGGCAGCTCTTAAAGGGACCTCGCTCCAATTTCTCTCAACAAAGAACTGCAACAGTGTCCTGCTACATGCTACAGATACTAAAGGCTCATGCACATTAATGTATTGTTTTCCGTTTCCGTGCCATTTTTTTTCCCGCCCCGTATGTGGATCCATTCACTTCAATAGGTCCCCATAAAAAACCTAATTTACTCCATGGGCATTCTGGTTCCGTATGTCCGCATGGCCATTCGCAAAAAGTAGTAGAACATGTCCTATTATTATCTATTATGGGTCGGAAATTCCCTTCTGCAAAATGTGGAATGCACACGCCAGTATCTGTGCTTTGCGGATCCGCAAATTGCAGACTGCGAAAAAGGCAACAATCGTGTACATGAGCCCTTAAAGTAAAACAAAATCAGGTGCACTAAAAAGCATTTTAGGAACAGGGCAAATATGTGTCATTACCATATAGGAAAATATTTGCAGAAAGTGCTTAGCTGTTTATTGTTTTGGTTTCTATGTAGGATAAAGTGATCACAGTCTGGATTTAAAAATGATATTTGTAAAGTGATGAAAAAGAGGAAAAAAAATTGCATTTGTAAGTAATTCAAATAATTAGGATAAATGAAAATAAAGGGGTATTCCCACCTTCATAGAGGTGTATCCCACTAATGTAACACACATCCCTCTTCAAAATGGGAGATAAGGGTGTGATCTGCGGCATCCCGGTTCTGGCTGAGAAAAGCCTGCCGGAATTCTCTGGATCTGCCATAGCCAGATAGTGCTGCACAACACTGGACCCCATAGACTATAATGGGATCTGGTCGCTTTCCGGGATGTGTTTCAAGACCACTGCATGCAGGGTGCACCTAACCTTTTTGCTGCCTGAGGCAAAAACTGAAACGGCGCCCTTCCCCCCCAATGCCAATTTCTTAACCTAACCCCTTTACCACAATGAAAGTGCTCATTGCCCATGGCCCTTCCCCTCTCTTACCCCTACCTGGTGCTGCCTGAGGCGATTGCCTCACCTGGCCTCATTGGTGGTGCCCCCCTGGCTGCATGCAAAGTTTTTTGTCCGGGTAAAAGCTGGCACATTTTTTTTACACATTTCTGCACTTTTGTTTTGGTGTACTCTTGCAGAAAAACACAAGCTCCAGAAGATGTTACTTGAAAATCTGAGGGGAAAATGAAACATGGGACACGCATGGATTTTTTTACAACTGTAATTTTTTTTCAATCAAGGTTTTTTCATCATTGCCCCTTCGAAATAATTATTTCCACACAGTTCCCTGCACCCAACAAGTAATGTAAACATAGTGTCCCCAAAATAATTGTACTAAGTTGGTACTGTGCCAGGTTGCCCCCCACAGCAATAGTGCTCCCAAAAGTCCCAATACTTATAATTCTCTGTCAGAGGGCACTTAGTATTAACAGTGTCCCCAATAGTAATAATGTCCCCCATTGTGTCTCAGAAGTAATAATAACTATAGTGCCCATAGTAGTAATCATGTTCCCCATAGTCTCACAGAGGTAACAAAGCCCACCATAATGCCCGCAGTAGTAATAATTCCCTTTATAATGTGTGCCAGTTAAAAAAATGCCCCCTAATGGCTTAGTACACCCCCCCTCCTTATAATGTCTGCCAGTACAAAAATGCCCCCTTATAATAAGTGCTAGTATAAAAAATACTACCATGTAATGTAAAATGCCCCTATGATGTGTGCCAGCAGAAAAATATCCCTTATAATGTGTGCCATTAGAAAAAAATACCCCCTTGTAATGTGTGCCAGTACAAAACTACCCACCTATGTGTGCCAGTATAAAAATGCCCCCTTATAATATGTGCCAGTGCAAAAATACTCCCTTTAATGCCCCCAGTACAACCAATGTCTCCATAGTGCTCCCCCCACCTTATAATGTGTGCCAATGGGCTTCTTCCGGTCTGTTTCCTGAGCTAGATTTTGCCCAGCTCAGCCGGCACGATAATGATGACATCATCGTGCCACCTGTGCCGGCCTTTTATAGGCAATAGGCACTAGGCCTGAATCCTATCAGAGGGAACATTGGGACAGGGAGATATTGATCCTGTGCCCCGCTGCAGCATTTCACTGTATCAACTTCCTGAGGACCTGGTGCTACCTTCTCTAAGTCTCTATGAAATCAGAGGGTCACTTTAAAAATAGTGGGGCAGATTTACAAGTATAGATGGCATAGAATTAGATAGCCTGTCTAGACCGGCACCAGATTTATCACAGTGGCTTAGGCTGGTGCAGGGATAGACACTTGGTAAGTTGAGAGGAGGCCGCAGTGATCTGGTGAGCACCATGGCCTTTTCAAACAGCTTATCGGCAGAGTCGGACCCCCACCAATCACAAACTGATGACCTATCCAGAGTAACAAAGACTTGGAAAACCCAGTTAAGTCCCACCCCTTTTTGACTAGGCGCAGAAACTTTCTTAAACCCTGGATGAGTCAAATTTTAGATGCACACCTCTTTGTAAATGTGAGCCAGTGTGTGAACTACGGGGGGTATCACACCAGAGAAGTACATTGTTGGTAAGAATCAGAAGTGATGTGTAGATAAAGTGCATTTTGCACATGTACGTCTACATTTAATTTGTGTAATAATTTACTAGCCCACCTTATTAATCATGCTAATGGATGCTTCATCTCCTGGTTACAGATAATTCTGCACCTAGATACAAATGAAATGATGGAAGTATGGATGGTAATGAGACATGAATGTGCAGGTGTTGCTCATAATTGTTGCTCTGGGTTTTCTTCTTGTTTAATTAATTGTCTACGGGCACTTAAGCAGAAATAAGTACATTCCATGATGACATAAAATGACATCAAAGCAAAATGTACATTCCTGCCAGTACACAAATCAGACTTTCCTCTATTCTCCTGTTCTCATGGTTTCAGGCAGGGGCGTAACCATGCGACTGCTATGGGGCCCAGGACCAGAGGGGGCCCAGTCTTAGTTGGGATCATCTCCTCTTCTACTGGAGGTGAAAACTTGGTCAGGACTCTACCCTCTAAAGGAACAACTATTAGCAAATGAGGCAGTGGAAAAATGGCCCAAGTGTCATTGAAAAGGGTTTAGGCAGAAACCCTTCTGTCCTGTGTGGGGGGCCTGGTTTGATCCTTGTTATGGGGCCCTTACTTCTCTATGTACACCACTGGTTTCAGGGGTAGTTCGGTTATCATACACATAGTGCAGCTGTAGTAATTTCAATCAATATTCTTTGGTCCAGCTTTGCCAAAAAGTTTGAGCTGTCACTTTTTGTAAAAGTGGAATAGCATGGAGACTAAAGATCCTCTCTGCTGTCTCTGGAGATCAGTGATATCTTAAGGGAGTGTTCCTTTAATTAAGTATGTCTCCTGGACATTAGCAGATTAGAGTTAGCCATAGACGTCAGTTCTGACTGCCCCATTAACTTGCATGCTTGCCTTGAATAAATAGACAGAAAGACTGGTTTTTGACACATATGTGCAGGGACCTAGGGGGGTGGGGGTGGGGCTGAGATAGAAGAAGGGAAAGTGGTAGGTGTGACATTGAGAGGAGTGATGGTGGCTCATGGTGACTGTCCTCACTCCAACATACTCTTGGACCTTGCAGTGATTGGAGGGCAGGGGCGGACTTGGAACTTAAAGTGGCCCTGGAAAAAATACTAAAAGTGGCCCAGTTTTGTAGTTGGGTCGAAACTGATGGAAGACAGGGCCAGCAATACCATATTGTGGCACATTATATCACCCCAACAGAACCAAATACCACAGTCCATCACAAAATACTGCCAGAAGCACAAAATACATCCCCAATAACTTCCACTGACTGGCCGTGACGAATGCCCAGGTAGCCCCTGGGCATTGGCCCACAGGAAGTAAGGTCTATGGCCAATCTGCCCCGGTTGGAGGGCACACCCTTTCTTCTCTCGGGGCACATCCTGGGGGTTTCTGCCTGATGGTAATTTGGTGCCCTCGATGGTGAACAGTTAGCAGGGTGCAAGGCAGGAGGGCAGATGTAGGGGCCAGCAGGTGAATCGTGAAGTCAATGACCAGACCCATTTGGTGGCAATAACTACAGTCTCTTTTTCATGAATAGATAATGGGAGTAGTTCTTACAGCAGAAAAGGTATGTTACATTGTAGGCGTCTCCCAATAGTTGTGTATAGGCAGTAGCAATGATTGTGGTAATCTTCCCACTAAACATGCTATCCTTCTAATTAACCACAGGTGTTCAATTTAGTTCTCATTTAGTCTTTTTGCACTTCCCAGTTACAGGGTACAGATCTTAGATTTGGATGACCAATCCATCTCAAAGTGTGGTGGGCGCCAAAGCAATATAACCTTTTCACAAGCAGTAAAGTCTTATTGTCATAAACGTGTGCTACCTTTCTATCTGAATTCAGCATAGCATTGATGGCTCTAGACCTTCTGTAAATGTCTGTTTCTGTTCCTCAGGGGTGGACTCTCAGTTAAGTTGTACTCTGGCAGCTTTTTAGTCTCAGGAATGGTGTTAACTGGATGAGGCTTCTCTCACACATGGAAGTCTCACCTCTAATTTTGCTCTTCTAAAACTCATACTAGCCAAGAGGAGAGACCAGCCCATCAGCTGGGAAACTAAGCTACGACTGACAGTTTTAACTGTTTGTTCTCCATACACAACCATTTGGGATGTACAGTGCATGAAGAAATGATTGATTTTAACATTAAGCCCTAATGATCACATTGCTCCATCAGTGATTATTATATCATTTGTAAAATATAAAAACCTGATATATTCTGACAAACCAGTAACAGTCCTTGCACTATCACACCTGGGGTTGACATGACAATGGATAATTTCTCCAGCAGGAGGGTTGATGACTTGACATTTATTTCAATGAAGATCTCCGCGGGGTGTAGAGAACAGGACTCTGTAGGTGGGAAATCTCAGATGAAAGAAGACCAAGATCCAGAGATTACCTTGAGCTCAGCCGTCCTGCAATATGCTATTTTAAGGAGTGGATACTTTGTTATGTTAATCCCTGGAGCCTTCATTGACATTATTACTATACCAATTAAAAGTGAAGTCACTGGAAAATGACTTTCATTTACATTTACTGTCAGTAAATGATCATTTATTTAGTACTTATTGTGTTAGCCATTATGTATATATTATTTTCTACTCCCGGATGTGAAAAATACAAAACCAGAGCATCTAATCAGCGGACCACCAGCATAACTAGTCTTTGCCTGAACAGATTCACAGATTCCATTGCAAAAACCTAAATTTAGGGTGTGGAACAATTTTAAAAAATTGCATTTTCTGTATTCCAGAAAGGCATCTGGCTCACGTTACTTTCTTCATCTTTAGGTCTGATGACCTAAAAAAAGATGAGCGAGGCCTGTAATTGACATCATAGGTAGACCTCAACTATGAGAGACAAAATGAGAAAACAAATCCAGAAAATCACATTGTCTGATTTTTAAAGAATTTATTTGCAAATTATGGTGGAAAATAAGTATTTGGTCAATAACAAAAGTTCATCTCAATACTTTGTTATATATCCTTTGTTGGCAATGACAGAGGTCAAACGTTTTCTGTAAGTCTTCACAAGGTTGGCACACACTGTTGCTGGTATGTTGGCCCATTCCTCCATGCATGGGGCTGTCACTGGGGAACATGGACTTTCAACTCCCTCCAAAGGTTTTCTATGGGTTTGAGATCTGGAGACTGGCTAGGCCACTCCAGGACCTTGAGAAACAACCTCAAAGCATGATGTTG
The DNA here is from genome assembly GCA_900303285.1 of Rhinella marina. Lineage (NCBI taxonomy): Eukaryota > Metazoa > Chordata > Amphibia > Anura > Bufonidae > Rhinella > Rhinella marina. Next base: position 538,724 of record ONZH01027575.1, read on the forward strand.
CCACCCCCATGCTTCACAGTAAGCATGGTGTTCTCCTTCAAATACAACGAGTTGTGTTTCTACCAAACAGTTCTACTTTGGTTTTATCTGACCATATAACATTTTCCCAATACTCTTCTGGAACACCCAAATGCTCTCTAGAAAACTTCATACGGGCCCGGATATGTACTGGCTTAAGCAGGGGGACACGTCTGGCACTGTAGGATCTGAGTCCCTGTTGGCGTCATGCGTTACTGACGGTAGCCTTTGTTACGTTGGTCCTAGCTTTCTGCAGGTCATTCACTAGGTCCCCCTGTGTGGTTCTGGGATTTTTGCTCACAGTTCTTGTGATCATTTTGACCCCACGGGGTGAGATCTTGCGTGGAGACCCTGATGGAGGGAGATTATCAGTGGTCTTGTATGTCTTCCATTTACTAATTATTGCTCCCACAGTTGATTTCTTCACACCAAGCTGCTTGCCTATTGCAGATTCAGTCTTTCCAGCCTGGTGCAGGTCTACAATTTTGTTTCTGGTGTCCTTCGACAGCTCTTTGGTCTTCACAATAGTGGAGTTTGGAGTGTGACTGTTTAAGATTGTGGACAGGTGTCTTTTATACTGATAACAAACAGGAGCCATTACTACAGGTAATGAGTGGAGGACAGAGGGGCCTCTTAAAGAAGAAGTTACAGAAATCTTGCTTGTTTGTAGGTGACCAAATACTTATTTTCCACCATAATTAGCAAATAAATTCTATAAAAATCAGACAATGTGATTTTCTGGATTTGTTTTCTCATTTTGTCTCTCATAGTTGAGGTCTACCTTGATGTCAATTACAGGCCGACCTCATCTTTTTGAGTGGGAGAACTTGCACAATTGGTGGCTGACTAAATACTTTTTTCCCCACTGTAGTTTGACTGCTTTGGATATTTTCCACTTTGTAAGGTTGACTTTGGTCCATGGGTTCTGTTTATATAGTACATATATTGCTACTGTTTAAAAACTGTTTATCCACTTTCACATGCATGGACACTTGTTCCTTACTAGAGGACCTTCACACAGCATTGTGACGCAACATGCTGCCTATAGTAATGATCAAGTGTCCCTGTGTATGCAAGTTGATGGGGGTTCTACGGGAATTAATAAAATGAAAATACTTGAATATTCATTATATATTTCCAAATACCTTTCATTAGTTATAATGACTCATTTTGTCGAGTGAGCAATCATTAGAAGAAATAAAATGGCCGCAGTCCAGGACAGACTTTGGTAATATGGGGCTGTGCTAATGGAGATTACAAACAAGAGCTGCTGCCCATTACTCACATCCCCACCTCCTCTCCGTACTTCATGTCTCCTCATAAACTCCATTCCCACAGAGATTCAGCTAAAGATCTTATCATCTGTATTCAGGATCATAATCCCTGACAAGCAGAGCAGAGAGGAGGATGAGGCAGCTCTTTACCTCAGTGTTGTGTAGTAACTTGTCCTCCTGTGTGATTAGGACATGTTTTGTGAGTACTGGTAGGACGGCGGCCATTTTATTTCTTCTAATTATTGCTTCCCAGACAAAATGAGCCATTATAAATAATGAAAGGTATTTGGCAATATATTTATAATAAAGTTGTATTTAGATATTTTCATTTTCTTAATTCCTGGAGAACCCCTTTAACCCCTGAATGGCCCTTTTTCTTACCCAGTATACCTGTTTTTAATGGCTGCTGGACTGGTGAACTCCTGTCTAAATGGCCATTAAAAAACAGGCCCATTTATTTCAGTTGGGAAATGGCCAAAAATAGGACATGTCCTATATTTCGATGGCTGCTTTTCACTGGCCCTTAAAAAATGTCCGTGTGAAGAGCCCATACAAGTGGAGATTGGTCGGCATACCACTTCAATTAATATAACTGTGCTCAGTGATGGGGCTAGGCCCTGGTATGACTTGGCAAATCACGGTACTCAAAAATAAAAAATTATCTTTGCAAAAGTTTTTTTTTATTCCATCCTTGGAGTACATATATTATTAGTGACCAACGTTTCAGTCCCTCACGGACCTTGTTCACGGCCTAAACATAAAACATACGGATTACTATATAAGTCACAAAGGACTACATAGACAAAATTAGTAAAATAACATATTTTGTGAATACATTGGACACATGGTGTGAATATGTTAGAAACATTCATAGAGCTAGACTAATATAATCACTAATCATTATTAGTTAGGCAGAAGACAACACAATACAAAAGAACAAAAAAAAAAGCTGGCTCTGAAAACGGCCATGTGACGGACGTTACAAAAATGGTCTTCATACGGCTGTTGTTAACTGTTATGTGAAAGTAAAGCAATCACAGAATAAGTCAGTGCATCCTGCGTGGTAGAAGAAAAACGCAGGTGCACAGTCACAATTGAAGGGAAAGTCAGGCATAGTAGCATTCTTCAAACTAACTGTGCATGATCTACATACAAATTAATACCTCATCTAATATGCAATCAGAGGTTCTTAGCAGATATATTTTTTGATCAAAAACTATCTGGGCCCATCCACCAGCAGCAAGGTGACCTCGATATCGATGGGCACCTAGCTGTAAACCTATTTCTATTCTGTTCAGGGGAGCTGAACCCATAAAAACACTGGCTTATTACCTCTCAGGTTGAGCAGACGATGACCTGTTGCGTCACTCCGTGCCTTCTATCTTCATTCAGCAGGACCTGAGATGATGTCGCCATCATGGCAGGTCCTTTGGCAGGTCATGCTGTAAGAAGAAAGAAGAGGACACTGGCGGCGCGATCAAGTGGATGAGGTGAGTTTTTTTTTAATTATTTTAACCCCTCAATGCACATTTTATTTAGCATTCACTCTAAAGAATGCTATTATTTTCCGTTATAACCATGTTATAACTGAAAATAATAAAGTGACGTTCGGGTCCCCATTAACTTTAATGGCGTCCGGGTTCGGGATAAAGTTCGGGTCAAGTTTGGGTCCCGAACCTGAACTTTGCCCTGAAGTTCGGATGAACCCGGTGAACCCGAACTTCCATGGGTTCACTCATCCCTAATATCAATCAACATGGAGGCCACCACACCTTCTGATGTATTCTGCACAACTATCAGAACGATTACAGAATAAATCAGTGCATCCTACACGGTAGAACAAAAGTGCAGATGCACAGTAACAACTAAAGGGGTAATAGAGGTAATAATGGTAGCAGCCATTGTTTTCATGGGTTTAGCTCTCCTTGAAAGTAGCCCACTTATGGAATAGAAATAGGTTTAGAGTTAGTACCCATCTGTATCGAGGTCACCTTGCTGCTGGTCGATGGGTCCAGATACTTTTTGATCAAGAACCTCTGATTGCATATTAGATGAGGTATTAGTTTGTATATAGATCATACACAGTTAATTCGAAGAATGCTGTTTGGTGTGAATGTTGCCTAAATGGATGACTGCTCAATGATGGACCAAATGAACATCTGCATGAATGATTGTAAGTAGTGAATGATTACTCATGTGGCCGTTCATTTACATTACTGTCAGCAGCTTACGCCCTGTGTACATGGGCTGACGAACAAGCAATTTTTTTGCACACAAATCTGATCACCTGACAAACAAGCTCATTTGTCGGCTAATCAGGGTATGTTTACCCGCGTCAGTGATCAGATGAAGGAACATTTCTATTAATGTTTATTCCCAGTCATTCAACAGTGTAAAAGGCCTTTTACGGAGCCGATTTTCCTTACATATTCTTATCACACAATCTCTTAGATTCAGGCTTCCGTCACATGGCACACCATGGCTCTTAATTTTTTTATACAGTCTAATACATGGCTGCAATGGTACAACTGTCTATGACATACACAGGACTTTAAGTACTCAAGGCTATCTGTATGTTTTGCCATTTGTATAAAGGTTGACCTCTTATACAACACAGAATGCACTAATACTACTATTATACTACTAGTACTGTGTGGTTCATACTTGATATACGTACAGTTTTATTGTACTGCGTATACTTATTTGGAACAATCATATAAGAATGCACTTGGAATTGTTAGTTTATTTGCAGAGCTGAGAATTGTGAGAAGCTGAGAAAGAGCCAAGAAGGAACTCCTGCCTTTCTGCGTCATACGACTGTTTGTGTAACCTGGATATAACACAGTTTGGTTTTTCACCTTTAACTATATCTAATGCAGAGCTACATGAGACTGGTTTGAGTCAGGGACAGAAAGATTTGATACTAGCCATGAAGGTCACCAGTAGGGATGAGCGAATCGACTTCGGATGGTACATCCAAAGTCAATTTGCTAAAAACTTTGTTCTAAAACTGTATGGAGATCCCACTCCATACAATATTAGTTGCGCAAGACTTTGTGTAATAACTTCGACAATTAATTATTACTGTAAAAAACCTTGGTACCAAACTTGGGTTCAGTAACAAGGTTTTTTACAGTAATAATTAATTCCTGTAGTTATTACACGAAGTCTCACACAACTTCGCAAAGTAGTAACTTCGGCTTATCAGAGTCAATGGATTAGCCGTCCCCCATGGAGGGCTAATATGGGGGTCTGGAGTGATGTCCTGAAATTTATGGGGGGTCTGATATGAGGATCTGATGAAAAATATATTTTCTTATTTTCCTGCTCTAAAATCAGGGGCGCGTCTTATCATCAGGTGCGTCTTATAAAGCGAAAAATACGGTAATTTCTGCAGACATAGACATTCATATTATAACTTGGTCCGATCATGCTCCTACCTTCATAGTTGTTAGATTTCAATATGCTACTTCACATTTTGCACCATGGAGACTGAATTAATCTATCCTGAATAAAGTAGAATACTAACACCTATTTCACACAGTCTTGATGGAATATTTTGAAATCAATAATAGCCTGGCAGACATATTATCAACACTATGGTGCGCTCCCACAAGGCAATCATGAGGGGCATTTTTCTTAAATATTCTGTCCTAGGAAAAAACTGAAATCAGAAGATAGAGGATCTTATCTGCTAGATTACGTCTATAGAAAATAATAATAAAAAACTCCCCAAAGTAATGTATAGAGATTTTCAGGATACATTCGATTCGCCACAAAGCTGAATTTCCTTGTGCTTCGTGGAAATAGTGTAAAAAAAAAAAAAAAAAAATCATACTTACCTCCTCCATTTGCTTGCGACGGGCCGCCAGCTGCCATCTTGATTGAAGATGTCAGCTGAAATCCCATGCATGGTGACGTATGACATCACCACTCCGGCCGGGGTGATGATGTCATTTTGGGCCGCGTGAGATTTCGCGCCAGATTTTCAAGCAAGATGGCGGCGGCCAGCTAATCGCGAGCAAAGTAAGTATGAATTAATTTTTTTCTGTTAATATTACACTGTTTTTACTCTCAGATGCCGCGATCATGTATGAACACGGCATCTGAGCGTTACAATGATGGAGGACGGCGCTATTGCAGCTACCTGTCATTGTACCTGCTACATACAAAAAATGCGCACCTTGACAAAGTAATTCATCACAAAGCAAATTTTTTGTAACATTCGGCGTAGCAGCCAAATTGAATTTTCCAAAACTTTGCTCATCTCTAGCTATGTACTCTTCCCAATTTAAAAAATATTAGGTGCGAATTATATATGCTGATGCAGTCCAGATTTCAATTTTACTTTCGTAGATCTAAATCCATGTATTATTATAGTGGGGATAAAGCTAACAAATCCCTGGCAAAAAGGATTAAAGCAAAATAAGCCATTTCTAAATGGGTCGGATGGATGAAAAATTATGAAACCTCAAGATATAACCAATGAGTTTGCATCCTACTATTCTGAATTTATAATCATGCCCAAGACAGTGAGACAATTCAACCAAGTGCAGAGATAATTAATGCTTTTCTGAACAAAGTCTCCCTTCCCAAGTTATCATTAGAACATTTGTCCAAATTGAACGCGGATATACACATAGATGAGATCACTCCTCCCTCAAATTGAATAAATTGGCGGGTCCTGATGGACTGACAAATGAATACTATTAAGACCAAAAATAATGGGGAGACAGCACCAATGCCCAAGGTCTTTTAGCGTCAGATGCAAGGCTACCAGTGGTCAGGCTCATCGCTGCTACAATATGTAGAAATAAAAAGGATGTAGCCAGTGTCTTCAATACATAAAAACAAGCAACCTTTCGGCTTATAACAAGCCTTTCTCAAGCCATTGCCCATGCCATGCCATAAGCCGAAACATTGCCTGTAATAAGCAGCTGGCTACACCCTTCTTATTTCTCATGAATACTATAAAACACTCTCCCTTATTTTCACCATGCATTTTCTTGGACATCTAATTCCCAAAGAAATTCTCTCAGCCATGATAGTCACACACAGTCAAACTCAAATTTAAAGATTTTTTTTTCAAACTACAATCTAATAGTAGTATCTAATAGTAGTAGTAGTAGTAGTAGTACAAACTACTATCTAATTAGTGGAGATTTTGCCTGATCTAATAAACAATGACCAAGTGGGGTTTGTGAAAAACAGACAAACATCTGATGGCACTAGAAGATTTGTAGATTTTCTGGACATAGTAGGAACGTCTTCTATGGTCCTATTTTTGAATGCAGAGAAGACATTCAACAAAGTCCATTAGGGGTCTTTGGAGGCTACGTTAATTAAATTTGGATTTAGATAGTTTTTTGAAGGCACTCTTAGCATTATCCTTTTATTGTTGGATAGGTCTTTCAAGTTATGTCTGAAAATATAAAACCAGTACCATATGTATGTGACTTTTTGGTTTATCTTGTCAATTTGATGATGGTATTCCAATAAAAAATATGTTTAAAACAACCCTTTAAAGAGGACCTTTCATGTTTTTTTTTTTACAGTAGCTAAATACCTTAACTTGTAGGGTACCCCCCGCTGATGCTGCCACCTGTGACTGTTCTTCAAAATAGCGCTCCTGCGCCCCCCTGTATTTTTCCCGCTCAGTATGTTAATACTGAGCATCGGTACAGGGAGGAGGAGACGCCTGGGTTTCTCAATGGGCGTCTCCTTCTCCCTGGCTGTGCCGCGATCCAATCAAATCGGAGAGCGTCACAGCCAGGGAGAAAAAAACTCCTTGGCTGTGACGCTCTCCGATGTGATTGGATCGCGGCACAGCCAAGGAGAAGGAGACGCCCATTGAGAAACTCAGCGGGGGGTACCCTATGAGTTAAGGTATTTAGCTACTGTAAAAAAAAAACATGAAAGGTCCTCTTTAATATATTTTATGTGTGGCTCTTTGGTGCCACAGTCAACAGTGTTGCCTCTAGGACATTCTGATTTTTGCCCCCTACACACCCAGCTCATTTGTGGTGATTCAGCATCTTGTCTGACATGTTACTGTAAGTTACCATGTAGCACAGATGTTAAACACATACAACAGAACCTCTGAGTGGAAAAACAAATAGAGGCAAGAATGTAGCAAATGAAAGCGAGCTGTGTGTAAAAAGTGTCACTGGCCGGTTTATCTCTACTTACTAAAAGCAGTGCAGATTATCTCATCTCTTAGGTCCATTTTTAGTAAATGTCTTTGTCACCTGTGCTGAGTGTACCCACAGCAGGTTTGGTTAAAAAAAAAAAGAATTAAAGAGGGAAGGGGGGCGACACACCTGGGTTCCAGCATTTATCAGCTGTTTGATAAGGCACCGGTGCTCATAATAGGGCCAAAGCCTTCCCTTCGCTTTACCTAGGTTGTGTGATGACACGTTCAACGGTCAAGTGGCCTGAGGCTGAGCACAATATCAAGCATAACTACTATACAATGTATGGCGCTCACAGGAGTACCATTGCCTAGTGCCTTCTCAAACAGCTGATCAGCTGGGGCCCAACCGATCAGATACTGATGACTTATCCTGAGTAAAATCTTGGAAAAGCCTTTAAAAGTCGGCATCCGCTCATGAATTTCCCAATTAACAAAGCCCTCCACGGTGCTGCACCCACTACCTCTCCTCTCTTATTTCTGTCTACCACCCTACACGTGCTCTACCCTCTGAAAATGACTTACAACTGACATCCTCCATAATCCATACTTCTCACTCCCATCTCCAAGACTTCTCCCAAGCTGCACCAGTTTTCTGGAACGCCCTACCCCAAACAATTAAGTTTATTCACAACATCCACAATTTTAGGCGTTCCCTAAAAATCATATTTTTAGGGTTGCCTATCACATCCCCTAATCTAACTATTTTCCATTCTCCCCTAAAGGTTACCAACCAGATGTTTTCTTTTTTTGGAGACCTTGTTGCAGAACCTGTGCCTGTCCCTTTAAATACAGCTATAAGGGAAAAGACTATGGGAAACAATGGGGCAGAGAAGGTGCAGAGTGACTCTGTCCGCATACTGGAAATGCATAATGGAAATTTGGGGTCATGTAAGAGATGTGATAATGATGATTACATGCCCTTTTCTTTTCAGGTTGTCGGGGAAGAAGCTTCCCCTGCTGGTAAAAATGTGTATAATGAAGAAAATCTGAATAATGTTGAGAACACACAGCGGAGAGAACCCTCTGTAGGGAATATGCAGGAAAGTGTGGCAGTGTTACAGGGTGTGCCACACATACCAGCTGCACACCAACAGTCTCCACTGTGTTCTATGGTTACTGAGCTTGGATGCAGTGTTCATGAAGGTGCTGTAAACGTAAACCATTCAGGTGCAAGGGAGCCTGAGTGGGTTCAGGACATGAACCTGGATACTGTGGGAATTGTCTCATTTGTGCCCCTAAGGTCAGGAATGAGAGTGACAAAAGTGGTATAGCAAATGGGTATGCTGTGACTGATGGCAGCTCCAAGAGTGGGGTTACCCTGTTAGTTTCTCTGGAAACTGGTGTGGTTGCTGGTAGCAACCAGATGTCCATGGTCAGTAATAACCTGGAGAATAACACCACTAAGACAGATGTCTATGGTAGACAAGGGGGTGTAGTAGAAGTGCCTGACCGACTGCTGGAAGATCAGTATAGCTGCAAACATGAGGATGATTTCTCTCTCTCTACACAGACCCTAGATTTGCTAGAAAAGATACTAGTTGACCTCTTAGAGCGAATAGAGAAGTTTTCAGAAGATCTGAAAGATCTACTGCCTGTTGTCAAGGAGAAGACCAAAGGCTCCAAAGAAACACCGAAAACTGCAGGAGACACAGAGAAAGTGCTTAAAGAGACCTGGAGTGGAAGTCTCTCTGCATTTCCAAAAGAGAACGATGGTATTCCTACATCTGCTGTGGCGGCAGAGAAAAGCAGAAACTGCGTGGTGCAGGGAACCAGCTGTGTCATAGACGTCGCTCATCTAGTACAAAAGAAGATAAATAGAAAACCTGAGGAAGAGAGTCCTCTGAAAGAGGCCAAGATGCCCGAGCCAGAGCTTGTTGAGAATGGGTCTGGAAGCGGTGATGCTGCAGGGCCAGCCAAGGTAGAGAAGATGGAAGAAGTTCCTGCTGAACAAACTGAGGCTGATGTGGATGCAGAGGCCAAGAGACTCATGGCCATGAGTAGCCAGGACCTGGTTGTGAAAGACGTCTGCTCCGTTGTCAACACTTTCCAGGATGCCAACAGCCTTCTGGGGAAGAATTACGGGGAGACGCCCGACCAGTGTACAGCTGCTGTCTACTACTCTGGCATGGCTCCGCTGGAGCTTATACGAATGGAGACCCAAGTCCTGGGTAAACCGCTGGAAGAATTGCCAGAAGATGAAGAGTCAGATAAGGAATTCCATATACCTAGTGCCTCCAACCTTGATAAGAAAGAAGGGGAGGAGTTAAAAGTGCTGGTATATGGTGCCATGTCCAAGAGGGATGAGAAGGCTGGAGAAGCTAAAGCCGATGAGTGGAAGAAGTCCTCAGGTGCTGCAGAGGTCACAGGGTAGGAAGAAGAGTCTGCCAAAGTGGAAAAAGCCACTGAAGAAGCAGAGGACTCTGAAACTGCTGCCAAACCTAAGAAGAACAGTACTGAAGAGAAGAGCGAGCACAGAAATAGAGCTTCTGATCGTTCCAGAACAAGCAGATTCAAGCGTACGCAGCTGAAGAGACGCCGCAAAGCAAAGTAGAAAGTGGCTGGAAACATCCGCGGGTGGGAGCTACTGTGCAAACGGCTCAGTCAAGGGCTGGAGCAGTCTCGGAAAGGGCAAGAGCTAAAGAAACCGAAAGAACGAGATAAAAAAGTGCAGGAGCGTGTCATTGCTCATAAGAGAATAGAAAGAGAGGGTCTTGATATAATTTGGGGACTGGACTCTCTTAGACACTACCTACGGGATAGGAAGTTGGTGCTGATAACAAACCAAATCCTGCTGGCCTGGATATGGCAAAATAGAGGGAAAGCATGTGTTCACCCCCACAGGTTTGAACAGAGAAGGGGGGGGGGGATATGTGGTGATGTGTACTGGAAAGCTGGAAGGGGTGTGTATCTCACTTAGGTTCCTCAACTGGGTGAGATGAATAAAATCCAGGTAGACAGTGAATTCACTGAGTATAGATCCTATTAAAATATAACTTTTACTAAAGATACTTTAAAAAGATAATCCCACATATAACAGCAATAATTAGATATAAATGCAAAAATAACACTGATGGGAGAAAGAATTCCCAATAATTAAATATGACTCCCCATCTATGGGTACTCACTCATGAATCATACATACGTGGATGTCGATTGAGTATCCTTTTTGTATCATAGTGGAGTCAAAACAGACGGTAGGGTAAAGGTGCTTTTTATCAGGCTTCAGATGTTCCACAGTCTGTGAAGATAACCAGACAAACGATGCCCAAAACCCTCTTACAATACCGAGATGGATGGCAATAAAACAACAGGGGGAGTTTTCTATCAGTCACCCCGAAGGGCCTCATTCACATATCCCTGCACTACCTGTTGTTTTATTGCCATCCATCTCGGTATTGTAAGAGGGTTTTGGGCCTCGTTTGTCTGGTTATCTTCACAGACTGTGGAACATCTGAAGCCTGATAAAAAGCACCTTTACCCTACCGTCTGTTTTGACTCCACTATGATACAAAAAGGATACTCAATCGACATCCACGTATGTATGATTCATGAGTGAGTACCCATAGATGGGGAGTCATATTTAATTTTTGGGAATTCTTTCTCCCATCAGTGTTATTTTTGCATTTATATCTAATTATTGCTGTTATATGTGGGATTATCTTTTTAAAGTATCTTTAGTAAAAGTTATATTTTAATAGGATCTATACTCAGTGAATTTTTTGATACACGTCCTATTTGTTATTTATGTACCTTCAGTGATTTGCCAGGTAGACAGTGCTGGCTTCAGCAAACTTAGTTGCTGGAGCTATTTTGATAGTAATAACTGGGCTGGATTTTATTTGGGTTGGAAAGGTAGGTCAGCAGTGGGACCTTTCCAACCCACCCAATTCCAGGGCATGTCTTTTTTCTGGCCTGAGGAGATCCCAGGTGAGGCCAGCTGGTGGAATCTGGGAGGGATAAGTAATCCTCCAGTGTGTCAGTCTGGGGAGAGGAACTGACCCTGGAAGAGGGTTGAAGCCTATGAGGCTTGTGTGGTCTCAGCCAGGCAGGCTGAGGGGGCCACAAAGCTCAGTGTAGCTGGCACCCTAGGTGTGTGCCATTTGGTGAGGTCACAGCCTGGAAGCTGCTGACCAGACGGCTGAGATAGCCACATCAACAAGCTGTGTGTGAACAGTGTTTTTCTGTAGGTGAGTTAGCTGTAACCTGTATTAGTCAGAGCCCAGCCGGGCAGGTGTTATTTTTATGTTTTGGTTTTGCGTGCTGGTGCCACAAAGTGCCAATAAAATAGTGTTCGACTTTAAAAAACCCAGCGTGTTGGAGAAATTGTGTGATGTGACCCCCTGAGCGTGTACGATCCCTTATAGAAGTTATAAATGCCTGGCTCAGAAACCATGAGGTTGTATATTTTATATCATATATTATAATATTTTATAATATATTTTCTGGGTAGGCCAGAAGCATTAGGTGAACATCAGCCAATCCCACCAATATCAGTGGGACAGAAGGACGACCATCAGTGGGACAGAAGGACAACCAACAGTATATGTCGGGGGGAAAGAATGGTCAGGCACGTTAAATTCAGATATGTCAAATTCTTTTGCCCTAAAGGTAGATAAGCCAGTACTGAAGGTTTTTAACACAGCTTATTCAGCTCTCTCTATTGAGAACACTATGGCATGTGACGGGGTTGGGAAGGAACTATAACTATCTATAGGGGGCTTTCACATCTGTGGCAACAAATCTGAGTGTTTCAGGGTTATTTTAACCTGTGTTAGGAGATTCTGAGTGAAGGGGGCGCTACTCCATCCAGGGTGTGTATTTGAAAATCATTGAAGTGTTTTGCTGGCAAGTCAGGGCAGGAGAAGGAAGAGACTGGGGACAATACTGACTTCAGAGAGTCTGTAAGTTTCTGAGGGTCAATGGTGTGTAGATTTCTAATTGTGCAATAAGCAGAATCATTCAGAGACGGATGAGAATTTTGACAATGGAGGAAACAAGGGGCATTAGTAAAATCTAAAACTAAGCAGAGCCGGGAGAAGAGCAAAAGCATGATGCTTGAAATCAAGCCAGTTGAATGAACTTAAAGGGGTTTTCCGAGTTATATATATTGATGACCTATCCTCAGGATAGGTCATCAATATCAGATTGGCGGGGGTCCGACACCCGGCACCCCTGCTGATCAGCTGCTTGAAGAGGAGGCGCGCGGTATCAGTATATATAATCATCAATATATATAACTCGGAAAACCCCTTTAATCTGTAGATGCTTGGCTGATTATCTTCTAATGTTCTCCTTATCATTCATGTAATATGTTTATATTTTTAACTTTTTCTGTGTATGACAAATAAAACAAATATTTTAGTATTTGGTGGGGAAAAAAATAAAAAATCTCGAGCCAGGCAGGAGTCGAACCTACAATCTTCTGATCCGTAGTCAGACGCGTTATCCATTGCGCCACTGGCCCTTTAAGAATTGTCTTGAAATTGTTCAACTTTGGGGGAGTCATTACGTCAGTGACCCTCTGCAACTCAATTGTTTTCTTATTAACAGTAACTATATAAGTATAAAATTATTGCAGTGTTTTTCTCCTAACAAAATATTGAAATATTTGACGTTGAATATTAGTAAGAAAACATTTTAAAAAACAAGGTATTAAAAGTTTAATCTTCAACTCTGTGAAGGTGAAAATCATATTTTTTGCTGAAATTGCATTACTTTGGCGATTTCATCAGTTGTACATAAAGTAAAAAATGTGCTCCTTTGACAAATCACGTGATAATAAAAAAAAGGAGATGAATACTGACACCTGCTGGACCAAAACAGGAATTTCAAATGTGTGTGTTTTTAGTATATTGAATTTGTAAATGGTAGAGATAAAAAATCTATAATGAGTTTATTTAGAGAATTTGGGGGCCATTTATCAAAGACCTACTTTTTATGCCAGTCTTTAATAGCCCCTGCGCTTCCGGAGTAACTGACTAATTCATGAGGGGCGACCTTGGGCTTTTAATAAGTTGCAAAATGGGGTCTTGTGACTTTTTTTTTTTTGCCAAGAACTGGCATAGGCTTCTTAATAAATGACCCCCTTTTTAGTGATTTATTGGACAGAATTTTGAGTTCTGCAAATATCAATTTTTTAGTGCCACATTAAAGATCACATTTTATCTACCTCTCTGGACTGTAGAGTGCGGCGCAATGGTCTTAAGGGCTACCTGCGGGTGTTGCAAAATATGTGCGCAGTGTATTATAGTACCAGCAAATTTTTTTCCATACATTCTAGCTGAGGTGTGCATTATGAGGTTCCGCAGCAGTTGAGATGTGCATTAAGGGGTTCTGAAGCATCTAAGTAGTGTATAGTGAGGTTCTGCAGCATCCGAGGTGTGCATTGTGAGGTTGTGCAGCAGCTGAGGTGTGTATTAGGAGGTTGTGCAGCAGCTGAGGTGTGTATTAGGAGGTTGTGCAGCAGCTGAGGTGTGTATTAGGAGGTTGTGCAGCAGCTGAGGTGTGTATTAGGAGGTTCTGCAGCAGCTGAGGTGTGTATTAGGAGGTTCCACAGCAGCTGAGGTGTATTAGGAGGTTGTGCAGCACCTGGGGTGTGCATTATGAGGTTGTGCAGCAGCTGGGGTGTGTAGTATGAGGTTCTGCAGCAGCTGAGGTGTGTGTTATGAGGTTCTGCAGCAGCTGAGATGTGTTCTTCAAAATCTGGGGAGTGAGGTTCTGCAGCAGTTGTCTTGTATATTATGATGAACTTTAGTGACCACCTGCTTCTTCATGAAGAGATAAGCAATGTCTATATAGCACCAAGGAGCTCTGTAAAACCATCAGGTTCTGAATGACATGAAAATGTGACATTTACACAAATACTACATACATCGATGGAAATGTTGCACTGGTGTGTATTATAACAGATTGCTTACCTTACAGTCCTTCTCACTCTTCTTGGAGAATTTGTTATATATTAAGGTGACTTTACCAAGTTCCTTCCCTCCATCCGTTTCTTTTTCTGAAAGCAGTCATAGAAGATATAAACCAGAACTCAGAGATGTCAGTATTTGAGAAATATTTGTCTCATTTACTGACAAGCTTCCCTGGTGGTCTAGTGGTTAGGATTCGGCGCTCTCACCGCCGCGGCCCGGGTTCGATTCCCGGTCAGGGAATGTGATTTTTTTTTTCCCTTCATCAGATTGTATTCACATTTTAGCAGTTTTTTTTAAAAAATAGCTAATCTGTTTTTGCCACTTTCTAGGATGATATTGTTTTAGCACTCATCTTAGAAAAACAATATTGAAACAGTACAGTGAATAACACATACTACATCAAGTTACTGTGGATTAGGCATGAACAAACTAATTTAAATTAAGCATTGTGTGTGTGCATCATCTACTTTCTAATTTGTGGTTTACACAAAGCAAAGCAAACAAAAAAAAAAAAGAAATAAGAATAAATAATTTGCTGCGTTGGCCGGGAATCGAACCCGGGTCAACTGCTTGGAAGGCAGCTATGCTCACCACTATACCACCAACGCCCGCTGTAGAAAGCTGCGTTTCCTACCACTTATGTCAACATCACAAAGGAAGCGTAACACTGGATAAATGAGTTCTGTATTACAGAGACCTGCAAGACAACTTGCTGACAAAAAGAGCTGTCTCTAAAAGAGCTGACAACTTTTTTATTTACTTTATGTACTGTCAGAATTATCTATGATACCATTTTAGGTACACAGAGAGATGAGAGGATAGATAGATAGATAGATAGATAGATAGATAGATAGATAGATAGATAATATTAGATAGCTATATAGGCAGATAGATATGAGATAGATTATAGAGATTGGATAGATAGATAGATAGATAGATAGATATGAGATAGATAGATAGATAGATAGATAGATAGATAGATAGATAGATATGAGATAGATAGATAGATATGAGATAGACAGATAGATAGATAATATTAGATAGCTATATAGGCAGATAGATATGAGATAGATTATAGAGATTGGATGGATAGATATATATGAGATAGATATAAGATAGAAAGACAGAGCTAGATAGATGATAGATAGAGATTAGATAGACACGTTATGGACACTGCTCCTTACACAGGACCACACTACCTTATAATGATTTATAATGCTGTGGGGCTCTGTCTGACCGTGTAAGCTGTCAGTATAATTCAACAGATGCGAGGTCGGACAGAGACGCACAGCATTATAAATCATTATAAGGCCATGTGGTCCTGTGTAAGGAGCAGTGTCCATAACGGGAAATCACGCCCCCACGCGCAGGATGTTTTCCACAATGTACATCTTCATCTGAAAATATCAAGTTGACAAGGTTTGACTTTTTTTTCACAAAAAGTTTATTGATGAAAAAAACATAACTGACTTCTACGCCAGCTGACGGTCTGGGATATATGGAACTGTACGAAAAGAAAAGAGACTTCTTTTTTTTTTTTACATAAACATGTCGTTTTATTGTACAGCCCGAACAGTCCTTGAAGTACGCTTAGTTTCACATAAAATTACAGTTGAGAAACATACATTTTCATCACTCCTAAAGAATATTTCTCTGTTACCAGTTTCACTCAAGTGTAATATGGGCACATTGCTCCGTCAAAGTCAGT
The DNA here is from genome assembly GCA_900303285.1 of Rhinella marina. Taxonomy (NCBI): domain Eukaryota; kingdom Metazoa; phylum Chordata; class Amphibia; order Anura; family Bufonidae; genus Rhinella; species Rhinella marina. The sequence goes on from ONZH01027575.1 coordinate 554,834, forward strand.
CCAACTGTGGGTCTAAAAAGCAGAACTAACGGCATTATACAGTATCATGATGTTAGTTTGGGTCACTGGACTCACAATTAGGTTGATCTTTTCCAGCCAAAATATAGGTAACAATATGCCAGCAGCAGGCTTAAAGGGGTTGTCTCACTCCAGTACGTTGCATTTATCATGTAGAGAGAGTTAATACAAGACACTTACTAATGTATTATTATCCATATTGCTTCCTTTGCTGGCTGGATTCATTTTTCCATCACATTATACACTGCTCGTTTCCATGGTTACAGACCACCCTGCAATCCATCAGTGGTGGTCGTGCTTGCACACTATAGGAAAAAGTGTCATCCTCTCTGGAGGCCTGGTCCATGGGAGTGCACATAGGCCGGTGCTTTTTCCTATAGTGTGCAAGCATGACCACCACTGATGGATTGCAGGGTGGTCTGTAACCATGGAAACGAGCAGTGTATAATGTGATGGAAAAATGAATCCAGCCAGCAAAGGAAGCAATATGGAGAATCACAATACATTAGTAAGTGACTTGTATTAACTTTCTCTACATGATAAATGCCACTTACTGAGGTGAGAGGACCACTTTAAAGGGCTTGTCTGGGCTTTTAATATTGATGACCTCTCCTCAGGATCGGTGGGGGTGCCGGGAGTCGGACCCCCGCCAATCAGCTGTATGAGGAGATGGCGCGGGCAGTGTGCCGTCTCCTGTCTCTCTTCCTGCTCACCGTTGCTGTCTCCTCATAAAGCTGAACGGCGGGTGGTGCCGACCCCCCGCCAATCTGATATTGATGACCTATCCTGAGGATAGGTAATAAATATTCAAAGGCCGGACAACCCCTTTAATTGAAAACGGGCTTAGCCTTTCATATTGACTTCTCCTTTATTTCCTCTCTTCTCTCTAGAAGTGTTAAGAGCAACAGTCCTGTAATTCCTTCATTTTCACTGATGTCTACATAACAGTATATCAAACTTTGAAATAGAATTATTTTGAAAGAGAACCTGTCATCTCTCCTTCCATGTTCGTTTTAGAGTATATTTGTAGTCACTATGATATAAATCTACAGCATTGTTTTTTCAGAACTTTAGGTTGTGCTGTTTCTTTTTTATTCCTGCTAGAAATATATGAATAATTTGATAACTGGGTGTTACCAGTTGGGGGGGGGGTGTACCTGCACAATCTGACACTGTCCAAGGAATGCTGGCTGTGTAGGGACAAACACCTTTGACAATGGCAATGGAAACAACCAGTTGCAAATGTATTCGTACATTTCTAGGAGGAATAACTGAGGAATGGTACAATGCAGTATTTTATTATGCTCCAGAACTGCTATATTATGGGGAATATAAAGATTTAGTAAGACATGTTGAGAGCTTACAGGTCCTCTTTTAATTTGCATTTTATAAGATGTTGTTTGTTTTATGCTACACGTAAGGAACTGAAAATCAAAAAGCTTAAAGGGGTTATCCTACAAATAATGTTAAAAATGAAAATCAGACATCATATAGTCCATAACAATACCTTTCTAACAAAGCTAGAACCAGCCCTGTACCTCACATGGATCCAGAGATCTCGACAATCATTGCTCTGCTAGATTTATATCAAGCTGACAGCTCAAGGGGAGTGTCTTTTCTGCAGCAGCTCAGGGGGCGAATCAATGCTCTGCCTATCATAGCTCAGGAGGCGTGTCTCAGCTCTCCCTATTACAGCTCAGGAGGCGTGTCTCAGCTCTCCCTATCACAGCTCAGTAGACGTGTCTCAGCTGTCCCTATCACAGCTCAGGGGGCGTGTCTCAGCTCTCCCTATCGCAGCTCAGGGGGCGTGTCTCAGCTCTCCCTATCACAGCTCAGGGGGCGTGTCTCAGCTCTCCCTATCGCAGCTCAGGGGGCGTGTCTCAGCTCTCCCTATCGCAGCTCAGGGGGCGTGTCTCAGCTCTCCCTATCGCAGCTCAGCAGGCGTGTCTCAGCTCTCCCTATCGCCCAGGCGGTCCCCCTACAGCCAGGGGCGTGTCTCAGCTCTCCCTATCACAGCTCAGGGGGCGTGTCTCAGCTCTCCCTATCACAGCTCAGGGGGCGTGTCTCAGCTCTCCCTATCACAGCTCAGGGGGCGTGTCTCAGCTCTCCCTATCACAGCTCAGGGGGCGTGTCTCAGCTCTCCCTATCACAGCTCAGGGGGCGTGTCTCAGCTCTCCCTATCGCAGCTCAGTAGGCGTGTCTCAGCTGTCCCTATCACAGCTCAGGGGGCGTGTCTCAGCTCTCCCTATCGCAGCTCAGTAGGCGTGTCTCAGCTCTCCCTATCGCAGCTCAGGGGGCGTGTCTCAGCTCTCCCTATCACAGCTCAGGGGGCGTGTCTCAGCTCTCCCTATCACAGCTCAGGGGGCGTGTCTCAGCTCTCCCTATCGCAGCTCAGGGGGCGTGTCTCAGCTCTCCCTATCACAGCTCAGGGGGCGTGTCTCAGCTCTCCATATCGCAGCTCAGTAGGCGTGTCTCAGCTCTCCCTATCACAGCTCAGGGGGCGTGTCTCAGCTCTCCCTATCGCAGCTCAGTAGGCGTGTCTCAGCTCTCCCTATCGCAGCTCAGGGGGCGTGTCTCAGCTCTCCCTATCACAGCTCAGGGGGCGTGTCTCAGCTCTCCCTATCGCAGCTCAGGGGGCGTGTCTCAGCTCTCCCTATCACAGCTCAGGGGGCGTGTCTCAGCTCTCCCTATCGCAGCTCAGTAGGCGTGTCTCAGCTCTCCCTATCACAGCTCAGGGGGCGTGTCTCAGCTCTCCCTATCACAGCTCAGGGGGCGTGTCTCAGCTCTCCCCATCACAGCTCAGGAGACAGCTGAAGGATGTGTGCGGCCTTCTCAGTGAGCAGGTCAAAGAAATAAGAAATTAAGTGGCTCCATACAGACACATTTTATTGAATAACTCAGTAGCTATAATAAATTTTTAATTACATGCAATTACAAAAATATTCAGATCCAGGGGCTGGTTTGAAAACTGTAGAATATTTTTTATGGGACAACCCCTTTAAGTCAGGCCATGTTCACATCTGTGTCAGAGATTCCTTCAACACAATGGACACACTGGTGGAACCCAACAGCCCTATTATAAGGCAACTGGAACTAACAGGCTCTGCTGGGTTCCTCCATGTAATGGATCCTGCACCGGAAACCATGATGCAGATGTGAACAGAGTCTAGCATCTTCTATAACATACAGAAGGCCATGTACATAGCTAGTGCATATAAGATCCATGAAGCAGGCCATGACCACTGATCAGATACTTGTAGTTTCTCATCTTTACTTGCGATATCGGCTGCATGGTCTTCAGTGTTCTTACAAGCACCAGCATTCGTACTGTACACGGCAATAAGTGCATCAAAAACAAGGAGAGAACGTCTTCCTAAAACTAATCAAATGTTTTTTTTCTAGACAGAAACAGCCTCTACCCTAAGGTTTCTTGAGTGATATTCTGTCTGGTATCGGATCTAAAGACGACTCAAGAACAAGGATAATAAAAATACTGGAAGATTTCTATTATTGTTAGGCTCCATTCACACGGACCGCACATGGCAGGCTCTGTAATAGAAATGCCTTTTCTTGTCCTTGTATTCGGACAAGAATAGGACATGTTCTATTTTTTGCGGGGCTGCGGAACGGAAGTGCGGATGCAGACGGCACACTGTGTGCCGTCTGCATCTTTTGCGGCCCCATTGAAAATGAATGGATCCGCACCCGTTCTGCAATGCGGACACATTCTACGGACGTCTGAATGAAGCCTTAGACTAGTAACAAGCAAAAAAAAAAAAAGTTAAAAACATCTTCGTCTGAATATTCTTTTCACTTTAGGTAAATTCTAAAGGTGGTCCAGGTGGACATCAGACAGAAGTTGGTTGATGGTTGATCAGAAGCTGAACAAGCAAATATCCGGTGAACGTTCGTTTCAAAGACATAGACATACACGTTTTAGTCTATATTGGCCGTTACAATTAACAAACTGCTGGTAGACATTCGATGAAATTGGGTGATGGATGAAAGATCTTTCTGGAAACGTTCTTTTAAAGAAAGATCTTTCATTATACTGTCAGGTACAAATATTGAACACAGCCGACTTCTTTTCATCAGTTGGCGGTTTTGCTGGATCCGTCAGGGTTCACCAAGAACCCTTCCGTTACTGATAATACAACCATCTGCCTCTGTTATAAACGGATCCGGTTGTATTATCTCTAACATTGTCAAGACGGATCCGTCATGAACTCCATTTAAAAGTCAATAGTGGATGGATCCGTTTTCTATTGTGTCAGAGAAAACAGATCCGTCCCATTGACTTGCATTGTGGGTCATGACAGATACGTCTTGCTCCGCATTCCCATGACAGAATGAAAACTGTTGCTCTCCGGTATGAGAACACAACCAAACAGAACAGAATGCATTTTGGAGCCCTCCGTTCTGTTCAGTTATGTTTTGTCCCCATTGACAATGAATGGGGACAAAACGGAAGCGTTTTTTTCCCGTATTGAAACCCTATGACGGAAAATAGTAACGCTAGTGTGATAGTAGCCTAAAATGATCGTTCACTGTTAAATTCCGATACACATTCATTTTTGCTGAAATTATAGGTTTTGACCAACTTAGGTAATGTGTATGGCCACCTTAATAAAACGCTTCTTCACCGACTGACTGGAGATTCTCTATGGGTGTATTTAGAGAAAATAGCTGCATCTACAGCAGGACAAGACTAATTATTAGTGAGGAAGGGCACCCTGTAAACATCGCAATCTAAAATGCCAGGCAAAAAAATATTGGTGAAAGCAGCTCAAGAGATTTTTGCTTTTCAGTTGAACAGCAGGGGCTGGGCCTGGAGCTTAAAGGGGTTATCTGAGACTAAAAAATGTCCCCCATATGCCCGGACAGATCACACTGAATATACTTACCTGACTCCCCGCACTGCTCCTGGGCAGGCGGTGGCGGGGACGAGCATCCCTAGTGTCACCTGCTAGGGAGACTCCCCCCCGACACCAGATGTTTTCATCCACGCACTGGTAGAAGAAGCAGCGGCGGTGCGAGGACCAGGAGTGGAGCAGGGAGCCAGGTAACCCCTTTAAGTCTCCTATACCACAAGTCGAACTACATGGGAGAGACAGTTTCATCAAAAAAGAATTAGAGACCCCCTTGGTGATCTTCTAATCGTTAGAAGCAGAAAGGATTATCAAAAACTCTGGAAACAAATTTCACTAATGTTATTTGGAAATCAGTATTAAAAATTCATTATAGCAAAATGTGCCAATACCAAATTGAACACGGCGCCTATTCCTGTACAAGTGCTACAGCCAACCTGGAACTTCGGGGGCAATTTTGGCAATAAGATCGTAAAATCAATTAATAAAATATATTACAAAAATAAATTTTAGGGCATTTAGAATGTTTAAAGTAAAGTTGTATAAAAGTGTAGTTACCCTTTAACTCCGAACTCCCTACAGGCATAGTGGAAAATGAGCTGATAAAGCAGAGAATCCATTTAAGGGCGGGTTCGCACTGGCGTTCCATTGTAACAGAATATAACGGAATTCATAAGACGGAAATCAAAACGGAAACCTTTAGAGACATTCAGTTTTGATCTGTCATAATACAGGTTTATGGTCGACAGGACTTTGTTTTCCGTCCTGCATAACGGAAACCAGACCAGATCCGTTAAGCTGCCCATAGACTTCTATTATGATGGACCAATAACGGAATATCCTAAGTAAATGCCCAGGCTCTCATTAGCAGGTAAAATAAAGGCTGTGTTAAAGAAAAACTCCTGCAAAATTTATTATTCCATGCCCTGCTAGAAATCTGTAGTGAACGTCATTTTCTTACCAATGTCTGCATTTGTGAGTTATATCTCCCTGATGTTTCTCATCTGTGTCATGTGACCAGCAATCAGACCCACCAACTCACACAGCATCTTATGTGTAGACAGGAAGTCTATTTCTCTATGTATTCCTATAGGAGCCTCACTCTGAGTCTCATAGGAATGAATAGAGCAGTGGCTGATTTCCTATCCTGGGTAGGTTGGAGGTCAGGGAGTTGGTCACATGACCCGGCTACAATAAGAAGAGAGGGGATAACTCACAAATACAGTCTCTGATGAGAAGATGACATTCACTACAGATTATATCATGCACCTATCTAACAGGTCAGAGAATAAAAATTTTTGCGGGAGTTGTTCTTTAACATGGTACAGCATAGGTCACCATCATGCAGAGTTTTTCACAGCATTCTTGTGAGCGCTAAAAAACCTGCATGTGTAAACTCAGCCCAAATACTTGTGGTCAAATAGACTGGCTGTTTTCATGGTGGTAGGAAATATCTCTGATAACTGTTTACCGTGTACGGAGCTCAATTACTATGTATTTTGGGTTAAAACCCATTTTGCAATAGGTTTTGGCTTTTACAGCTTCTATGTTTCACAGTACACAGCAGATGCAGAAAGTCATTCACTAACAAATACGTCAGACTGTTAAAGCCCAGCCTCTGACCTCTCCTGAACAATCCTTTAAGCTCATTTATCACCAAATCAACTTTGAGTTGGTCATAACTAAGCTTAGAAGTTCCTTCAGAACAAGAAAGATATGGGTTGGAAGGGGTTGTCAGTCTGATGGATTTATCACAGAATGGCATTCTGCAGCTGCTATGCCTTGTGAAACATAGAAGTTTTAAAAGCCAAAGTAACATTTTTGAAGGAGTTTTCTGACATTTTTATAGTAATTGCCTATCCTCAGGACCGGTCATCAATATGAGATTGATGGGGTTCTGACACCCAGCACCCCTGCCAAACAGCTGTTTGAGGAGGCTGTGGCGCTCACTGGAACTCTGGTAAGTGCCACAGCCTCCATTGTATAATGCTTGTGCTTGGTATCCCATCTTCGCCCCATTCACTTGAATGGGACTGTGCTGTGCCTAGGCCATGTGACCGATGAACGTGAGGTCACATTGCCTAGGAAGAGTATAAGTTTTCACTGAAGCGACCTCTTCATACAGCTGATCAGCGGGTGGGGTGGGGGGGAACCCCACCAATCTCATACTGAAGACCTATCCTGAGGATAGCCATCAATATAAAAAATCCTGTAAAACTGCGCTCACACATTTTCCTTTTTTGTCTGTGTGATGTCCGTAAACTTTCCTTTAGAAAAAAATGATCACATTAGAAAAAAGGAGCAGAAATTTGCAACCATGTGCATGCGGCCTAATAAGGGTTAGTGTTAACAAGGTGTTGATAATATACATGTCGACCTAATGTACTAATCAAAATAAACATATACGTATGACTATATAATAAGTGTTCATTTCACTAAAGGGTCTATCCAGGACTTTAACACTGCCCATTAAAGAGGTTGTCCCACTTTTCATGGCCAAAGATGGAAATAACCAAAGTAAGCGCCGGCCAAAAAAAGCAGGAGTTACAGAATTGGCCGACCAACTGTCCGTAACTCCCATAAAATTGAATGTGAACAACGCGGTTTCCGAAACTCCCATGTTACGGAAATAGCGGAGCTTGCTGTGTTACGCCATTTCTGTAGCTCCCATTCACTGCTATGGGAATTTCAGAAACAGTGGAACGAGAAGGGACAACCCCCTTTAATGTTTGATCCAAGAGGGCCTAACCCCTAGAACGCCTGACAATCAATACAGTGAGGAGGTAGCAGTGCTTGCAACTTGTCTGTAGCTCAACTAGTACTGCGTCTCTTCCTAATCATGTGAAAGAGCCCAAGAGGGATGAGCTGCAGTACCAGGCACGGCTGCCCATGAGAATGAGTCGCAGTTCCCTACCATGGAGAACCCTATTAAAGTTAGTTTCAGAGGGCTGTAAAATTTAAAAGGGGAGATTTATCGAAACTGGGCCTTTCTGGATATCATGTGAACTGCTGGAGGATGCATCTAATATATGATGAGGCTATGGCCTAGGTGCATTCTCCGGCAGTCTGTGCGCCCAAACAGAAATCTATGGAAGCTCTGAGCTGCCGTAGACTACTGGCCTCATTTGCGCCAGAAAACTGGTGTAAATGAAGATAAATTAGTCCACGCTATTGGCCACGCCCCCTTTCAGAAAAGTGGTGGGGGCAGTGAAAAACTGAGATGGACCATTTTTTAAGACGTCACAGTTAAAAAGTCTCAAATGCATAGACTGCAACTTAACGCCACTCTCCAGGTGCAAGGGAGATGATTAATCTCCCCCCAAATTTTAAACACATGTATTATGGCTGTAAGACCCCAAATACATGCAAAGCAATATATATATATTTTTTTTTAACTGCGCATGGGTTGAAGTCTATGTGTTGTAACCGTACAGAGGCGTAACATGTTCCTCAATTCCAATTCAAGTGGTCCTCTACCTAACACGCGAAAGTCATACTGGTATCTCCTTATTTGAAAGAGTGCCCCATGGACCAACTTAGGCTACTTTCACACTAGCGTTAGAGTTTTCCAGTATTGAGATCCGTCATAGGGGCTCAATACCGGAAAAAAACGCTTCAGTTTTGTCCCCATTTATTGTCAACGGGGACAAAACTGAACTGAACAGAACAGAGAGCTCCAAAATGCATTCTGTTCCATTTAGTTGTGTCCCAAGACCGGAGAGCAAAGCGCAACATGTTGTAGTTTGCTTTCCGTCATGGGATGCGAAGCAAGGCGGATCTGTCATGTCCCACAATGCAAGTCAATGGGACGGATCCGTTTTGTCTGACACAATAGAAAACGGATCCGTCCCTCACTGGCTTTCAATGTAGTTAATGACGGATCCGTCTTGGCTATGTTACAGATAATACAACCGGATCTGTTCATAATGGATGCAGATGGTTGTATTATCAGTAACGAAAGCGTTTTTGTTGAACCCTGCCAGATCCAGCTAAAACGCTGGTGTGAAAGTAGCCTTAGGCACCAGGGCCTGAGCGAGTGCGACTGAAACCCCTGTAGCTGCGCCTCTGTGGCCATAATACACATAAAACCTATTACACCAAATATTTCTGCATTTTGCACATTTAAATACATAAAACATGGGCTTTTTTAAAGCCAGTTTATAAAATATTTCAATAGTAGTAGTACTCTGATGGGTTTTCAGGAATGCTATCATATACTGTACTAAGCATAGTTTGTTAACAGAACTAAAACGGATTAAAGGGCAGGACGACCATTACATCTCTTCTCTCCCCTTTCCTCCTCTTGTTCTAACACCTTTATTTGTCAGTGTCTTATCCGAGTTCTGGGCAGGTGGTGATGGGTCATTGTTTGTCGATGGCACTTTTACGTGAGATGTTCTCTGTTCATCTGTGGAACATGTGGCTGGAAGAAATGTCCCTGCGGGATTTGACAACCGTTGTAAAATACCCTTGAGTAAGAGGTTGTTCTCCTGCATGATCTTTTCTTTCTTCTCATAGTGCTCCTGCATGATCTTCAGCTTGGCCTCGTGGTGCTGCCTGAGCAGATGTAACTTCTCCATCCTGTATTGTCTCTGCTCTTCAATATGTTTTTGCTTTTGCCTAAATTCTCTTGCCCTTTCAGTCGCTCGAACGTGGTTGTTCACTTTTATATTTCGGGTCAGCTGCTGAACACCTACGCCTAAATGTAACAAGTCCATGTGAAGGACATGCATCTGATGTCTTTGGGATCTATGATACTGACGTTGCACTGTGTGAAGACTCCCAACAACTTTATTAATGGTTCCTGCGTTGGTAGAGTTCGGGTGGTTGCTTGGAGCTGACAATGAGGAATAAGGGTGGTTAGGTATCAGATGAGGTTTGGTAGTCACCAAAGAGGGTTTGTTAGAAACAGGAACAGACTTGGTTACAGCAGGAAGGGGCTTGGTGCTAGCTGGAAAAAGTTTGGCTGGAACAACGGGAGGTCTGGTAGCAACAATTGGTTTGGTAGAAGGAATATGGAGTTGGGAAGCAATGCCAGGCTGGGTAGCTGTTGGCAGAGATGGGGCAGGTGTGGGGAAAGATTGTGGTGAAGGTGTGGGCGCATCCTTGCTGTAGTCGATGGGCTCCATCTTTATCACCATCTCTTTGTCATCTTCTTCCTCCTCTTCTGCCATGTCAACTATAGGTGAAAGTGATACAGACAATCAGTTAAAGGGATTGTCTCATCGGAGGCATATCATTAGGACAACAGATAGGTGCTTCTCCCAGAGATGCATAACAAGCACCCATCTCCAGAACGGGACCCCCGAAGGGAGAGCTGGCTCGGCTATCTCTGGCAGTGCCATAGTAGTGAATGGAGTCGCAGCCGTGCTATGCACTCTGCATTAATTTCTAAGGGAGTTATGAAAATAGCCAAGCGCGCTCACTCAGCTATTTTCAGAACTCCCATAGAAATGAGATGAGACAACCTCTTGCATAGACCAGGGGTCAGCAACCTTCAGGCACTGCAGTGGTTGTGAAACTACAATTCCCAGCATACTCCATTACTTTCTATGTGAATTCTTACAAGAGCAGAGCAAGTATGCATGCTGGGAGTTGTAGTTTCACAAGAGCTGGAGTGCCGAAGGTTGCCTACCCCTAGCATAGACACATATCTGTGGTTCAACAGTGTGTTTCTTTTCATCCGAAGCTTCGTTCCCAGGTTATGATACTTTTTCTTAATATGCAAATTATGCCTTTGGTGCAATGAGGGCGTCACCATTGTTCTTGTTGCACCCAAGCTCCACTGCTTTCTGTGGCCAGGCACTCCCTCACTGCTTTGCCGCTGTCTGGCCCTGTCAATCAAAGTAGCGAGGGAAATGAGCAGAGCTTGGGTGCGACAAGAGAGATGACGCCCTCATTGCCCCAAAGGCCTGATTTGTATATATCCTGTTATACTATTTAGAATTTCAACCTACAAACTATAAAAGCCATAAGCCAACTAAGAAAATAGATCTTCAGATTACAATTGTCAGCATATACCAGGGATCAGCAACCTTCAGCCCTCCAGCTGCTACAACTGGTACTATAACTCCCAGCATGCAAACATGCTTGGCTGTTCTTCTAACTCCCACAGAAGTGAATGGAGCACTCTGGGAGTTGTAGTTTTAGAACAGCTGGAGTGCCGGGGGTTGATGATCCCTGGTATATACTGTACTATGACAAGGATAACATAGATAATGGTTCAAAAATCAGATACTTACAGGAGGAATGGTTCCAGAAATCATCTTCATAACAGTTCTCTTCTTCAGGCTCATATTTACCTGTTCACAAAAAAAAAAAAATCAATTATAAAACGGAGCAACTACACAGATAAGGCTCTGTTCACATCTGTGTTGGAGGCTCCCTTGGGGATTCTGTCTAAAAATAGTGGACAAAATAGCGCAACGTGCTGAGCATGTGTGACTTAGTGGAGGAGGCAGCATTAGGAAGTAAAAGGGGCGTTTGTGAAGCAGTGGTCGGACGGCATAAGCCCGCCTCCGAGTGCTCAGACGCCTCATTTGAATATTTTTAAAAGTTTATTTTTCTGCAAAACTGGATATCTTACAGCAGAATAAAAGGTATGGCTTTTATCAGCGTCATCAGCCCTGCCAGGTTATATGCCTGTTAGGGTAGGTTTCATCTGGGTGACAGAGCCTCCTTAAAGAGGCTCTGTCACTAGGTTGTAACCTATGTATTTAAATACATAGGTTACAAGTCCTAGTGACAACATTTAAAATCATACCTTTCATGCAGAGTTCTGCGCAGCGGTCGCGTAGAAATCTAAACTTTAAAACATATGCAAATGAGCCATCGGAGCACCGGGGGGCGGCCTCTTTCCTCTGGAGCACCTCTCCTTCACCGCTCCCCCGGGCCCGAGGCACGTCCCCTGTCTCTAATCACGCCCCCTCCTGTACTTGATAGACAGCGCTAGACTGGTAAGTCTAACGCTGAACTCTCGCGCATGTGCCCTAAAATTTTCCCGGCGCATGCGCGGTAGCGCTTGCAGTGTCTACACTGCAAGCGCTGTCTTCTCTTCTGCGCACGCGCCGTCACTCCCGGGACTAGCGAAGTGATGGCGCGTGCGCAGAAGAGAAGACAGCGCTTGCAGTGTAGACACTGCAAGCGCTACTGCGCATGCGCCGGAAAAATTTTAGGGCACATGCGCGAGAGTTCAGCGCTAGACTTACCAGTCTAGCGCTGTCTATCAAGTACAGAAGGGGGCGTGATTAGAGACAGGGGACGTGCCTCGGGCCCGGGGGAGCGGTGAAGGAGAGGTGCTCCAGAGGAAAGAGGCCGCCCCCCGGTGCTCCGATGGCTCATTTGCATATGTTTTAAAGTTTAGATTTCTACGCGACCGCTGCGCAGAACTCTGCATGAAAGGTATGATTTTAAAAGTTGTCACTAGGACTTGTAACCTATGTATTTAAATACATAGGTTACAACCTAGTGACAGAGCCTCTTTAACTTAATCAATTCATTCAAATTTGCGCAAAAACTAAATGTGTTCCTAATCTTTGTAGAGGACTGTACATACCTTCATTCTTCTGTCCAGAACTTGTATAGGACGAGAAGCCCATTCGTGCTGCAGGAGTATGATTACTAGGACCTGCAGCAGATGAACCAGCAAAAATCTGATTAATAACTTTCAAAAATATTAACATTTATGTTGCGGTTACCATGTTTTACACTTAGTTACCACAAATATCATCCAAACCAAAATCAAAACAAGGATTATTGTGAAAGGAGTCATGATGTAACCAAGCAACCATTTTATTTGTAGATTTGGAGAAGTCTGGATTTTGACTTACGCGGTTCTCGGTCTGTGTCCACATGTCCCTCCACTGGTCGAATAGTCTCGGAGCCAATGACATGCATCAGTTCTTCTTCATATGATAAGTACTGTAACTCCAGGCAAGGACCGCCACCATTAAGCTGTGAATACTTGTGCTGATCGATCATTTTTGCCTTCACGCGTCTTTTTATATCCCTCAGTCTCTTCTTGCAGTTTTCCACACTCCTGGGCTGGGTGCCCGCTGCATTCACAGCTTCTACAATCCTAGACCACAAAAAATTCTTCCGGGCTTGGGAGGTAGTTGCTGCGTTTCTCCCAATGATACTGTCCCAGACACCTACCGCTTCGTGTACAAGAGCACAGTTTTCGTCGAAAGAAAATTTGATGTTGCGGGGAGCTTTCGAGAATGTATAATCAGTAAACCCCAATCCGCTACCGCTCTGTTCCCCGCTACTGCCATTCTGTGCAAACAAACTCTCTTTCCTAATATCTCCGGCAATATCCCCAGCACCCTGGCTCCCGGGGACATGCTGTGCTATTGGTGGGTGAGCGGGAGTTCTAAGAACGTATTCTAATTTAAAAAGATTGGCTGCTTTGCTCTCCAGTGGTGTCAGCCGGGCAAGTAATGAGGGCTCCGATCCAGGGCCTGGCGTTTGCTTTTGCATCGCCACCAGTTTGTCTATTAGTCTATGTTTGTACAGATACCAGTGCTTCTTCGCCTCCTCAATCCCTCTCTGCAGAACACCCACAGAATTCACATTATCAAGTACCTTCTGCCAAATCGAAACTTTCTGAGCAAATGGGGTAATTCTAGCTCTTTCCCCAAACAGTTTATCATAGTGTTCCAGCAGTTCTCTCACTAAAACAAACTCTTCTGAAGCTGTAAATCGGGGGCGTCTCTTAACCACCTTTTCAGTAACATTCGCTCCAGTTTTAGGGTGAACACCCTTTTGTGATAGTTCTGTTAAAAAAAGGAAAAAAACAAACAAACAAAAAGAAGATGTTTCCACAATCACTTAAAGGGAGACTGTCAACTATTTTCACAATAAACTGGTAGAATCTCACTGCAGTTCACATGACAACTCATAAATGGTACCTTTCTTAAAGGGGTTATCCAAGACTATTAAATTCCCCCCACACGCCCAGGCCCCTAACATTGAATATACTTACCTCACTCCCTGCGCCGTTCCTGGTCCCCGCACTGCCGCTTCTCCCCGTGTGCGGATGAAATCATCTGGTGTTGGGGGGAGCAGCCAATGGCAGGTGTGGACAGGGATGAGCCTCCCTAGCATCGCAGGTGACGATGATGGTTTCATCCACATACAGGGAGAAGCAGCAGTGGCGGTGTGGGGACCAGGAGTGGCGCAGGGAGCAAGGTAAGTATATTCATTGTGAGGGGCCTGGGCATATGGGGGGATTTAATAGTCTTGGATAACCCGTTTAAAGCTTATATTACACCTGCAGATAATACAGAAGATCATCAATAATGAGCGTTCACAGGAGTACTTGTTAGCGATCTGGCAGTGTAATACTGCCGACAATTACCCGATGAATGAGCAAATGCTCGTTCATCGTGTAATTGGAATCTTTTAGCAGGTTTAATCACGATGTTGATCGTGATTACACAGTGCGATCTGCCTCCGGCAGACAATGAGTCAGTATGGGGAAAAGCGACGGCAATAGCGCTCTCTCGTCTCCATACCGAGGAGGAGATCGTTGCATGTAATAGCAGCGGTCACCTCCACTGACAAGCAGGCGATTGCAGGGAAGGAACGCTTCTCTCCCAACAATCGCCTAGAAGAACGCATAGTGTAATATATAACCATTAGTGTTCTCTGCGGCTGTGATGTGGGAAAAAAAGAAGCTTTAAGAGATATGCAAATGATCTGCAAGTGCCCAGGGGCGGTTCCTATTGCTGTAAGTGTCCAGGCTCCCTTTGGAATTACTGGTCAATAACTCCTCCCTTGGCTTTTTGTAAGCCAACGTCTTGTTTACATTACTCTCTGCTTACGAATCCAACGTTAGCATCACCGCGCGGCTGGGGCATTCGCAGTCCGATCAGTGATGAAGCTGCTCACAGTGGAGAATCGGACTGCGCATGTCTGGGCCCGGTGGTGATGTGTGGTGGTGTGGGACTTTGGAGAGTGACGTACTCAGGACACTGGCTGACTTACAGAAAGCCAGGGGAGGAGTCATTGACCAGCTATAGGAACCGCCCCTGGGCACTTGCAGATCATTTGCATATCTCTTCATACTTCTTTTTTCCCACATCACAGCCGCAGACAACACTGTGAAAGGTACCATTTGTGAACTGTAATGTGATCCTATCAGTTTATTGTGAGGAAAATAGCTGACAGGCTCCCTTTAAATTAAGAAATAAACTTTGAGCACCTAATATAGAAACATGAAGATCTAAGAGAATGGAGGATAAGACAAGAGAACCAGATGAAATCATTCTGTGCTGCAAATCTGGTTTCCCATTATGTTCAACATTACGGTTTTATATTTTCCAAAAAATTCTGACAACTTTTCTACATAGACACTTGAATTTCTGCATAGATGTAGAAGGTAAACTCTGCACATAGAACCAGATGTACCTTTTCCTTTTGAATCATCATCGGCTGTGAAACTTGTTTCATCAATACTTTTAATCCAGAGCAAAGTATCGGGGTTGTACACTAGGCTCCCTAAAACATACAATATGAATTACATCAGAAGAGCAAGGTTTTTTTTTTCAACAATACTGAACAATGCTACTATAGTGGTTTTTACTAAATCTTAAATGGGTTCAGCTCCACATTTTCACCCAGGCAGCCCCCCTGATATGAGTGTGCTCCGATGCTCTCCTTGTGCTGAATCACACAGGGCAAAGGCTTTTTATGGAGATCCGGTGACCTATCGGGCTCTCCATAAGGTTAGCTAGACGGAGGCTTCCGCCTAGCTGTGAGCTTGGTGACGTCACTGGGATTGATGTGCGGTCTTTAGCGCTGCCCTGTAAAACAGTCCGCCCATCAGTGCCTGTGACGTCACCTGCAACACTACTGGGCGGAAGCCTCCGCCCAGCAGGGTGAAAACATAAACAAACAGCCCTTGCCCTGTGCGATCCTGCAGAGGGCAAGAGAGAGCATCGGAGCATGAAATACTATGAAAACAGTCAGGCAAGCCGTTCTCTCCAATGATGGGAGTCCCAGACGCGGGACCTCCACCGATCAGACATTTATGGTATATTCCGTTGACAGTATCTTCATACGATTTACTTTTATATCAGGTACCTTGTTTATTTGAGTCTCCCTCTTCCTTCACCGATCCATAAAAGTTGTTGGAAACTTCAGTTTTTACGAGATCAAGGACATCAGACTGCATGGGAAATTCTAAAGGATGCAAAAGGGACAAATGCTGAATGTTTGCATTGTAAAATGAGACATCACCGCTATGTATATGTAATATAGAGAAGGCAGGTGTAACTGTGCATGGCTTTATGGTGCTAAATCTATGGCTTCTATTACCCTGTCCAGAGCTGTCTGCATATGAAGACTCCATGTCTTCTTCCTCTTTAATCCTTGGATAACTGCGTGAATTAATTAATGGATCACCTAGAAAATATACATAGAAGGTATCTCATTCTGATCCAAAAGCATGCCGCTGAAGCAAAGCAAAAGAAAAAGAATGATATGCAATACCTTTGTTCTGAAAGGTGTCCATACTGCCTATGGTTTTAACAATCTACATTTTCTTCTGCAATACATTTACTCTATTTATTCGCTTTATAAGACGCACTTTTTCCCCAAAAAAGTAGGGGGAAAATTGCCATGCGTCTTATAAAGCAAATACTAGTGAACGCTTCCATTATGGAGGTGCTCACTAGTATGTAATAGGTGCCAGGAGCGGGGAAACATACTCATCCTCCTGCGCTGCAACTCCGCTCCGGGTCAGGCGCTCCTCTGTCTTCTCCTGCCGGCGCTGCAATGTCTTGACCTTGTACAGCATCAGGACGTAGTGTGCGCACTCTGACCTGACGCTGCACGCAGTCAGGCGACAGTGCAGTGCCGGCAGGAGAAGACAGAGGAGCGCCGGACCCAGTGGGCTGATCTGAGGTCTGATGGGGGCACAGTGGGCTGATCTGAGGTCTGATCGGGGCACAGTGGGCTGATCTGAGGTCTGATCGGGGCACAGTGGGCTGATCTGAGGTCTGATCGGGGCACAGTGGGCTGATCTGAGGTCTGATGGGGGCACGGTGGGCTGATCTGAGGTCTGATGGGGGCACGGTGGGCTGATGTTAGGTCTGATGGGGCACGGTGGGCTGATCTGAGGTCTGATGGGGGCACGGTGGGCTGATCTGAGGTCTGATGGGGGCACGGTGGGCTGATGTTAGGTCTGATGGGGGCACGGTGGGCTGATCTGAGGTCTGATGGGGGCACGGTGGGCTGATCTGAGGTCTGATGGGGGCACGGTGGGCTGATCTGAGGTCTGATGGGGGCACAGTGGGCTGATCTGAGGTCTGATGGGGTCACAGTGGGCTGATCTGAGGTCTGATGGGGGTACAGTGGGCTGATCTGAGGTCTGATGGGGTCACAGTGGGCTGATCTGAGGTCTGATGGGGGCACGGTGGGCTGATGTTAGGTCTGATGGGGGCACGGTGGGCTGATCTGAGGTCTGATGGGGGCACAGTGGGCTGATCTGAGGTCTGATCGGGGCACAGTGGGCTGATCTGAGGTCTGATCGGGGCACAGTGGGCTGATCTGAGGTCTGATGGGGTCACAGTGGGCTGATCTGAGGTCTGATGGGGGCACAGTGGGCTGATCTGAGGTCTGATGGGGGCACGGTGGGCTGATCTGAGGTCTGATGGGGGCACGGTGGGCTGATGTTAGGTCTGATGGGGGCACGGTGGGCTGATCTGAGGTCTGATGGGGGCACAGTGGGCTCATCTGAGGTCTGATGGGGGCACAGTGGGCTCATCTGAGGTCTGATGGGGGCACAGTGGGCTCATCTGAGGTCTGATGGGGGCACAGTGGGCTCATCTGAGGTCTGATGGGGGCACAGTGGGCTCATCTGAGGTCTGATGGGGGCACAGTGGGCTCATCTGAGGTCTGATGGGGGCACAGTGGGCTCATCTGAGGTCTGATGGGGGCACAGTGGGCTCATCTGAGGTCTGATGGGGGCACAGTGGGCTCATCTGAGGTCTGATGGGGGCACAGTGGGCTCATCTGAGGTCTGATGGGGGCACAGTGGGCTCATCTGAGGTCTGATGGGGGCACAGTGGGCTCATCTGAGGTCTGATGGGGGCACAGTGGGCTCATCTGAGGTCTGATGGGGGCACAGTGGGCTCATCTGAGGTCTGATGGGGTCACAGTGGGCTGATCTAAGGTCTGATGGGGGCACAGTGGGCTGATCTGAGGTCTGATGGGGCACAGTGGGCTGCTCTGAAGTCTGATGGGGGCACGCTGGGCTGATCTGAGGTTTGATGGGGGCACACTGGGCTGATCTGAGGTTTGATGGGGGCACACTGGGCTGATCTGAGGTTTGATGGGGGCACACTGGGCTGATCTGAGGTCTGATGGGGGCACAATGGGCTGATCTGAGGTCTGATGGGGGCACAGTGGGCTGATCTGAGGTCTGATGGGGGCACAGTGGGCTGATCTGAGGTCTGATGGGGGCACAGTGGGCTGATCTGAGGTCTGATGGGGGCACGGTGGGCTGATCTGAGGTCTGATGGGGGCACAGTGGGTTGATCTGAGGTCTGATGGGGGCACAGTGGGTTGATCTGAGGTCTGATGGGGGCACAGTGGGCTGATCTGAGGTCTGATGGGGGCACAGTGGGCTGATCTGAGGTTTGATGGGGCACACTGGGCTGATCTGAGGTCTGATGGGGGCACAGTGGGCTAATCTGAGGTCTGATGAGGGCACAGTGGGCTGATCTGAGGTTTGATGGGGGCACAGTGGGCTGATCTGGGGTCTGATGGGGGCACAGTGGGCTAATCTGAGGTCTGATGATGGCACAGTGGGCTGATCTGAGGTCTGATGGGGGCACAGTGGGCTGATCTGAGGTCTGATGGGGGCACAGTGGGCTGATCTGAGGTTTGATGGGGCACACTGGGCTGATCTGAGGTCTGATGGGGGCACAGTGGGCTAATCTGAGGTCTGATTAGGGCACAGTGGGCTGATCTGAGGTTTGATGGGGGCACAGTGGTTTGATCTGGGGTCTGATGGGGGCACAGTGGGCTGATCTGAGGTCTGATGAGGCACAGTGGTTTGATCTGAGGTCTGATGGGGGCACAGTGGGCTGATCTGAGGTCTGATGGGGGCACAGTGGGCTGATCTGAGGTCTGATGGGGGCACAATGGGCTGATCTGAGGTCTGATGGGGGCACAATGGGCTGATCTGAGGTCTGATGGCGGCACAGTGGGCTGATCTGAGGTCTGATGGCGGCACAGTGGTTTGATCTGAGGTCTGATGGGGGCACTGTGGGCTGATCTGAGGTCTGATGGGGCACAGTGGGCTGCTCTGAAGTCTGATGGGGGCACGCTGGGCTGATCTGAGGTTTGATGGGGGCACACTGGGCTGATCTGAGGTTTGATGGGGGCACACTGGGCTGATCTGAGGTTTGATGGGGGCACACTGGGCTGATCTGAGGTCTGATGGGGGCACAATGGGCTGATCTGAGGTCTGATGGGGGCACAGTGGGCTGATCTGAGGTCTGATGGGGGCACAGTGGGCTGATCTGAGGTCTGATGGGGGCACAGTGGGCTGATCTGAGGTCTGATGGGGCACGGTGGGCTGATCTGAGGTCTGATGGGGCACAGTGGGTTGATCTGAGGTCTGATGGGGGCACAGTGGGTGACTGAGTGGGTTGATCTGAGGTCTGATGGGGGCACAGTGGGCTGATTGAGGTCTGATGGGGCACAGTGGGCTGATCTGAGGTTTGATGGGGCACACTGGGCTGATCTGAGGTCTGATGGGGGCACAGTGGGCTAATCTGAGGTCTGATGAGGGCACAGTGGGCTGATCTGAGGTTTGATGGGGGCACAGTGGGCTGATCTGGGGTCTGATGGGGGCACAGTGGGCTAATCTGAGGTCTGATGATGGCACAGTGGGCTGATCTGAGGTCTGATGGGGGCACAGTGGGCTGATCTGAGGTCTGATGGGGGCACAGTGGGCTGATCTGAGGTTTGATGGGGCACACTGGGCTGATCTGAGGTCTGATGGGGGCACAGTGGGCTAATCTGAGGTCTGATGAGGGCACAGTGGGCTGATCTGAGGTTTGATGGGGGCACAGTGGTTTGATCTGGGGTCTGATGGGGGCACAGTGGGCTGATCTGAGGTCTGATGAGGCACAGTGGTTTGATCTGAGGTCTGATGGGGGCACAGTGGGCTGATCTGAGGTCTGATGGGGGCACAGTGGGCTGATCTGAGGTCTGATGGGGGCACAATGGGCTGATCTGAGGTCTGATGGGGGCACAATGGGCTGATCTGAGGTCTGATGGCGGCACAGTGGGCTGATCTGAGGTCTGATGGCGGCACAGTGGTTTGATCTGAGGTCTGATGGGGGCACTGTGGGCTGATCTGAGGTCTGATGAGGGCACAGTGGGATGATCTGAGGTCTGATGGGGGTCATATGATATCCTGAAATTTATGGGGGGTCTGATGAAAAATATTTTTTTCTTATTTTCCTACTCTAAAATCTGTGGTGCGTCTTATAAAGCGAAAAATACGGTATTTCACAGTGCAATACCTCACACAGTATACCACTTGCTTCACTAAAAAACCAACCCTAAACTGTTTTAGTACTTTCATCGTAATTAGGCAGCACATTTATACAGATTGGTGTTAAAGAAACAGACTGCTGTATAAATCATGCATAGAATAAAAGGGTTAATTTCCTACTCTTCCATTTTTGTCTGGCAGATGTATGAATGGATGGAGCTTTTGCAATGGTTGAGCCTTAACAGATATAGAATTGGAGGATAGCTTGTTCTCCAGCCAGCTGTCGGCTGAATTCTGGACAGGCCGGCAGACCATATTATGTATAGAGGATTGTTGGACTTTGATATCCACCTGTAGGGAGACATCTCTTGGTCCAAAACATGACTTAAGAAGGTAAAGTGGTACCTTCATTGATACAATCGCTGAGACCCGATGCGTTTCGGACTGCAAGGACTCCTTTGTTACATATCATTTAGACTTGAGAATAGAGGCCTTACACTCTGAAATGCGTCGTATCTCAGAGGCTGTAATAAAGAAGCTACCACTTTACCTGCTTTGGTCGTGTTTTGTCTCTAGAGATGTCACTACATGGGTGGATTTGTAGGTCCACCGATCCTCTCCTCCTGAGCGCCGGCCCCTATGCAGTGAGAACCCAGTGGACATCAGCAGCACCACAACTACTACTAATCCATCACATTATACACTGCTTGTTTCCAGGGGTTATGTTATGACCACCAAGTGGCCGTGCTTGCACACTATAGGAAAAAGTGCCTATACGAATTCCCACAGTCCCGGCCACAAGACAAGCTGGCGCTTTTTCCTATAGTCTGCAAGCGTGGACACCCCTGCGGGATTGCAGTGGTGGTACCTTGGAACCGAACCCGAGTTCAGGAAATGTTTTTTCACAGTAGAAATGAATTAATGAAGTTATTACGCAAAGTCTTGCGATAATTAGCGAAGTAATAACTTCGGCTCATTGGAGCCAATACATTCTAATACTGTACGGAGCTCTGTCTCCGTACAATATTAGAACAAAGTTAGTTGAGGTTGCCAAAAACATCCCCATTCTGTTTTGGTGGACTACAGCCATCTGTGTATTACATGGATAGATATTTATCTATCATATCACCGATATCATAGACATTAGTTTAAAACTGCAGGCACCTGGCGGGTATAGCACCTGCTGCGGTGGTGCTTAGCGGAGGGTGGGGCTTAATGGAGAAAAAGATGTCTTCCTTTTTGAGGTTATGAAAGTGCCACTGTACTGGAACCCTTTTATCCTCAGGATAGGTCATCAGTTTCTGATCGGTGGGGGGTCTGACACCCGGGACCCCCCACCGATCAGCTGTTATAACAAGGAACTAGCGCTCCTGTGAGCACTGCTGGCTTCTCGCAGCTCACCAAGCACAGCGCCGTACATTGTATACTGGCCATGCATGGTATTGCAGCCCGGCACTTCAATGGGGCTGAGCTATACCTAGGCCACATGACCGATGACCGTGTCGTCACTGGTCTATGGAAAGCTGTCAGAAAGCTGTGGCGCAACTGCCTTCTCAAACAGCTAATCAGCGGTGTTCCTGGGTGTCGGACCCCACCGTAAAAAAAATCTTGGAAAACTCTTTTAAAGGGGTATTCCCATCTCACAAATGTAGTTTGTATAGTTAGATATAGTCATACCAATATTATCACTAATAGAATGTATTTATATAAATGTACCGTTTAGAAGATTTCCCTATTTGTATATCCATTGTCCCACACACATCAGTCAGGCCGTTGCCCCTAGTTACGGCCACCACAGCCATGTAGTAGTGGTGGTCGGCTTGCTCTTGTTCAAACCCGCTCTGAGGTAACTGCTGTATTGTGAGCGCACATTACATGAACATGCGGAGACACATCTTAGGGTGCTTTCACATCTGTGATTTGGATGCTACCAGTCCAAAACACAATGGTCAGGATCCGTCCAAAAAGTGGACTTTATAAACGGATCCTGCTCCATAGAGATGAATTGATCTTGGAACAGGATCAGTTTCTCCGTGTTTTGGAAGCGCAGACAAAAATGCTACAACCCTAAGATGTGTCTCCACATGATCATGTAATGTGTGTTCACAATACAGCAGTTACCTCAGAGCAAGCCGACCACCACTACTACATGGCTGCGGTGGTCGTAACCAGGGGCAACGTCCTGACTGATGTGTGTGGGACAATGGATATACAAATAGGGAAATCTTCTAAACGGTACATTTTATATAAATACATTCTATTAGTAATAATATTGATATGGCTATATCTAACTATACAAACTACATTTGTGAGATGGGAAAACTCCTTTAACTTTATGAGGCTGCCCACAAGAGCCCTACAGGGCTGAATAGAGCGGTAGCTGATATGTTTCTCCATTTAAACAGGGGTACACCTGACACCCCCAAAAAAGTGGAGAAGGCAAGAAAAGAAAAATTATATATATATAATATATATATACACCCCTCCCCCAAATCATGGGTTTTGGATTACATTAAGTTTGCAACCAAAAAGGAACACAAACATTAATACAGAATAAAAGTCAATCTCTGAAAGTCTGCCATAGACTGCCATATAGACTAGTACGTGTGGTTGACTACATGCTGCTCTGTGCTTTCTCCACTCACTAGAGATATTAATGGGAGACACAACACATGAGATCAGACACAATTACCTCAGAGATGACACAATTACCTCTCGCTCTGCATTTTCATTTCCCAGACAGACCAATACCCTCCCTCTCCGTAGTGACTAGAATGGATTTGCTCCTGGTGGGTATGATGTCACCGGAAGAGGCGGGGTCTCGTCGTCTAATGGGCGGGGTCTGCAGATTACTGGAGAAACTTCAGAGCAGTGTGGTGGAGAGGGGAGCTGGAGGTGGCAGGTAGGTTTGTGAGTGGGAGCAATGATTTCTTGTTACATGGGGCTCTGTGAAGGTGGTTCAGGGGAGGGGAGTCATGTATTTACATGGGACTGTACGTTGAAGTATTGAAGGAAGGGAGGGAGTGATGTTATTTACATGGGGCTGTATTTTGGAGAGGCTGAAGGCAGAGTAGAGATGTTATTTACATGGCGCTGTATGTTGGAGGGGGCTGAAGGAAGGGCGTAATGTTTTTTTTTTTTTTACATGGGACTGTATGTTGGAGGGGGCTGAAAAGAAAGATGTTACTTACATGGGACTATATGTTAGAGGTGCTGAAGGGAGTAATTTACATGGGACTATAAGAGGGTCTGAAAGGAGGGAAGTGATGTTTACATGGGACTGTATTTTGGAGGACCTGAAGGAAGGGTAACAATGTGTGTGTGTATATATATATATACACACACACACACACACACACACACACACACACACACACACACACACACACACAGAGGAATGTATTTTGGAGGGGCTGAAGATGGAGAAAGTGATGTTGTTTACATGGGACTGTATGTATGTTGGAGGGGATGAAGGCAGATGAGGCAGAATATATATATATATATTAATTGGACTGTATCTTGAAGGGAGGGAAGATGTGTTTTTTTTTTTACATGGGACTGTATGTTGGAGGGGGCTGGAGGGATGAAGTGATGTTCTTTATGTGGGACTGTATGTTGGAGGGGGTGATCTTATTTACATGGGACTGTGGTTTGGAGAGGCTGAAACAAGGGGAGTGATGTTATTTACATGGGACTACATGTTAGAGGAGGTTGAAGGGAGTGATGCTTACATGGGACTCTTGGAGGGTAGCAATGTTCTGCAGAATGTGACTGTATGTTGGAGAGGACTGATGTTTTACAGTATGGGACTATATGCTGGTCTGTGTATATGGTGGCCCATAAAATGGAGTTGCTGCAGATCAGTATAAGGCTATGTTCATGCTAATGATTGTGTGTTTTATATTTTCTAACTATGGCTCTCTATTAATCTTGTCTTTTCAGCCCCTGGCTGCCCGAGAGCTTGGAGAAGTGTTCGGTGAACCCGATGAACGCCTGACGTGTATTTTCTGAACAGCAGCCCCCTGCTTCCCTGTCCTATTGGTTTAATGCCAGCACTGTCGTCTTTGTAGCATTAATATTTTTTTTAATGTCACTGATTTGCCATGTAGCTTCAGTTCACAGATTTGGGTCCCATGCGCACTGCTGTGTTTTTTAGTCTGCATCCCATCCGCATTTTTTGCAGATCCGATGCGGACCTATTCATTTCAATGGGGCCGCAAAAGATGTGGACAGCACCCCATGTTCTGTCTGCATCTGTATGTCCGTTCCAAGTCCCCCCCCCCCAGTCTTGTGAATCTTGTAGACAATAATAGGTAATTGTAACATAGCTCGGGACCTGTTAAAGGGGAAAATGCGGGATGCACACCGCTGGTATTGATATTTTGCAGATCCGCAATTTGCGAACCGCAGAACGGATACGGTTGTGTGCATGGGGCCTTATGCAGTTAAAGGGGTTTTCCAGGATTATTATAGCAAAAAATACTAAATAAAGACACCCCTTTGGAGATGCTGATGTCATTGCTGTTATTTCAATCCACAGGATAGGTCATCAACAGGCGAATCACACCCATCTCTAGAACGGAGCGCACATGCACAGTCGCCTTCCTCTTCATTTCTATGGGTGTGCCGAAAATGGCCAGCGCTCGGCTATTTTCAACACTCCAAATGAATGGAGGGTGGCTGCGTATCTTTTCAATGGAAATTAATTTCAAGTAGGATCCTTATTATTGATGTACAAACATGAAGCACTCTTCCTTCACACAATTTTCTTTGCACTTTTGGTGGTGTTTTTCCTGACATTTTTTCCTCACAATGGGGGGGCATTTATCACTGTCTTTACTCCACACTACTGGGGTAAAAAAGTTGAAAATTATGGCACAATTGCAACTTTTTAATCTTCTCGACACTTCCGTAAAGTGGCTACAAAGGGGTGGGACGTAAGGTGTGGCTTTGGGTTTAAGAAACTGGCATAAGTTATAGACTTCATTTTCTGGCGCACAGAGGGCCAGAGATACGACTGATTAAGGCCTCATGCACACGAATGTGTGCCGCCCGTGCTGCGGGCCATAAACTGCACGGGCACTGACCGTGAGGCCACCGCATACCGCACCGTAGTGCTTCCGTGGTGTTCCGATTCGTGCCTCCGGATCGCGGACCCATTGAAGTGAATGGGTCCGCGATCCGTGATGCGGGCTGCACACGGCTGGTGCCCGTTTATTGCGGACCCACCGTATGCGGCCCGCAGCACGGGCATGGCCAGCACACGTTCGTGTGCATGAGGCCTTACTAAGAGGCATCTGTCTCTTAATAAATTAGGCGCATCTTATTCTAGTCCAGGGAGATCAAGTATGGGACCGCCAGTCTTGATAATCCCCCCCCCCCCCGTTTGCCTTACCACTGACATTTTCTTAATGGTATTTTCTCCTATACAGAAGTTGATGTGAAAATATACAAAAAACACAATTTAATTAATAAAAAAAGCCTGCAAGAAAAGAAAAAGCTTGTTTTCTGTGTTTGGCATTACTCATAGACATTCTGCTAACATCTGGAACTGAAAAAAGCACCAAAAAATGGAGGTAGAAAAAAAACATTTGCAGTCCAGGGAAGGATCCAAACTTAGGCCCCTTTCACACGACTGTATGCCCTCCTGTGTCCCAGAGCGGCATCGATCGTGCGCACGGGAGCGCACAGCATCATTGATTACAATGAGGCTGTGCACGCTGGGCCGCCAACGGGACTATTGTACAGTACTCATATGATTTTATGAGTGCGGTACAATAGTCCCGCGGGCGGCCCGATGTGCACAGCATCATTGTAATCTATGATGCTGTGCGCTCCCGCGTGCATGATCGATGCTGCTCCGGGACATATGGCCCGCTCACGGACCGTACTGTATGTCTCAGAGGGCATACAGTCGTGTGACAGGGGCCTTATATATAACTGCAATTAACTGTGAGACTGTCTTGAGCTTGATCCATAATTATTACCAGGTTTGCATATAGTACCAATAGTTTCTACATGTTTTGCCATTCTTTTTTAAGTAGTTGTCCGACTGTTTATTACTGATAACCTATCCTGAGGCTAGGCCATCAGTATGGGATCAGTGGGGTCTGACTGCTGACACTCCCACCGATCAGCTGATCATTGGTGTGGTCACCTAAATTATCATTTGTGGGCAGCAGATCATGCTGGCTAAACAGCACTCTGCTGCCCACAAATAATGATTCTGTATGGGGATAAGAAATGGCATTAGCAATCGCTCCTCCCCGTACTGACGAGGGCTTCACTGCATATAAATACAGTGATTACCTCCACTGATGAGCAGGTGATTGTCCGGGAGGAACTGTTCCATCAAGCAGTGTAAAGGGCTCTTAAAGAGGACCTCTCCCCTCTCCTGACATGTCTGTTTTAGTTACTTCATGCATTCCCCATGTAATAACAATCCTGGAACATCTATTCTTATGTCTCTATGTTGTGCCATTCCTTTATTATTCCTACTAGAAGTTATGGATGAATTGCTAGCAGTCTGCAGTAAGGGAACAGAGGGGAGGTGACCAGACTGCACAGACTCACTCTATCCAATCAGTGCAGCCATTGTCAGTCTGTGCAGGTACACCCCCCCAACTGGTCACCTCCCCTCTGTACCCTTACTGCAGACTGCTAGCAATTCATCCATAACTTCTAGTGCAAATAATAAAGGAATGGCACAACATAGAGACATAAGAATAGATGTTCCAGGATTGTTATTACATGGGGAATGCATGAAGTTAATAAAACAGGCATGTCAGGAGAGGGGAGAGGTCCTCTTTAAGACCCAGTTACTTTTTTGTAATATATATTATAAAAATCAATGTTCATTTGACACATCAGGTGTCTGGAAAGGTTTTCATAAAGGTCTCAGCTCTCTAGGTCGTACTGTTCTTTATTCCCAAAAAAATGCAAATATGGCACCATCACAAGACCTGTATTGGCCAATAGAAGCTTGTAGGTCCTTCAGTCTTCACCTCACTGACATACACACAGTTTTACACCAGGTTTCAACAACAACTCATTTTTCTTTACTGTTAAAGGGGTAGGGTGCTGTGGAGGTTACTGTTAAGGGGGAGGAGCTCTGTGAAGGTCACTATTAAGGGGGTAGGGTGCCGTGGAGGTTACTGTTAAGGGGGAGGAGCTCTGTGAAGGTCACTATTAAGGGGGTAGGGTGCTGTGGAGGTTACTGTTAAGGGGGAGGAGCTCTGTGAAGGTCACTATTAAGGGGGTAGGGTGCTGTGGAGGTTACTGTTAAGGGGAGGAGCTCTGTGAAGGTCACTATTAAGGGGGTAGGGTGCTGTGGAGGTCACTGTAAGGCCTCTTTATACTAGTCATATGGATTGTGTCAAGATCCGTTCAGAAAAAACTGGTTCAGTTGATCTTGTCTGTGATTTCTTTCAGTGTTTTATTTTTTTCTGTGCAAGTGCAATCAGTTTTGGATTCGTCTTTCACATACGTAAAAAAAAAAAAGAATTACAAACTAAATCTCCTTGCAACCATCAGTGAAAAATTCATTGCATCTGGATGCAATCTGTTTTTCACTCAATCCCCATTCACTTTTATGGAGCCTCAGCTGCGTGAAATATGAACAATATAGAACATGCTTTGATTTTTTTTTTTTGAAAGGCTGGTTTCACACAATTGAGTTCAGTGCATTGAACTCACCGTGTGTCTGCGAGAGCTCCTGTCCTGATCTATGTAGCACTGATAGGATCGCATAGCATTATGCCCCTTTCACACGAGCGGGAGACTCGCATGTCTCCCGTAACACATCTACAGGGCTGGACTCGGCACTGACTGGGATCGCATATAATGCTCTGCGATCCCTGTCCGTGCCGAGTCAGCCCTGTAGATGCGTTGCGGGAGACATGCAAGTCTCCCGCTCGTGTAAAAGGGGCATTAGGGTCCATTCACACGTCCTGTTTTTCTTTCCTGATTCGATCCTGATCTGGATCCATTCATTTCAATGGGTCCTGAAAAAATGCGGATCGAATCAGGAAAGAAAAACAGGACGTGTGAATGGACCCTTAGGCTACTTTCACACTAGCGTTTTTAAATTCCGGTATTGAGTTCCGTTATAGGGGCTCAATACCGGAAAAAAACGCTTCAGTTTTGTCCCCATTCATTGTCAATGGGGACAAAACTGAACTGAAGACAACGGAGCGCTCCTAGAAGCATTCCGTTCCGTCTTCAGACCGGAGAACAGACGGCAGCATGCTGCGGTTTGCTCTCCGGTCCAGGCATCCGCACCAAGACGGATCCGGAATGACCCCCAATGCAAGTCAATTGGGACGGATCCGTTTGGTGTGGACACACCAGTAATCCGGATCTGTCCTCCATTGATTTGCAATGGGGGGGTCATTCCGGAACCGGCTACATACATAGATACATACATACATACATACAGACATACATACTTACATACTCCAGGGACGCAGGCAGCATGTCTTCACGCGCCTCCTGCGCGCAGCTATGACGTTTCCCCACTGCGCCCAGCAGAGGGCGCTGTGGGGAATTGTCATCACTGCGTGCAGGAGGCGCGTAAAGACGTTCTGCCGGCGTCCCTGGAGTATGTGAGTATGTATGTGTGTATGTCTGTGTCTTGTTCCCATGTGTGTGTTAACATGTGTGGGGCCGGAGCGCTGCTCCGGCTCCACACACGTATCAGCGGCAGTACGGATCCGTCGGCACCCTTTAGGTGCCGGATCCGTGCTGCCGCTAGTGTGAAAGTAGCCTTAGGTGAGGACAGAAGCTCTTAAAGACACAAGCTGCTCAACACATTGAACTCGCTAGTGCGAAACTATAAAATGAATGGGTCAGGATTCAGTCTGGGTGCTATGTGTTTGCCTCACACATGGCACCTGGCCCAAAAACTCGCTGGTGTGAAGAGGGTCTTATGGGGGACAGTTAACAGCGTGGACTACCTGCGATTTCCCTGTAAAAAAAGCAACAAGGGAATGGATTGGCCTTCTGGGCACCCTTGGAGCAAATCCAATAAACACACAGACAGACCAACATTTCATACTCGGGCAGTGCTGGGTACTTTTTCTAGTTTGCTACATTAGACTATTGATTGAACACTCCCGATTTTAATGGATATTTTTTTTTAATTTGAGCTAACGAGGGCTATCCCTCTTTCTATATCTGTGGATTCTCCTCCATATGCTGGGCCCCTCAAACTGATTTTACTTACCTGGCTCTCTGCCCTGCACCGCCACTGCTGCTTCTCCCCGCGTGCAGATGAAAACTCGCGGTTGACGCTAGGGAGGCTGCCCCCCGGATGTATTCATCCGCGCTTGGGGAGAAATGGCCGGGAGGGGCCCGGTGTATTGGGGAGCATTTGTTAGTGTCGGATAACCCCTTTAATTCTATTTCACGGCAACAATATTTGTTAGAATCTCGTAACTGACATTGACTAAAGATGTGGCCTGATATGAACGACAGTCCGGGGGGATGTTCTCCGGCTGAAAGGGTTTGTGCCAAGTTTATCCAAAGGATAGCGGATAACTAGCTGGTGGCGGTGTGACTGCTGTGACCCCCACTGCTCCCGAGAATGGCGGTCCTGTTCCCCTAGTTACCCCGATTGCAGTGGAGAATTGGACCCCTTTTTTTGGTATCTCTGGAGGTCTCTGCGGTCACTTGTGTTGGCCCTGCCTTCTGTCAGTTTGGACCCACCTACTACATGGGGCCACTTTTATTTTTATTTTTTTCCCATGGCCACTTTAACCTTTTTTTTTTCCATTTTTGTTTTCTGCCTTCCCAGAGCCATCGTTTTTTAATTTTCCATTTAAATAGCTGTATGAGGGTTTGTTTTTTGTGGGACAAGTTGTACTTTCTAATGGTACCATTTATTATTGTATATGACGTAGCAGGAAAAAATGCAATGCCAACACAGTTTTATGGTTTTTATTTTTACGGTGGTCCCTACTAAACTATTAAAGGGGTATTCTCATCTTAGACAATGGGGGCATATCGCTAGGATATGCCCCCATTGTCTTATAGGTGCGGGTCCCAGCGGTGGGACCCGCACCTATAGCCAGAACGGAGCCCCCAAACTGAATGAGGGCGCACTGTGCATGCGCAGCCGCCCTCCATTCATTTCTATGGGGCCGCCGAAAATAGCCGAGCTGGCTCGGCTACTTCCGTCGGCTCCATAGAAATGAATGGGAGCCGACCGCGCATGCACGGCCCGGCTCCCATTCATTTCTATGAGCGCAGCGGGGAGCTGCGCCTGGTGGTGGCCGGACCCCCGGAAACTCCCCGCTCCGTTCTGGATATAGGTGCGGGTCCCAGCGGTGGGACCCGCACCTATAAGACAATGCGGGCATATCCTAGCAATATGCCCCCATTGTCTAAGATGAGAATACCCCTTTAAGTTTCATTCTCCAGGTCCGAATGATAACAACGACACCACGCTTGTGTAGTTTTTCTTGTGTTTTAACCCCTTAAGGCCGAAGCCACATTTTTTAAATCTGCCATGTGTCACTTTATCAATTCATAAAATTGGGATTCTTTCACCGATTCAACTGATTCCAAGATTGTTTTTTCATGACACATTGTACTCCACGACAGTGGTAAATTTGAGTCAATATAAATCACCTTTATTTATAAAAAAAATCCTAAATTTACAGAAAATTTGGAAAAATTTGTAATTTTCAAACTTTGAATTTCTCTGCTATTAAGGCAGATAGTGATCCCTCACAAAATAGTTATTACTTTACATGTCCCATATGTCTAATTTATGTTGCCATCATTTTGTAGATGTAATTTTATTTTTTGGGGATTTTAGAAGGCTTAGAATTTTAGAAGCAATTCTTTAAATTTTTTAGAAATTTTCCAAAACCATTTTTTTAAGCACCAGTTCAGTTCTGAAGTCACTTTGTGGGGCTAACATAATAGAAACCACCATAAATGACCCCATTTTAGAAACTACACCCCTCAAGGTTTTCAAAACTAATTTTACAAACTGTGTTAACCCTTTATGTATTCCACAAGAATTAAAGGAAAATGGAGATGACATTTCAAAATTTCACTTTTTTTGCAGATTTTCCATTTTAATCCATTTTTTCCTGTAACAAATCAAGGGTTAATAGCAAAAAAATCCTCAAAAATTATTACCCTGATTCTGCGATTTACAGAAACACCCCGCATGTGATTGTAAACTACTGTATGGGCGCATGGCCAAGCGCAGAAGGAAAGGTGCGCCAGATGATTTTTGGAGGGCGGATTTTGCTGGACTGGTTTTTAGACTCCATGTCCCATTTGAAGCCCCCCCGATGCACCCCTACAGTAGAAACAACCAAAAAGTGCCCATATTTTGGAAACTAAGGGATAAGGTGACAGTGTTATTGATACTATTTTGGGGAACATATGATTTTTGATCACTTTATATTACACTTTTTGTTAGGCAAGGTAAACAAAAATGGCTGTTCTGGCTGTTTTTTTTTTTTTTTTACTGTGTTCACCTGAGGGGTTAACTAATGTGATATTTTTGTAGAGCAGGTTGTTACGAACGTGGCAGTACCTAACATGTATAGTTTTTTTTATTTATTTAAGTTTTACACAATAATTTCATTTTTGAAACAAAAAAAATCATGTTTTAGTGTCTCCATTGTGAGAGCTGTAGTTTTTTTTATTTTTTGGGCAATTGACTCAGGTAGGGGCTCATTTTTTGCGGGAAGAGGTGACGGTTAGATTGGTACTATTTTGAGGGGCATACGCCTTTTTGATCGCTTGCTATTACACTTTTTGTGATGTAAAGTGACAAAAATAGCTTTTTTGACCCTGTTTTTATTTTTATTTTTTTATGGTGTTCACCTGAGGGGTCGGGACATGTGATATTTTTGTAGAGCAGGTTTTTACGAACGTGGCGATACCTAACATGCTTGGGGTTTTTTTTTCCTTTTTTTTCTAATTTCAAATTTGAGTTTTGGGGGGAAAATGGGATTTTTTTTTAAACTTTTTTTACACTTTTTTTATTTTTTTAAACTTTTTTTTTTACACTTTCTTAGACTCAGACCCACTTGGACTTGAAGATCCAGTGGGTCTGATTGTTCTATTACACCATGGCAAGCCAGACGCTTCTGAAAGCGTCCGGTTGCCATGGTAACCATCGGGACGCTGCCACAGCAGAGCAGCGTCCCGATGGGAGGGAGAGGGAGCTTCCTCCCTCTCTTCTGGCCACACCATCGGCGCTGCCAGCGCACCGCAGCACCCGATGGGAGAGGGAGGGAGCTCCCTCCCTGTTAACCCCTTCCATACAGCGGTCCCTACGGACCGCGGCATGGAAGGGGTTAAACTGCTGACATCGGTGCCAGCACCGATGTCAGCAGTTTCAAGCAGAGTATCAGCTGTATGCTGATACTCTACTTGAAAACCGCTCGCCATCCTGAAAAATCATTGCGGGCGGCACTCCCGACGCAGCCGCCCGCCCGTCTGAACAGACTAGCCAATCACAGCGATCGCTAGCCCGGGACCGCCCCCATTGGTCCCGGGCTGGTTAGCTGAGACCCCTGGCTGTAAGTAACAGCCGGGGTCTCAGCACTGTCACCATGTCATCAGACATGGTGACAGTTTAATGCCATGACGGCTTATCCCATCATGGGGCGGCAAGCGGCTCCTGCCCATGACGGGATAAGCCGTCATTGGGCGTTAAGGGGTTAATGCTGAAAAAAAAAGTAAAACCTTGTATTTTTTTTTCTTTTTATTGTTATATTCCAGCCTCAATTTCTTTTTTTTGTGTGTCTATGGAGATGTGTAAGGGCTCATTTTCACGGGACGATACCATTTTGGAGTGTGTGTGACTTTTTAATCACTTTTTATTCCATTTTCATTCAATTTTTTTGGGGAGAAGTAAGGTGACAAGAAAATGGCCAGTTTGAATTTTTTTCCTGATGCGTCATTCGCCATATGGGATAAATATTGTTATATTTTAATAGTACAGGCGTTTATGGACACAGCGAGACATGCATTCCATTCCAGTTTGTTCCGTTCTGTGATGGGACACAAAACCACTGAAAACTGTGGTTTTGTCAGTTTTTTTTTAAAAACTGAACAAGCCGGATCCGGCACTTAAAAAAACAATGGTGAGATTCATCAAACTGGTGTAAAGTAGAACTGTCTCCATTGCCCAAAGCAACCAATCAGATTCCACCTTTAATTTTCCAGAGCTCGTTTGGAAAATGAAAGGAGGAATCTGATTGGTTGCTATGGGCAACCAAGCCAGTTCTACTTTACGCCAGTTTGAGAATTCTCCCCCAATGTGTCAATGGTGCCGGCACCCATTGACTTACAATAGAGTTGGTGCTAGATCCGGTTTGTTCACTTTCGATTTAATACAACCGCATCAGAAGTGAACGGATGCAGCCGGTTATATTAAATCAAACTGAAGTGTTTTCCTCCGGTTTTGAGATCCTCTGCTGGATCTCAGAACTGCAAAGGAAATCACATATGTGAAAGTAGCCTAGGAGAAGCTCCCGAAGGCAACTCTAGTTATTTCAGCAATTGCCTGGAATGGAGGTACTCCAGGCAGGTCCTGCCTTCACTCTAGCATCCTCACTGCTCCTGTCAGATCCTCCCTCCAGGCAACTCCGTTCTAGATGCGACCTCCCCATACACATGGCACTAAACGACTGAATCCATTGAACATGCGCTCACAGCGCCACCTGCCGTTAGTGGCGCTCAGCACCCTGGGAATTCATCCTGCGTTAGTCTGCAGCGGATTCGGTCGCTAGCTGAAGATTTCCAAACTCTAACTCCCATCATCATAGATTATAATCATCACCCCCTCCTATCCTTTCGAGGTTGCTCTTTTTCTCTGTCACAAGTGAGTTTTGTTAGATGTTTTAATGAAAGCCTACATTCCCAGCCTTTAGGTACGAGGAGGAAACGCACTGTGACATTTGTGAATTAAACATTTCCTCTCGCGGTTTTTTCCCCCCGTAATTATAACTGCTCGTCTTACCAAGACTGATGTATGGAGCGGTCGGACTAAGTGTCCCAGCATCACCAGGGCATGAGCGCGCCATGAGGCTCCTGAGGTAACATTTCTCCTCGGGGTGGCTTTGATAATGAGGTGAATAGCGGCGATATTTTGTCCTGGTCCCAGCGCGCCATGACATTTGTGAGGTAAAATCCCCCCCGGAGTTCTGCACTGGACGTGAAATGAGTCCTGGTGATATTTAGCCGTAGTACTACACGTCCCAGCAAGACTGACCAGTTGCAGTCACCAACGCATAAGCCACCATAAGGTAAGATTTCCCCGCTCTCAGTTGTTCTGATGTGAATCCTGGTAATATTTAGCCGTGGTACTACATGTCCCAGCATGATTTACCTCTTGTAGTCTACAGGGTCATGGCATTGGTGAGGTAAAAAATCTCCCTTCTCGGAGATCTGATCATAAACGGAATCATAGTGATATTTAGCTGTAGTACTACATGTCCCAGCCTGACTGACCAGTTGTAAAGCACCAGGACATACTCGCGCCATGACATTCGTGAGGTAAAATTCCCCTCCTATGACAATGGTGTGAATCCTGGTAGTATTTAGAGCTGTAGTACTACATGTCCCAGCATGAGGCTCCAGCCTTGTAGTCACCAGGTTATGATCGTGGAATGCGGTTCCTGAGGTAAGAGCTCCCGCTCTCAGTTTTCTGATGTGAATCCTGGTAATATTTAGCCCTGGTACTACATGTCCCAGCATGACTTACCACCTGTAGTCACCATGGCATTGGTGAGGTAAGATCTCCCCTCAGCGTTTCTGATCTGAGCATGAAGTGGCTCCTGCTTATATTTATCTGTAGTACTACATGTCCCAGCATGACTTACCACCTGTAGTCACCATGGCATTGGTGAGGTAAAATCTGCCCTTAGCGTTTCTGATCTGACCATGAAGTGACTTGTGCTGATATTTATCTGTAGTACTACATGTCCCAGCATGACTTACCACCTGTAGTCACCATGACATTGGTGAGGTAAAATCTGCCCTTAGCGTTTCTGATCTGACCATGAAGTGACTTGTGCTGATATTTATCTGTAGTACTACATGTCCCAGCATGACTTACCACCTGTAGTCACCATGACATTGGTGAGGTAAAATCTGCCCTCAGCGTTTCTGATCTGATGATAAAGTGACTGGTGCTGATATTTATCTGTAGTACTACATGTCCCAGCATGACTTACCACTTGTAGTCACCATGAGATTTGTGAGGTAAAATCTGCCCTCAGCGTTTCTCATCTGATCATAAAGTGACTTCTGCTGATATTTATCTGTAGTACTACATGTCCCAGCATGACTTACCACTTGTAGTCACCATGACATTGGTGAGGTAAAATCTGCCCTCAGCGTTTCTGATCTGATGATAAAGTGACTGGTGCTGATATTTATCTGTAGTACTACATGTCCCAGCATGACTTACCACTTGTAGTCACCATGACATTGGTGAGGTAAGATCTCCCCTCGTCGTTTCTGATCTGACCATGAAGTGACTGGTGCTGATATTTATCTGTAGTACTACATGTCCCAGCATGACTTACCACTTGTAGTCACCATGGCATTGGTGAGGTAAGATCTCCCCTCAGCGTTTCTGATCTGAGCATGAAGTGGCTCCTGCTTATATTTATCTGTAGTACTACATGTCCCAGCATGACTTACCACTTGTAGTCACCATGACATTGGTGAGGTAAAGTCTGCCCTCAGCATTTCTGATCTGAGCATGAAGTGGCTCCTGCTTATATTTATCTGTAGTACTACATGTCCCAGCATGACTTACCACCTGTAGTCACCATGGCATTGGTGAGGTAAAATCTGCCCTTAGCGTTTCTGATCTGACCATGAAGTGACTTGTGCTGATATTTATCTGTAGTACTACATGTCCCAGCATGACTTACCACCTGTAGTCACCATGACATTGGTGAGGTAAAATCTCCCCTCAGCGTTTCTGATCTGATGATAAAGTGACTGGTGCTGATATTTATCTGTAGTACTACATGTCCCAGCATGACTTACCACTTGTAGTCACCATGACATTGGTGAGGTAAGATCTCCCCTCGTCGTTTCTGATCTGACCATGAAGTGACTGGTGCTGATATTTATCTGTAGTACTACATGTCCCAGCATGACTTACCACTTGTAGTCACCATGACATTGGTGAGGTAAGATCTCCCCTCGTCGTTTCTGATCTGACCATGAAGTGACTGGTGCTGATATTTATCTGTAGTACTACATGTCCCAGCATGACTTACCACTTGTAGTGACCATGAGATTTGTGAGGTAAAATCTGCCCTCAGCGTTTCTCATCTGATCATAAAGTGACTTCTGCTGATATTTATCTGTTGTACTACATGTCCCAGCATGACTTACCACTTGTAGTCACCATGACATTGGTGAGGTAAAATCTCCCCTCAGCGTTTCTGATCTGATGATAAAGTGACTGGTGCTGATATTTATCTGTAGTACTACATGTCCCAGCATGACTTACCACTTGTAGTCACCATGACATTGGTGAGGTAAGATCTCCCCTCGTCGTTTCTGATCTGACCATGAAGTGACTGGTGCTGATATTTATCTGTAGTACTACATGTCCCAGCATGACTTACCACTTGTAGTCACCATGGCATTGGTGAGGTAAGATCTCCCCTCAGCGTTTCTGATCTGACCATGAAGTGACTGGTGCTGATATTTATCTGTAGTACTACATGTCCCAGCATGACTTACCACTTGTAGTCACCATGGCATTGGTGAGGTAAGATCTCCCCTCAGCATTTCTGATCTGATGATAAAGTGACTTGTGCTGATATTTATCTGTAGTACTACATGTCCCAGCATGACTTACCACTTGTAGTCACCATGGCATTGGTGAGGTAAGATCTCCCCTCAGCGTTTCTGATCTGATGATAAAGTGACTGGTGCTGATATTTAGCTCTAGGTCCTTCCTTTATATTTCTGATTCATTTAGAATCCACTTCTGGCTTTGGCTGAAAACCCAGCAGGAAAATCAGGCTCAAAGCCTCCTCCAAAAAACCTACCCTTGGGGCTCATGCACACGAACATATTTTTTCCGTGTCTGTTCTGTTTTTTTTTTGCGGCCTGTATCCGGAACCATTCACTCCAATGGGTCCACAAAAAAACGGAAATAAGTCCGTGTGCATTCCATGTCCACATGGCCGTGCCTCAAAAATGAGAACATGGCCTT
Organism: Rhinella marina; assembly: GCA_900303285.1. NCBI lineage: Eukaryota > Metazoa > Chordata > Amphibia > Anura > Bufonidae > Rhinella > Rhinella marina. The sequence continues at coordinate 592,455 of ONZH01027575.1, forward strand.
TGATTGTCGGCATTACATACACGGATAGGACTGTGGGACGCACACAGCCGGTACACGCAATTTGCGGAACGCAAAGCATCCAACGGTTGTGTGCATGAGCCCTTAGGGCGGCTTCATACAAGGAAGATTGGGGGAGATTTATCAAAACTGGTGCCCATAGCAGATTCCACTTTCCATTTTTCAGAGAAAATTTCTACCACTGAAAATTGGTTCCATTAAAAGGGTTTTCTCATGATGGACAATGGGGGCATATCACTAGGATATGCCCCCTTGTCTTATAGGCGCTGGGACCCGCACCAATATCGAGAACAGAGCCCCTAAAGTGAAGGAGGGCGCACTGTGCATTCGCAGCCGCCCTCCATTCATTCTCTATAGGGCCGGTGAAAATAGCTGAGCGCTGGCTCGGCTCTTTCCATCAGCTCCATAGAAATGAGCCGTACGCTCCCATTCATTTCTATGCGGAGCCGGCTTGGTGGCCGGACCAGAGTCCTCCAGCCGCCACCTTGCAGGGCTCCGTTATGGATATAGATGCGGGTCCTAGTGGTGGGGCCCACACCTATAAGACAATGGGGGCTTATCGTAGCGATATGACCCCATTGTCCATCATGAGACAACCCCTTTAAGGCTGAGTTCATATCACTGTTTAGTTTTCCGTTTTTCTCATCTGTCAGAAGAAGAGAAAAAAAAACAGGATCCTGTATAAAAAAAAAACAACAAAAAACGATCCTGTTGCATCGCTTGAGCCATTTCCATCTCAGATCCGTTTTTTTTAGATGGAAAAAAAATAGTACTTCATACAGGACTTTTTTCTGTCTAAAAAAAAAAAACCTCATTTTAATATCAGTGTGAGGGTTTAGCCATATATTGTCAATTGCATTACCGCCGCAGTGCACCTTTACCAGTGATTGTTTGAATATATAGTTCGCCACATCCGCACAATTTGTTACCTTGTGTAGGATGGTTTTGTGGTACATGTGGTCCGCTGCAGGAATCCTCCGTTGGATGCATTCTTGCTGGGGATTGCTGTTAGCAGCGGGTCACATGTGCAGGATTTGCTCCCCTGGTTTGATATGCGCAACAGCATATGGGGTCTGAGCAATTCTCTGCCATTTTAGACCAGGTTTTTTTCTGTGATTGTATTTAAAAAAAAAACTCAGACAGAAATGTCTCAAATGGATGACATCTGATGCAACAGGATTTTCTGTCGAAGCCAGAAGTGGCTCTATCAGGAATAAGAAGTACGAGTCCTTCTTCTTATATTTATGATTTCTTTAGAATTCACTTCTGGCTTTTGGATAAAAATTCTGTAGGCAGATTTGCCTCTAAACCTCGTCCAAAAAATCACTGTGTCCCTGTATCCTTAGGCTACATGCACTCAAACGTATTTTGTTTCTGTGTCTGGTCCATTTTTTTTTTTCCGGATTGGATGAGGACTAGAGATGAGCGAACGTGCTCGAAACGAGCACTGTACCGCTTGGCTCCCCTGCGCTCGCATGGGCGCAGGCAGCCACTTCCGTCCTCCTGAAATCAACTCTAATGAGGACCCATTCATTTCAATAGGTCTGCAAAAAATGCGGACAGCGATCCGTCCTCATTGACTTACATGCAGATGAGGACGGATCCGCAATGCCTGCGGGCATTTCACACGGGACCCGAGCGTTACAGTGCTCGTAACGAGCACTGCTCGCTCATCTCTAATTAGTACATTTAGTTCAGTGCTGAATATATTTTTATAAGAATTTGTGAAAATGATGAAATGTCCTATAAATGTCTGTTCTATTCCTGATCTAAGGATTTCGGCTTTTAGTTGAGATGACTGTGCTGCCCTTCATGTCCAGTGCATGTTCTGTCTGCTTTATGTTTCCTCTGAGCTCATGTTTGGAGAGGTTAGCTGCTCTCATGGCTTCTATCTGCTGCTGATGTAAAACACCTAGGACCCTTATGTATGAAAACTGTCTAGGTGTAGAAGTTTCTTTGTTGCCCATAGCAACCAATCAGAGCTCCCCTTTCATTTCATATAGTGCTCTGGAGAAATGAAAGGGGAGCTCTGATTGGTTGCTATGGGCAACAAAAAAAGTCTTAGACCTAGACAGTTTTCATACATCAGGCCCAGAGGCGTAGCTACTGGGGGGAGAGGGGGGGCAGGGGAGGCAATGCTCTGGGCCCAATACCTCTGGGGGCCCAGCAGGGATGGCCTTAGTAGAATCAGGCGAATACAAGTGAGCGCTTCCATTATGGAGTCTGATGGGGGCAGATTAAGCCGATCTGAGGTCTGATGGGGGCACATTCTGCTGATCTGAGGTCTGATGGGGGCACATTCTATTGATCTGAGGTCTGATGGGGCACATTCTGCTGATCTGAGGTCTGATGGGGGCACATTCAGTTGATCTGAGGTCTGATGGGGGCACATTCAGTTGATCTGAGGTCTGATGGGTGCACATTCTGCTGATCTGAGGTCTGATGGGGGCACATTCTGCTGATCTGAGGTCTGATGGGGGCACATTCAGCTGATCTGAGGTCTGATGGGGGCACATTCTATTGATCTGAGGTCTGATGGGGCACATTCTGCTGATCTGAGGTCTGATGGGGGCACATTCAGTTGATCTGAGGTCTGATGGGGCACATTCAGCTGATCTGAGGTCTGATGGGGGCACATTCTATTGATCTGAGGTCTGATGGGGCACATTCTGCTGATCTGAGGTCTGATGGGGGCACATTCAGCTGATCTGAGGTCTGATGGGGCCACATTCTATTGATCTGAGGTCTGATGGGGCACATTCTGCTGATCTGAGGTCTGATGGGGGCACATTCAGTTGATCTGAGGTCTGATGGGGGCACATTCTGCTGATCTGAGGTCTGATGGGGGCACATTCTGCTGATCTGAGGTCTGATGGGGGCACATTCTGCTGATCTGAGGTCTGATGGGGGCACATTCAGTTGATCTGAGGTTTGATGGGGCACAAGACGCTGATCTGAGGTCTGATGGGGGCACAAGATGCTGATCTGAGGTCTTAAGGGGGCACATTAAGTCGATCTGAAGTCTGATGGGGGCAAGGGACTGTTAGTTTAGTGATGTAAAAGCTGGGGACAGATTTCCTTTAACACAGGAGTCCCCTTTTTTACTCCTATTACTCCTATATTTTACTGTATTATGTGGTAGAGTATTTAGAGTAGGGTATGTAGAAAGTCTATTGTACTGTACTTAACAGCATAGATGATCTAGCAGTTTATATAGTCATCTTGCTAATACAGTATTATAACCACAACTAGTAGTATGTGCCTGTGAAGTTGGAAACGTGCGTTTGGGAAGACAATAAGTGGGGGGCCACTCAAGTATGTTTCGCCCCCCCATGTGCTGAACCTCTAGCTACGCCTCTGATCAGGCCCTAAGTGAGCTGTACCCAGAGAAGCCTGATAGATTGCAAACTGTTTTTGTCATGACTTATCTGTTCTATTGATTTTATGCAAATTTATTTAAAGTTATAACTTAAACATGCGCCATGTATGAGGGAGTAGGAGTCGGAGTCGGGAGTCGGAGTGAGGGGAAATTGAGGAGTCGGAGTTGGAGTCGGGGCTTTGGCTTACCGACTCCATAGCCCTGGTAAAAACATCACCCCCCTTGCATCAGCCACCTCCAACATACAGTTCCATGTAAAACATGCCTCCAACAGTCCCATGTAAAAAAAAATGATCCACTTTGCTTCTCCCCCTCCAATACAATCCCATATAAATCATCACTCCTCTCTGACATAGGGCTCATGCACACGAACGTATTTTCTTTCCGTGTCTGTTCCCTTTTTTCTACGGACCGTATACAGAACCATTCAAATCAACGGGTCCGCAAAAAAAACAGAATGTACTCCGACTGTTCTATTAGGGGCCAGCTGTTCCGTTCCGCAAAATACGGAATGCACACATACGCCATCCGTATTTTTTGCAGATCCGTTTTTGCGGACTGCAAAATACATACGGTCGTGTGCATGAGGCCTTACAGTCAAGTGTGGAAATAAACCTACCTTTCCCTTCAGCTGCCTCAAACATGCAGTTATACAAAACATTACCCTCTCGCTTTAGCCCCCTCCAAAATTTGATCCCTTCAGCCCTCCACAACATCCAGTCCCATGTAAAAACACATCACTCCTCGCTTCAACCTCAACATAGTCTCATGTAAAAATGTCCCTCTCCAGCATACATTCCCATTTTGAAAACATCACCCCCTCTAACACAGTCCCATGTAAAAGCATGAACTCCCCTTGCTTAAAGGGGTATTTCCATCTCAGACAATGGGGTCATATCGCTAGGATATGTCCCCATTGTCCATAGGTGTGGGTCCCACACCTACATCGAGAACGGACCCCTGAAAATTGTGGCGGTCGCACTGTGCATGGGCAGCCGCCCTCCATTCATTTTTACGGAGCCGCCAAAAATAGCTGAGCGCTGGCTTGGCTATTTCTGGCTGCCTCCTAGAAATGAATGGGAGCGGTGGCCGTGCAAGCGCAGTTCCCTTGCATTCAAAACTATGGGGGAAGCACTCCGGCCACCACCTTCCTTGCCCTGTTCTCTGTTCTGGGACCCACACCTATCAGACAATGGGGGCATATCCTAGAGATATGCCCCCATTGTCGGAGATTGGCATACCCCTTTAATGCCCCTCCACTATAACAGTCTCATGTACAAAAATGTGCAAAATCACCTTCACCATACACAACATACACTGCCTTGTAAAAGCCTCACTCTCTCAACATGCAGTCCCATGTACAACACAATTCCACCCCCCTTCAAACAGAGTTACATGTAAAACACATTAATAACCTCCCTCCACTGCAATATACAGTCCCATGTAAAACTCACCTTCCCTTCAGCCTCCTTCATACAGTCCCATGTAAAACATATCAATCCCCAAACTTCACTCTCCTTCAGCATACAGTCCCATGTAAAACACATCAATCCCCAAACTTCTACCCACTGTAAAATACAGTCCCATCTAAAATATATGAATTCCCCACTTTAAGCCCCCTTCTGCACACAGTCCCATGTAATAATAAAAAAAAAATTCTGTCCCCTTTTAAAATACAGTCCAATGTGAAACCATTGCTGTCCTCTCTCTTCACAGCACACATGTGCACTGCTACAGCTTCCTTATTCTAGGAGGCCCCGCCCCTTCCGGTGACATCATACCTACCAGGAGCAACCTCATTCTAGACGGACTATAACATTTCCTCTTAGGGTTGTACTGCTAATAGTGTGAATCATTATGGTAATATTTACTAGTGGTACTACATGTCCCAGCATGACTTAACAGTCTGTAGTCACCAGAGTTTGCTGTAAATTGTACTATAGGTCCACTTTGAACTGGATATGATTCTACATATACGCATCCGTATGTGTAGCATATGTTGATAGTTCTAATGTATAAAAATAGCTCAGTCCTTTTTGTGACTGATCACGAAAAATGTTTAAAATGATTTTGTGATCAAAATACAATTATAGCAATTTAGACAAAATTAAAAGTTATTACCAGAAGTGGGGTTCGAACCCACGCGGACATACGTCCATTGGATCTTAAGTCCAACGCCTTAACCACTCGGCCATCCTGGTAGTTGTGTTCTGCATTTAGGAATTGGTATTTAGTAAGTCAAACAGCCATTCGTGGAGTTGTGTGCAGAGATTGTGTTAGAACAGAGTGACTTGCTCAATATTTTCGCTGCCAGGGATGTTTGGAAAAAAATACTGGCCAAGTTGTGGTTGTGAGGGCGTAGATTAACACTGGCTGTTAAGTTGCCATGTCATAATGTGGCTCCCAGTATTAATGATGCTCCCTTTAGTGCCCCTCAGTAATATTAGTGCCCCCCAGAAATTAATAAGCCCCCAATAGTGCCCGCAGTAATATTAATGCCCCCACTAGCACCCCTAAAATTAATGCTTCCATTAGTGCCCCCAGTAACAGTAGTGCTCCCCAGAATTTATAATGCCCCCAATAGTGCCCCAGTAATATTAATGGCCATTAGCATTTCCCAAAATTAATGACTCCATTAGTGCCCCCAGTAATAGTAATGCCACCATTAGCACCTCCTAGAATTAGTAATGTCCCCATTAGTGCCACTCAGTAATTTTAATGTCCCAAGGAGTGCTCCCCAGAATTAATATTGCGCCAATAGTGCCCCAGTAATATTAATGCCCTCATTAGCACCCCCGCAAAATTAATACCTCCCTTAGTGCCCCCAGTAATAGTAATGCCCCATTAGCACCCCCCAGTAATAGTAATGCCTCCATTAGTGCCTCCAGTAATAGTAATGCCACCATTAGCACCTCCTAGAATTAGTAATGTCCCCATTAGCACCCCCAGTAATAGTAATGCCTCCATTAGTGCCCCCCAGAATTAGTAATGCCCCCATTAGTGCAGCTCAGTAATATTACTTCCCCAAGTAGTGCTCCCCCATCCCCCCAGAATTAATAGTGCCCACATTAGTGCTCCCAGTAATAGTAATGCCTCAATTAGTGTCCTCCAAAATTAATAATGCCTCCGTTAGTGCCCACAGTAATTGTAATGCCTGCATTAGTTCCCCCAGCATTAATAATGCCCCCATTAGTGCCCCTCAATAATATTAATGCCCCAATTAGTCCCACCAGAATAAATAATGCCCCATTAGCACCCTCCAGAATTAATAATGCCCCTAGTAGTAGTAATACTCCAATAATGCTCCCATTATTGCCTCAATAATATTGATGCCCAAATTGGTGACCCCAAAATTAATAATGGCCCCATTAGCACCCCCCTGAATTAATAGTGCCCCTAGTAGTAGTAATACCCCATTAGTGCCCCCCAGAATTAATGATGCCCCCATTAGTGCCCCCAATAATATTAATGCCCAAATTTGTGTCCCCAGTAATAGTAATGCCTCCATTAGTGCCCCCAGAATTAACAGTGCCCCCATCAGTGCCCCCCAGAATTAATAATGCCCCATTAGTGCTCCCCAGAATTAATGATGCCCCCATTAGTGCCCCTCATTAATATTAGTGCCCACATTAGTGCCGTTAGTAATAGTAATGCCCCCCCAAGAGTTAATAATGACCCCGTTAGTGCCCCCCAATAATACTTATGCCTGAATTAGCACCCCCCAGAATTAATAGTGCCCCCAGTAATAGTAATGCCCTCATTAGTACCCCTTGAATTAATATTGCTCTCATTAGGGCCCCGTATAATATTAATGCCCGAATTAGTGCCATCCAGAATGAATAATGCCCCCATTACTGCCCCCCAGTATTAATAATGCCCCCATTAGCACCCGCTAGGATTAATAGTGCCACCAATAATAGTAATTAGTGCCCTCCGGAATTAATAATGCCTCCATTAGTGCCCCCCCCAATAATATTAATGCCCCACTTAGTACCCCGATAATAAATTCCCTCATTTTACCCCCCAGAATTAAAGGGGTATTCTAATCTTGGACAATGGGGGCATATCGCTAGGATATGCCCCCATTGTCCTATAGGTGCGGGTCCTGCCGCTGGGACCCGCACCTATATCGAGGACGGGGCCCCCAAAGTGAAGAAGTGCGCACCACGCAAGCGCGGCCCACTCTCCATTCACTTCTATGGGGCCGCCGCAAATAGCCAAGCGCTGGCTCGGCTATCTCCGTCGGCTCCATAGAAATGAATGGGAGCGCACTGCGCATGCACGGCCGCCGCTCCCATTCATTTCTATTGAGCCGACGGAGATAGCCGAGCCAGCGCTCGGCTATTTGCGGTGGCCCCCTAGAAGTGAATGGAGAGCGGGCCGCGCTTGCGCAGTGCGCTCCCATTCATTTCTGTGGAGCCGACGGAGATAGCCGAGCCAGCGCTCGGCTATTTGCGGCGGCCCCATAGAAGTGAATGGAGAGTGGGCCGCGCTTGCGCGGTGCGCACTTCTTCACATTTGTTGTATTTTCGTTCTGGTCGCCTCTCAGCAGGGGTTAACGTGAATGGGGCCGGAGCGCGGTTCCGTCCCCACACGTGGACCTGCGGCACCCCGGATCCGGCGGGCCCATTCACCCGCCGGATCTGTGCTGCTGCTAGTGTGAAACTAGCCTAATACTGAAAAAAATATAAAATTTGGAAAAAAAACCTTTTTTTTTCGTTTCATTGCCGTATTCTTCGTATAAATCTTTTTATTAGATTTCAAGATGTCAAGAATGTATAGTCAAGCATTTTGACAAAAACGTGAACATAGGTGGGCTTTAACATGTACCACCTAGCTCAGAAATTAACTTCCAATCTGAAGTAAAGATTTACAAACATAATAACAGAAATAGAAAATTAAAACCATACACAAAATCATAATACAGACACTAAATGAAAATAGTAATAATAACTCACATATAAGTTTACAAAAAAAAATGTAGCAGCAGCAGCGGTGAGGGGGCTGAAATGATGAAGTTGAAGAAAACCTGTAGGGTATGTGACTCATTAATCTCATAAAGCAAGCAAGCAAATTGGCGATATCTCCAATATTACAGTTATGAAGTCTTTACCTCCAAATATTAACATGTATATGTATATCAGCGACTTACTGGCATTCCTTCAGAGTGCGCCTTGATCCCTAACCATAAAGGCAGGAATCTAGCCACATCAGGACCTTAGGTGTCCACACATTCGAAGACCTTGAGGACTTCCAGGGGTTCCATAGTTGTAAATACAATGAGTGAGTCCTCGTTTCCCAACTTGCTAACTCTTCTAATCTACACACTAGATCCACTTTCTCAATCCTCATTTGTTTGTTTGGTGGTTCCCTGCTGAGCCATTTCAGGGGTATTAGCAATCTAGCAGCCTGTATTAAATGCCTAGGTAGGTCTTTTTTGGATGGGACCCAATTCACTCGGAAGCCACAACAGGACGGATTCTAGATTGAACTTAATATCGGTGTTACATATGTTATTAAAGAGGACCTTTCACCCCTCCTGAGATGCCTGTTTTAATAGCTTCATGCATTCCCCATGTAATAACAATTCTGGAACATCTATTCTTATGTCTCTATGTTGTGCCGTTCCTTTATTATTTGCACTAGAAGTTATGAATGAATTGCTATTTGCCTTCAGTAAAGGAACAGAGGGGAGGTGACCAGTTGGGGGGTGTACCTGCACAGTCTGAACATGGCAGCACTGATTGGCTAGAGTCAGTCTGTGCAGGTACACCCCCAACTTGTTACCTCCCCTCTGTTCCCTTACTGAAGGCTAATAGCAATTCATTCATAACTTCTAGTGCAAATAATAAAGGAATGGCACAACATATAGACATAAGAATAGATGTTCCAGAATTGTTATTACATGGAGCTATTAAAACAGGCATGTCAGGAGCGGTGAAAGGTCCTCTTTAATTAAGGCTCCTATCTCTCTCCAGAAAGCCTGGATATCAGAACAGTGCCAAAAAATGTGGCTCGTAGTTCCTTCTCCTTTTGCACATCTCCAACATTGGGCTGAAGTGCTCAGTCCTCTATGGTACATTTGTCTTGACGTTTTATACCATTGAGTAAGAGTTTTATACAAGTGCTCTTGTACTCTAATAAATCTTGAGAAACCATGTGATCTAGTGTGTAAAACAGCAGTATCTTTATCTGTAAAAGATCTGTTAAGCTCTTTTTTCCCAGGTCCTGATATAAACCGGCACCCCCCTCTTTCCAGAAGCCGGCAAGTTGGTATATAGTAAGGAGATCAGTCTCCTAGGAGGGGACTGCATCTGCAGCAATTTTTCAAACCAAGAAAGCGATGGCAGGGAAGGGCACTTGGATCTAATTGTAGATAAAGAAGAGGTCAGGTCCATTGTCCCTAGAAAGTTAGCCTGTGTACCAAATTCCCTACAAAAGCTGTTTATTTCTTGTGCATTTTTCACTCTCGGTAAGATAGCTTCAAGTGTGTGAGTGTTACCCCATATTTCTGAACATGTTGAAGACTTAGGTCTTAGAAAGAATGGGATCAGAGAGGCTGGCAACAAGGGTGATGGTTTAGAGACTAAAGCAAAGTCAGAGAACAACTGTTAGGTACTGGTAACAACACTTGTTAGGTCATTATACACGTCTCCAGGCGGTTTTAAGCCCCATAGACTAGCCATGTGTGTAAATCATATCTTTCTATATCAGTTCCCAAAATACTGTAACTAGGACTGCATAGTTGCAATCAGCGTTTAAGCTGTATCGCATTATAATACGTGCGTAGGTCAGGGAGGCCAAAGCCCCCTAGTTCTCTCTGTAACCTCAACCTGCTGTAATCTGAACTCCTAAGTATGTTATTTTAGAATTAGCCCATTTAAAGGGATTCTGTCAGCTAGTTTAAGCCTATAGAGCTGAGGACATGGGCTGCTAGATGGCCACTAGCCTGTCCACAATATACATTGCCCATTGCTCTGTGTGTCTTTGTTTAGTCAAAAAAACGATTTTATTCATATGCTAATAGGGGTTATAAGGAGCCCAAGGGGCGGTTACCAATGTTCCTGGATCCCAGCCGCGCCCTCTGTGAAGGAGCCCAGCACCGCCCCACATCCTCTCCTCTCCTCCTTGCTCCCCTGACTTCACGCATTCAGAGCGCTGTAATCTCGCGCGTGCCATCTCGCGCATGCGCAGTTCGTTCCTTGATGCTGATGCCAGCACAGGGAAGGAACAGTTTACCAGCACTGACAAGCGGCATACTTGCGTATGTGAGATTACGGCGCTCTGAATGCGTGAAGTCGGGGGAGCAAGGAGGAGATGAGAGGATGCGGGGCGGTGCTGGGCTCCTTCACAGAGGGCGCGGCTGGGATCCAGGAACATTGGTAACCGCCCCTTGGGCTCCTTATAACCCCTATTAGCATATGAATAAAATCGTTTTTTTGACTAAACAAAGACACACAGAGCAATGGGAAAAGTATATTGTGGACGGGCTAGTGGCCATCTAACAGCCCATGTCCTCAGCTCTATAGGCTTAAACTAGCTGACAGAATCCCTTTAAATGGGAACCTTCCCCTTAAGTGTCGCACTATTTTATCCGCTATAGAGACATTGAAAGCTTCAGATTTGCTATAATTGACCTTGAAATTAGATAAATGACCAAAGGTTTCAAACAAAGCAAGGATGTGTGGGAAAGGCTCTGCAGGATTTGTATTCAAAAGTAGCAAATCATCCGCGAATGCCGCTGCAGTGTGAATGCTTGTACCTATTTTTAATCCTTTTTTTCCCGGATGGTTTCTGATGGCCGTCAAAAGCGATTCCATCACCAGTATAAACAGGGTTGGAGTCAAGGGGTAAACCTGCCTTGTGCCGTTGCTGATGTCAAAGGATTCAGACAGGGTGCCATTAATCCGGATTTTAGCACTTGGGCAACTGTACAATGACATGATGGCATTGATAAATTCTATTGGGAACCCAAACTGGCCTAAGATAGCTTGCATATATGGCCAACTAATCCTATCAAAAGCCTTCTTGGCATCAGTGCCAAGAAGGACTAAATGGATTTGGTGTTTCTTAGCATAATGAATAGCATGTATCACTCTACAGGAGTTATGGTTCCCCTCCCTGCCCATCACAAAACCAGCTTGTTCAGGATCAGTTAAATGTGGAAGAAGTGGTGCTATTCGTTTGGCCAGAAGTTTAGCCTATAACAAGGAAATAGGACGATAGCTTCCACACTGCTCCGGGTCCTTCTCCTCCTTTGGCAGGACGGTAATGATGGCCTCTAGAGCTTGCTTGGGAAGTGAAGTACCTTAAAACAATGCTGAGCACCACCTCGAGTTATATGGGGCTAGGATTGACATAAACGTTTTGTAGTATCCTGCCGGGAGACCATCTGGCCCTTGGCTTTTACCAATAGGAAGGGATTTGATTAACCCAGTAACTTCTGGTGTCACTGGACTCATCAGAGTTGCACAGTCTTCCAGAGGAAGTTTGGGTAGATTAAGTGCTTCCAAGAACGGCAAGGTGCTCTCTGGAGGCGCACTTGCCTTATCTGTATTTAAATTATAGATAGAAAAGTAAAAATCCCTAAATGCCTTTGCTATATCTTTAGTTAAAGAGGCTTTATTAGTACCATCTACTGATATAGAGCTGATGTAGGTCATGTCCTTTCTCTTTTTGATTAAATGAGACAACATTCGGTTACCTCTATCTCCGTGTGCAGAAAATCTATATTTGGCATACTGATAATTCTTAGCATGTTGTACATTAAGATGATCCTTAAGCTGCTGCCTCAGTTGATTCAGCTTATTATGCGTCAAACGTGTCTTAGATATTTTGTGTTGACTTTCTAGGGCCGCTATTTGGGAAATCAGGCAATAGGTTTCTTTTTGCCTTTCCTTTTTGATTTTACTGCCTAAAGCAAAAAATTATCCCCAGATAACCGCTTTGTGCGATTCCCAAAGAACTGTGGGAGACACCTCTTGGTTATCATTCTCTTGAAAGAATAGCATACGTTTATTTTGTATTGCCAAGAAATTAGCTTCTTTATCTAATAACGTCTCATTTAATCGCCAATTCTATTGTCTAGCTGGAAGGTTACAGAATAACAGCAAGACCGACACCTCTGCATGGTCAGAAATTGTTATAGACCCAATATCTACACCCTGTACCATGTCAATATGGTGATCTGAAATAAACGTGTCATGTACCGCTGAGAAATATGTATAGTCCTTAGAGGATGGATTTTGGACTCTCCAAATATCTAACAATTTGGCTTCATGAAGTGCTTTATGAAGTTCACTTAGGGACCTTTGTGTGTGTGCCGACAGGCCAGTGGAAGAATCCAAAGTTGGGTCTAAAGCTACATTCATATCTCCACCAAGTACACGAATTCCCTCAGCAAACGCATTAATTAATCAACCAAGGTATCTGTTTTTTATTTGGTGCATAGAGGTTAGCCAAAGTTATTTTTGTGGAGCCTATTGCCCCTTTTATAAATAGGAAACGACCTTCTGGGTCAATGCAAGAGTCTTGTAATACAAATGGTATACACTTAGCTATGGCAATACTCACACCTCTAGACGCCCAGCTATGAGCACTATAATACCAATTATTGAAATATGATTGTGGCATTTTTGGGATTCTAAATGGGATTGAAATGTGTCTCCTGTAGGAAACCTATGCATGATTCATTGCCATATTCTGACCCCCATAGCTTTTTTATTTTTATGTGTACAGAGCTGTGTGAGGACTCATTTTCTGCAAGGCAATCTGTACTTTTCATTGATACCTGGGATGTGTCTGACGTTTTAATCACTTTTTCTTAAATTTTTGTGGGAGGTAAAGCATTCAAAAATGGCAAAATGGCCATTTTTCCTTTTTTTCCTTTTTGGCGTTGGCCATATGGGATGAATATGCCAAACCAGGAGTGTACATAGAAACCATTGTGCCCCATAGCAAGAATCTGAATTGAGCCCCCTAACTCCGCCCAATACCCACCCTGGCCCATCCCACCTCCTGCCCTGGCTCCTCTCCTGCCACACCCCCATTTGTTGCAAAGGGAACGCCATAGGAACAAAACCCGTAAAACGGTGGAGGAATTGCATTTTTTCCCAATTCCTCCCCATTTGGAATTCTTTCCGCTTCCCACTACATTGTATGCCATATTAAATGGTACCATTAGAAAGTACAACTTGTCCCACAAAAAACAAGCCCCTATATGGATATGTGAACAGAAATAAAAGTTATGGCTGAAGGAAGATAGGGAAGAAAAATGAAAATGCAAAAATGAAATAAAACCTCTGGTATCCTAAGTGTTAAAGGGACATAGGAATGGGCAGGGCAGATTCTAGCTCTTTTGCTGCCTGAGGCAAAAATTTAAATGGCACCCTCTCCCATTAAAAATTAGTATGAAAGCTAAGTAGCCACCAAATTCCGAGACTGTCCTGCCAAATGTGGGGCGGTACAAGTACAGATAATGTTGTTGATATCACCTGCAGTCCTATGTAACACCACAGGTAACACAGTGATAAAACTCTAAATACAGATAATGTAGTAGATGTTACTTGCAGTCCTATGTAACACCACATATAACACAGCGATACCTCTCTGAGTATAGATAATTTAGTAGATGTTACCTGCACTCCTATGTAACACCATAGATAACACGGTGATGACTCTCTGAATAGAAATAATGTAGTAGATGTTACCTGCAGTCCTATGTAACAGCATAGATAACACAGTGATGGCTATCTGAGTATAGAAAACATAGTAGTGTTAGGCTACTTTCACACTGGCGGCAGGCCTGATCCGGCAGGTGAAGGGTGCTGCCGGATCAGGCCTGCCGCAGTGACATGTGTGGAGCCGGAACCGCGCTCCGGCCCCACACATGTCACACAGTACATACATACACATAAACATACACACACATATAGACAAACAAACACACATACATACTTACATGCTCCCCGGCAGGTCTTCGGAGCGTCAGAGGGACAGGACGGCTCACACAGGTCACGATTCCCCACAGCGCCCTCTGCTGGGCGCCTGGTGGAATCGTCATCTGACGATTCCACCAGGCGCCCAGCAGAGGGCGCTGTGGGGAATCGTGACCTGTGTGAGCCGTCCTGACGCTTCGAAGACCTGCCGGGAGCATGTAAGTATGTATGTGTGTTTGTATGTCTTTATGTGTGTGTATGTTTATGTCTGTATGTGTCTATTTGTACCCGGATCCGTAATGGACTCCATTGAAAGTCAATGGAGGGCGGATCCGGTTACCATTATGGTCACACCAGACGGATCCACCCCCATTGACTTGCATTGGGGGTCATTCCGGATCCGTCTTGGTGCGGATGCCTGGACCGGAGAGCAAACCACAGCATGCTGCGGTTTGTTCTCCGGTCTGAAGACGGAACGGAATGCTTTCAGGAGCATTACGTTGTCTTCAGTTCAGTTTTGTCCCCATTGACAATGAATGGGGACAAAACTGAAGCGTTTTATTCCGGTATTGATCCCCTATGACGGAACTCAATACCGGAATTTTAAAACGCTAGTGTGAAAGTAGCCTTAACTGCAATCCTTTGTAAAACCACAGATAACACTAGTGCTGATAATGTAGTAGTGTTAACTGCAGTCCTATGTAAAACCATAGATAACACTAGTGCTGATAATGTGGTAGTGTTACCTGTAGTCCTATCTAAAACCACAGATAACACTAGTGCTGATAATGTGGTAGTGTTACGTGGAGTCCTATGTACAACCACAGATATCACTAGTGCTTATAATGTAATAGTGTTACCTATAGTCCTGTGTAAAAATACAGATAACACTAGTACTTATAATGTGGTAGTGTTACCTGTAGTCCTATGTAAAACCACAGATAACACTAGTGTAGATCATGAGGTAGTGTTACCTGCAGTCCTAGGTAAAACCACAGATAACACTGTGTTTCTATGTCTTGATGCCGCTGGATCAGGACATAGGAACACTGTGAGCATGCTGATGGTGACACATACGGAGACAGACACACACATGAGAACAGACACACACAGGAGGACAGACAAACAGGAACACATATAGGGACAAACAAACACACAGGGACAGCAACATACCCACAGGGACAGGCACACACAGGGACACACAGAGACAGAGATACCAAGGGACAGACACACACGGGGACAGGAACAGGCACACACAGGAAATGGGACAGCCACACCCACAAAGGGACAGGGACACATAGCTAGGCCTTACCAAACTCCAGCATGGCTCCTCTCTGTACAGCAACATAGCTCTCTGCTCCTCTGGCTCCTCCCCCACTGGTCACATGGGCAGGGCAGATGATGTCAGGAAGGTCCTTTAGCTCACTAAGAAGCACCATCTGTCCCTGGACTGCAGGGAAACGGTGACCTACGGGGGGTTGAGGGGGGGCTTGGGGGACTGACCATAAGAATGAAGCATAGGCCACCTCAAAAACCCATATTAACTAGTTAAAAACGTGTTGTGCATAGTATATCTAAGGGTTGAGGCCTTCCATGCCCTCCATATATATATATTTAGGCCATTTACGTGATTATTACTGCAGTTTAATTATGGTTCCTTAATGTAAATGTTGACAGCAGTGAAGCAGTATCAAAAAGTGAAGATTTCAAAGTTCGCACTTCAGAATGACTAAGCCCTTTTGCCTGACAGAAAATCGAACCCTGGCCACAGCAGTGAGACCACCAAGGAAGGGTTGTCACAAATCATAGCAGAGTAGAGAAGCAAATGGAGTCTCTAAATGCCATAAGATGAAAGCCATTGTCCACTAAGCGGTTAGGAAAAAGGATAACATTTTTTCTCAAAATCCTTCACCAAGGCTTAGAATCGACTACAAGCTGATTTCGAATTGGGAAAATACCCTCCAGGCCAGCAAAAAGAAAGAAACAAAAACATACATAGGCTTTTATATTTACAAAGCCATTTTGTATGTGACTCTTACCTCACTTTAATTATGGATCCTTAAAGGGAAAGTTAATGACAGTGAACCAACGCAAACGATTGGCACTTCAAAACACGTAAGCACATTTCCCTGAGCAGGAATCAAAGCCAGGCCTTACCGGTGAAAGCACCAAAACATAGCCACTAGACCACCAGGGAAGGGTTGTTATAATTCAAGGCTGAGAAGAGAAGCAAATGGACCTGGGCCATGGCAGTGAGAGTGTTGGTTACTAGCCACTAGACCGCCAGGGGAGAAGACATGCTCTCCTGCGAGATCCAAATTCAAGTCCATGGAAAAGTGAAGTTGAAAGGGTAGGCCAAGAATGGAACTTTGTGTTTTTTTTCTTCCTGGAAGTCTGCCGAACATTGATTCAGCACTTCACTCTTCAAGCAGAATGGAATACAACAGGGAAAGCCTTGGGCTGATTTCGAGTTGGGAAAACACCCTCCAGGCCAGCAAAAAGGAAGAAACAATTGCAAAGACATACATAGGCTTTTCTATTTACAAGGCCATTTTATGTGACTCTTACAGCGGTTTCATGATGGTTCCTCAAAGAGAACGTTGACAGCAATGAAGCAGTATCAACAGGAGAAGATTTCAAAGTTGGCCCTTCTAAACGAGTAAGCAAATAAAGATGCGCTTTTCCCTGACCGGGAATCAAACCCAGGCCGCGAGAGCGCCGAATCCTAGCCACTAGACCACCAGGGAAGGGTTGTTACAATTCATGGCTGAGAAGAGAAGCAAATGGAATGTCTGACTGCCATCAGCTAAAAGCCGTCGCCCTCTAAGCGCTTCGGAAAAAGGATAACATTTTTCCTGAAAATCCTTCACCAAGGCTTAAAATCGAGTACAAGCTGCAGGAACTAAGGTAAGGTTGGTATGGATGTGCCAGAAGTCCATCCCTTTGTTGAAATGTACAGCGTAATGCCAAGGAGCAGTTAAAGATGTAAAAAGCTTAAGAGTCTGAGAAAATTACAAGCAAGGTTTCTCTGAATGGGATTTCTAACCTGGGCCATGGCAGTGAGAGTGTTGGTTACTAGCCACTAGACCGCCAGGGGAGAAGACGTGCTCTCCTGCGAGATCCAAATTCAAGTCCATGGAAAAGTGAAGTTGAAAGGGTAGGCCAAGAATGAAACTTTGTGTTTTTTTTCTTCCTGAAAGTCTGCCAAACATTGATTCAGCAAGTCACTCTTCAAGCAGAATGGAATACAATGTTATCCTTTTTCCGATGTGCCAGAAGTCCATCCCTTTGTTGAAATGTACAGCGTAATGCCGAGGAGCAGTTAAAGATGTAAAAAGCTTAAGAGTCTGAGAAAATTCCAAGCAAGGTTTCTCTGAATGGGATTTCTAACCTGGGCCATGGCAGTGAGAGTGTTGGTTACTAGCCACTAGACCGCCAGGGGAGAAGACGTGCTCTCCTGCGAGATCCAAATTCAAGTCCGTGGAAAAGTGAAGTTGAAAGGGTAGGCCAAGAATGGAACTTTGTGTTTTTTTTCTTCCTGGAAGTCTGCCGAACATTGATTCAGCACTTCACTCTTCAAGCAGAATGGAATACAACAGGGAAAGCCTTGGGCTGATTTCGAGTTGGGAAAACACCCTCCAGGCCAGCAAAAAGGAAGAAACAATTGCAAAGACATACATAGGCTTTTCTATTTACAAGGCCATTTTATGTGACTCTTACAGCGGTTTCATGATGGTTCCTCAAAGAGAACGTTGACAGCAATGAAGTAGTATCAACAGGAGAAGATTTCAAAGTTGGCCCTTCTAAACGAGTAAGCAAATAAAGATGCGCTTTTCCCTGACCGGGAATCGAACCCGGGCCGCGGCGGTGAGAGCGCCGAATCCTAGCCACTAGACCACCAGGGAAGGGTTGTTACAATTCATGGCTGAGAAGAGAAGCAAATGGAATGTCTGACTGCCATCAGCTAAAAGCCGTCGCCCTCTAAGCGGTTCGGAAAAAGGATAACATTTTTCCTGAAAATCCTTCACCAAGGCTTAAAATCGAGTACAAGCTGCAGGAACTAAGGTAAGGTTGGTACGGATGTGCCAGAAGTCCATCCCTTTGTTGAAATGTACAGCGTAATGCCGAGGAGCAGTTAAAGATGTAAAAAGCTTAAGAGTCTGAGAAAATTCCAAGCAAGGTTTCTCTGAATGGGATTTCTAACCTGGGCCATGGCAGTGAGAGTGTTGGTTACTAGCCACTAGACCGCCAGGGGAGAAGACGTGCTCTCCTGCGAGATCCAAATTCAAGTCCGTGGAAAAGTGAAGTTGAAAGGGTAGGCCAAGAATGAAACTTTGTGTTTTTTTTCTTCCTGAAAGTCTGCCAACATTGATTCAGCACTTCACTCTTTCAAGCAGAATGGAATACAATTGTTATCCTTTTTCCGATGTGCCAGAAGTTCCATCCCTTTGTTGAAATGTACAGCGTAATGCCAAATGGAGAGACAGTTAAAGATGTAAAGGCTTAAGCTTAAGAGGTACTGAGAAAATTCCAAGCAAGGTTTCTCTGAATGCAAGGATTTCTAAACCTGGGCCATGGCAGTGAGAGTGTTGGTTACTAGCCACTAGACCGCCAGGGGAGAAGACGTGCTCTCCTGCGAGATCCAAATTCAAGTCCATGGAAAAATGAAGTTGAACGGGTAGGCCAAGAATGGAACTTTGTGTTTTTTTTCTTCCTGGAAGTCTGCCGAACATTGATTCAGCACTTCACTCTTCAAGCAGAATGGAATACAACAGGGAAAGCCTTGGGCTGATTTCGAGTTGGGAAAACACCCTCCAGGCCAGCAAAAAGGAAGAAACAATTGCAAAGACATACATAGGCTTTTCTATTTACAAGGCCATTTTATGTGACTCTTACAGCGGTTTCATGATGGTTCCTCAAAGAGAACGTTGACAGCAATGAAGTAGTATCAACAGGAGAAGATTTCAAAGTTGGCCCTTCTAAACGAGTAAGCAAATAAAGATGCGCTTTTCCCTGACCGGGAATCGAACCCGGGCCGCGGCGGTGAGAGCGCCGAATCCTAGCCACTAGACCACCAGGGAAGGGTTGTTACAATTCATGGCTGAGAAGAGAAGCAAATGGAATGTCTGACTGCCATCAGCTAAAAGCCGTCGCCCTCTAAGCGGTTCGGAAAAAGGATAACATTTTTCCTGAAAATCCTTCACCAAGGCTTAAAATCGAGTACAAGCTGCAGGAACTAAGGTAAGGTTGGTACGGATGTGCCAGAAGTCCATCCCTTTGTTGAAATGTACAGCGTAATGCCGAGGAGCAGTTAAAGATGTAAAAAGCTTAAGAGTCTGAGAAAATTCCAAGCAAGGTTTCTCTGAATGGGATTTCTAACCTGGGCCATGGCAGTGAGAGTGTTGGTTACTAGCCACTAGACCGCCAGGGGAGAAGACGTGCTCTCCTGCGAGATCCAAATTCAAGTCCGTGGAAAAGTGAAGTTGAAAGGGTAGGCCAAGAATGGAACTTTGTGTTTTTTTTCTTCCTGGAAGTCTGCCGAACATTGATTCAGCACTTCACTCTTCAAGCAGAATGGAATACAACAGGGAAAGCCTTGGGCTGATTTCGAGTTGGGAAAACACCCTCCAGGCCAGCAAAAAGGAAGAAACAATTGCAAAGACATACATAGGCTTTTCTATTTACAAGGCCATTTTATGTGACTCTTACAGCGGTTTCATGATGGTTCCTCAAAGAGAACGTTGACAGCAATGAAGCAGTATCAACAGGAGAAGATTTCAAAGTTGGCCCTTCTAAACGAGTAAGCAAATAAAGATGCGCTTTTCCCTGACCGGGAATCGAACCCGGGCCGCGGCGGTGAGAGCGCCGAATCCTAGCCACTAGACCACCAGGGAAGGGTTGTTACAATTCATGGCTGAGAAGAGAAGCAAATGGAATGTCTGACTGCCATCAGCTAAAAGCCGTCGCCCTCTAAGCGGTTCGGAAAAAGGATAACATTTTTCCTGAAAATCCTTCACCAAGGCTTAAAATCGAGTACAAGCTGCAGGAACTAAGGTAAGGTTGGTACGGATGTGCCAGAAGTCCATCCCTTTGTTGAAATGTACAGCGTAATGCCGAGGAGCAGTTAAAGATGTAAAAAGCTTAAGAGTCTGAGAAAATTCCAAGCAAGGTTTCTCTGAATGGGATTTCTAACCTGGGCCATGGCAGTGAGAGTGTTGGTTACTAGCCACTAGACCGCCAGGGGAGAAGACGTGCTCTCCTGCGAGATCCAAATTCAAGTCCGTGGAAAAGTGAAGTTGAAAGGGTAGGCCAAGAATGGAACTTTGTGTTTTTTTTCTTCCTGGAAGTCTGCCGAACATTGATTCAGCACTTCACTCTTCAAGCAGAATGGAATACAACAGGGAAAGCCTTGGGCTGATTTCGAGTTGGGAAAACACCCTCCAGGCCAGCAAAAAGGAAGAAACAATTGCAAAGACATACATAGGCTTTTCTATTTACAAGGCCATTTTATGTGACTCTTACAGCGGTTTCATGATGGTTCCTCAAAGAGAACGTTGACAGCAATGAAGTAGTATCAACAGGAGAAGATTTCAAAGTTGGCCCTTCTAAACGAGTAAGCAAATAAAGATGCGCTTTTCCCTGACCGGGAATCGAACCCGGGCCGCGGCGGTGAGAGCGCCGAATCCTAGCCACTAGACCACCAGGGAAGGGTTGTTACAATTCATGGCTGAGAAGAGAAGCAAATGGAATGTCTGACTGCCATCAGCTAAAAGCCGTCGCCCTCTAAGCGGTTCGGAAAAAGGATAACATTTTTCCTGAAAATCCTTCACCAAGGCTTAAAATCGAGTACAAGCTGCAGGAACTAAGGTAAGGTTGGTACGGATGTGCCAGAAGTCCATCCCTTTGTTGAAATGTACAGCGTAATGCCGAGGAGCAGTTAAAGATGTAAAAAGCTTAAGAGTCTGAGAAAATTCCAAGCAAGGTTTCTCTGAATGGGATTTCTAACCTGGGCCATGGCAGTGAGAGTGTTGGTTACTAGCCACTAGACCGCCAGGGGAGAAGACGTGCTCTCCTGCGAGATCCAAATTCAAGTCCGTGGAAAAGTGAAGTTGAAAGGGTAGGCCAAGAATGGAACTTTGTGTTTTTTTTCTTCCTGGAAGTCTGCCGAACATTGATTCAGCACTTCACTCTTCAAGCAGAATGGAATACAACAGGGAAAGCCTTGGGCTGATTTCGAGTTGGGAAAACACCCTCCA
Organism: Rhinella marina; assembly: GCA_900303285.1. NCBI lineage: Eukaryota > Metazoa > Chordata > Amphibia > Anura > Bufonidae > Rhinella > Rhinella marina. The sequence continues at coordinate 614,045 of ONZH01027575.1, forward strand.
GGCCAGCAAAAAGGAAGAAACAATTGCAAAGACATACATAGGCTTTTCTATTTACAAGGCCATTTTATGTGACTCTTACAGCGGTTTCATGATGGTTCCTCAAAGAGAACGTTGACAGCAATGAAGCAGTATCAACAGGAGAAGATTTCAAAGTTGGCCCTTCTAAACGAGTAAGCAAATAAAGATGCGCTTTTCCCTGACCGGGAATCGAACCCGGGCCGCGGCGGTGAGAGCGCCGAATCCTAGCCACTAGACCACCAGGGAAGGGTTGTTACAATTCATGGCTGAGAAGAGAAGCAAATGGAATGTCTGACTGCCATCAGCTAAAAGCCGTCGCCCTCTAAGCGGTTCGGAAAAAGGATAACATTTTTCCTGAAAATCCTTCACCAAGGCTTAAAATCGAGTACAAGCTGCAGGAACTAAGGTAAGGTTGGTACGGATGTGCCAGAAGTCCATCCCTTTGTTGAAATGTACAGCGTAATGCCGAGGAGCAGTTAAAGATGTAAAAAGCTTAAGAGTCTGAGAAA
>ONZH01027576.1:0-21086 GCA_900303285.1 Rhinella marina
TTGACTTGCGGAAATGCGCACAGATGCGTCACACCTTGGTGAGCAAATCAGACAAATTGGGGTAGGTCTTGAGGAACCGCTGAACCACAAGATTGAACACATGGGCCAGGCAGGTTTCATATGCAGTGTTTATATGGGTTGTTGTTACTTTGGGAAATAGAATTGGTGTATAATGGCACATGTGTGAGTCTGCCAAGTTGCAGAGCTGCCACCAGGTTACGCCCGTTGTCACACACAACCATGTCTGGTTTGAGTTTTAGCGGCACCAGCCAAAGATCGGTCTGCGCCATGATCCCCTGTAACAGCTCTTGGGCGGTGTGCCTCTTGTCACCTAAGCTCAGCAGTTTCAGCACCGCCTATTGGCGCTTACCCACGGCAGTGCTGCTGCGCCTAGAGCTACCGACTGAAGGCGCCGTGCTCACAGATTGTATTTGAGAGTAGGAGGAGGAGGAGGGGTTGGAGGAAGAGGCATAATAAGTCTGAGAAACCGTGACTGAGGTAGGCTACGCAATCCTCAGTGTGGGCATTACATGAGTGGCCCCAGGGTCAGACTCGGTCCCAGCCTCCACCAAGTTAACCCAATGTTCGTTCAGGGAGATATAGTGTCCCTGCCCGCCAAAACTTGTCCCCGTGTCCGTGGTTAGGTGGACCTTCTAAGTAACCGCATTGGTCAGGGCACGGATGATGTTCTCTGACACGTGCTGGTGTAGGGCTGGGACGGCACATCGGGAAAAATAGTGGCGACTGGGGACCAAGTACCGAGGGACAGCCACCGCCATCAGGTTGCGGAAAGCCTCAATCTATACCAGTCTATAGCGCAGCATCTCCAGGCTCAGCAGTTTGAAAAATGTGGACGTTTAGGGCTTGTGCATGTGGGTGGGTGGAATTGTATTTGTGTTTGCGCTTGCGCTCCAATGTCCGATGCAAAGAAAGCTGAACGCTGCGCTGGGACACATTGGTGGAGGGTGTGGAGGATCGTAGAGGTGAAGGGGGTGGTTGTAGGGCGAGAGGCACTCGTGGCGGGGTCCTGGGCAGGGGGGTTGACTCGCAAAGCCAGCATGTGACACAGGGGAAGGAGCAGTGGTGTGATCTGCAGGAGGTGAACGGCCTTGGTTCCATTGAGTCGTGTATTTAGCACTCATATGCCTGCGCATGCTGGTAGTGGTTAGGCTGGTAGTGGTGGCTCCCCTGCTGATCCTGGTGTGGCACAAGTTGCACACCACAGTCCGTCGGTCATCCTCACTTTCTTTAAAGAACCTCCAGACTTGCGAACATCTAGGCCTCGGCACGGGAGCTTCACTCCGTGAAACAGTTGCTGATCTACTTGCTCTGGCCCTGCTTTTCCCTCTGGCCACCCCGCTGCCTCTTCCAACCTGTTCTGGTGCTGCACTTGCCTCCCCCTCAGAAGCACTGTCTTGACTAGGCTTACCAACCCAGCTTGGGTCAGTCACCTCATCATCCACCTGCTCTTCCTTCGATTCCTCACTCTGCTCCCCCTGGGACTTACTGCCCTGACAACAACGTCAATGTCTGACAACCGTGTCTCATCATCATCATCATCCGACACCTCTTGACGCACTACTTGCACACTTCCACACTCTCATCACCCACAGACTGAGAAAGTTCTAAATTTTGGGCATCAGGACAGAGCAACTGCTCAGGTTGCTGTTGAGCAGTGGTTTGTTTCTCTGGGTAGGGTCCTAAAAAGAGTTCCTGTGATAATGCCGTATCTGAATCCATATTTTCCTTGGGGGGGTCAGGCTGGGGGGAAGGAGGTTGAGCTGGAGAAGCCAGAGGTCTACTCCCTTGGCTAGCGTGGGTGGACTGTGTGGAGGACTCAGTGGTGGATAAATTACTGGACACATTATCCGCTATCCACATCATCACCTGTACGCACTGTTGTGGTTTCAATAGTGGTGTACCACTTCACCCTGTAAGTTGCGAGATAAAGCTAGGGAGCGAAACTCTGCGGCGTTCCACTGCTCCCTCATCAGTAGGTACTCTGTCACCCTGCCCAGGACCACGGCCTCTGCCCCCCTACATCACTTGGACGCCCACGTCCTCGTCCTCGACCCTTAGCCCTTGGGTTCAACATTTTGTGTAATCACTAAACTGTAGAATTAATATCTGAGGCCAAAAACGTATTCTCTAGACTGCGGCTAGTGTACCACACACCACAGAATTTTTCACTGGACTGTATTAAATGTATCTGAGAGAAAAAACATATTCTCTAGACTGCGGCTAGTGTACCGCACACCTCACAATCTTTCACTGCATTGTAGGATATATATAAACAAGAGAAAACATGTATATTTTGTAGACTCCGGCTAGTGTGCAGCACACGACAGAATTTTGCACTGCACTGTAGGATATATAACTGAGAGAAAAAACGTATATTTCCTAGACTCCGGCTAGTGTGCAGCACACGACAGAATTTTTCACTGCACTGTAGTATATATGACTGAGAGAAAAAACGTATATTTTCTAGACTCCGGCTAGTGTGCAGCACACGACATAATTTTTCACTGCACTGTAGTATATATGACTGAGAGAAAAAACGTATATTTTCTAGACTCCGGCTAGTGTGCAGCACACGACAGAATTTTTCACTGCACTGTAGTATATATGACTGAGAGAAAAAAACGTATATTTTCTAGACTCCGGCTAGTGTGCAGCACACAACAGAATTTTTCACTGTAGTATATATAACTAAGAGAAAAAACGTATATTTTGTAGACTCTGGCTAGTGTGCAGCACACAACAGAATTTTTCACTGGACTGTAGTATATATAAGTGATAGAAAAAATATTTTTTCTAGACTGCGGCTACTGTACTGCACACCACAGAATTGTTCACTGAACTGTAGTCACCGCCATGCTGTGTCAGGCTAAATTTTTGGGTGGTTCAGCTTCTATTTTAGTCTAATCAAGCCACTCTGGGGTTCACCGCCAAGCTGTAAACTGCAATCTCAGTCTTAACAAGTCATCCTGGGGTTCACCCCCATGCTGTAAACTGCAATCTTAGTCAAACTTTGTAATTTAGGGGTTCACCACCAAGGTGTGCTAGACTACAATTTTAGCGGGTTCACCTGCAATCTCAGTCACAGACTGTCATTCAGGGGTGCACCACCATGCTTTTTTAAACCATTTGTTTCTGAGCATCGCCTCCAGGCTCTCATCCACAATTTTTTGGAGGCTTGCCACTGAACTGTCAGCCAAATTTGTCTTCAGGGTCACCGGCGGCCTCTCCAACAAAAACTTCAAGGACGGTTACTACCAGGCCCTGGCACACAAACATTGTCTTGAGGGGCACTAAAAGGCTCTGCACCCACGTGTGGAGACTAATAGGTTGGTGCAGTGTGCGTCTTAGCCCATCTGGAATTAGGAAAGCTGGGCACTGTGCTTGGAGATCTGCCGTGGACAGGGTGGGTGGGTGGTGGGTGCGTGTTTGCCTGTCTGGGATGGGGAGAGCTGGGCACTGTGCTGGGAGAACTTTGTGTATGCTGTGGACTACTGGGTGGGTGCGGAGAGGGAGACGCTTATGCCTGCGTCGTGGGGCGGGGGATAGGACAGCAGTGCCAGCATGAGCAGTGGTGTCACCCGCAGGCGGCGATGGACCTTTGTTGCACCTAGTTGGGTGCTTTCCTAACATGTGTCAGTGCATGTGCCTTGCCCATCTTGGTCTGGGTCAGCACAATTGTCTTGAGGGTAACCACCAGGCTGTTGCCCAGAATTTGGCGTAATGGTACGATTAGGCAGACTCAGAGTCATCCATGCATGCTGCCCCTGCTGTTTCCTGTCCATTTCCATGGTGTTTCCATCATTTTCTGAGGTTTCCAGGTTTTCACGCAACCTTCCCTATGCAGAGCTTTGGTCCCCTGCAAAAAATGCTCGAGTCTCCCATTGACTTCAATGGGATTCATTATTCGAAACGAGCATCCGGAAAAATTCGACTCGAATAACGAGCACCCGAGCATTTTAGTGCTCGCTCATCTCTAGCCTTAAGGGATAATGTATCCACATCTGTAATGGAACAACGAGCAACAATGAAGAACAATGTCCCCTTGAAGATACATATGAATTCGAGATAACCATTCTACTAATTTGGAATTTGTTCAATTTTTTTAAATGTAATTTTAGCAAACCCAAATTCCTTGAGACTCAATTCAGGCAAATCAGAGAGACTAGGCCAACCAATGTGTAACATTCCCCCAGAAAAGAGATGTGCAAATATTTTTTTTTCCAAATGGGCAGGAAAACGTGTTTCACATGACAAGGTATAATGTTGCTACCAAAATCAATGCTTCCAAAATCAAGCCTTCCAAACAAGATTTAAGAAGCATAATTTGGAATTTAGCCAAGCTGGCATCTAATCTGCACACAGCTCTTTCTGGAAGATTACCTTTGAACAGAGCAGAAAAAAATGGCTTAGTTAGCTGAGAGGCCTTTGTCGGGGTCTGGGATGTACTCCTTTTCATTATGAAATGCATATCTTACATTTGGTGGCATCAGAAAGTTTTAGCTTTCTTTAATGTTTGAAAGCAAAGCTAATTTGAATATCTTTTGCAGAAACTGAAGGATATGCAAACTTTGGGGAGATTTATCATTTCCCTGTGTCAGAAAAGTGGCATTAGAAAGTCCCGAACTATGTGTTTACAACATTTTTTTAAGTAGTAAAGGGCATTTTTACACTGTCCTCACATGTTTTTGGCCTAATCCACCGCAGTGTCAGAAGCATCACTAGATCCCGAAGCAGATGTAACTGGGCTGTTCTTTAGGAGGTACATGACCTCTCCTCTCTGCACCCTGATGTGGCTCCCAAGTCCTGTCCAGCACACAATCTTCATCAGAGTCCTCACCCTTCCTGCTGCTTCTTTCAGGCTTTGGGATATCATGGTGGGTTCTTTGGGCCCCCTCCCTTTCTCTGCTCTGACTTCCACTGTTGTTGCCCCAAAGCCAATACCGCGGCTACGGATGCCATTACTATCACCACCAACACAGCTATGCCTGGGGTCTGGAGCCTCCTCCTTCACCTCTTCCTCAGGACAGTACAAATTCTGACGCTTTCACATAGGTCATCAACAGGGAGACTCTCTTGACTATTTGCCGTAGGGTATTTGCTGAGCTTTTCTTGCCACTTCTTAAGAAAAAGGAAGGTGGCCCACTAGGAAGGGGCAGAGAAAACTGAGAGGACTCCACCATGAAGCCGTCTGTGGAGCTGCAAGGAGGAGGAGCAGGAAGAACACTGTGACTTCTGGCTTCACATCACGGTGTCAGACTGCAAAATCACCTCCACACATCATCCTTCTGCGACTGAGAGGAGGAGTGAGCCATCCAATCCCATCTCATACAATCTCATCCTCTTTCTCCTGAATGATAATGTTGCGCCTTTAGTTGGTGTTGCTGCTACCTACACTCTGGCTCTGGCTCTTTTGTTTGGAACCTTTCCATAGCCTTGAAATATTTGGGTCTCTCATATAATCTAATGCTCTACTCTGTGTATTGGTGTAGTAATCATGTATATGCGGGTTTTAATAGTTTCAACAACCCTTCCCCCCAAAAAATTGACACCGTGTGGAGACAGAACTTAAGGGAAACAGATTTAGGTCTAAATTCCTAAACACTCACAGGTAAATTGTTGCCAAAACCTATGTATTGGTGTTTTGATCAGCTATATACTGATTTAATTAAATTCAAAAAGTCCCCCGTAGTTGCCCATGCCTGTGTATTGGTGTATTGATCGGCTATATGATGGTTTAATTAAATTGAACAAGTCCCCAACAAAATTAAATTCAAACCATGTGGATATAGAATAAACAGAAATGGACGATTGAGGCCTGCCTGAGGCTCACAGTTAATTTGTTTACCTAGGTTGTGGATTGGTGTACTGATTAGCTATGTGCTGATTTAATTAAATTGGACAAGTCCATAAAAAAATTAAATTCAAACCATGTGGATATAGAATAAATGGAAATGGATGATTGAGGCCTGATGCTCAATTTCATCCACACACACAGTATCACTCACAGGTAAATTGTTAACCTAGCTTGTGTATTGGTGTACTAATCACCTGTATGCTGGATTGATTATATTCAATGACCTACCACCCACCCCCCAAAAAATGTTACTGTGTGTGTGGATTTAGCCCTAATATTTCATATTCAATCACTGTTTTTGTTTTTTTTCAAGCAAAAAAAAAAATTAAATATGTGAAATGACCATGACTTCTCATTGGTATTCTCTGCTATGCTAGATTGAAGGTAGAACACAGTTTTTGCTTATTACACAACACCCCTCCCACCCCACCCCCAAAAAAAAGATTTCTGTAAAAATGAAAATATGAAAGGATTTCCTTGCAGGTAGCTGATTTTAAAGATTGCAGCAGCTTTTATTGTGGTGGCAGGGACAGCCAGCCTCAGTTCCTCACTTCTCACTCCTTGGCTGACAGCTTCCCATTTCGTCCCTATTTTATACACAACATTCTCCTTCTTTGTAATTCTAGCCTTACCTTCACTTTCCCTGGCAGTATAATACAAGTTTGATTGATTTTTGACTGTTCCTGACTCCCTAAGATTGTGTTTCTGGCAGACATTGTAAGACCCAACACCCTCATTCATAGCCCAGCACAGAATGGGGTTCTGCTTGTTTTGCTAGGGCACTTTCCTGCCTGCTGAAGCACTGATTGGCTCATCCAGGCTGTCTGTTGACCTTGGAGCCAATGTGGGCAAGCCCCCCACATACACTTCCTCTCAGGATCATGTGAGAACCCTTCTTCTTCCTCTCTAGTGTTTTTTCCCGCTTTAATAGATTCACCCAAAATGAACCTGAAAATATTTGGGTTTGTCTGTCATCTGAAAAATAGTAAAGTTCTGACAAAACCTGGTTCATTCTAAACTGGTTCACTCATCCTTAGTCAGTACTACAATACAGTACATAGTTTCCTATGGGAGCAATAATTTTTTTCACTATTTTGTTTTATGTAGGTAAAAACAGTATTATTAAGAGAAACCTCTTTGAAATGATCAACCAAAATTTCATTGAGAAATGGTCTTCTAAAGGGTTGATCCTCTTAGTAAAGGTATGCAATGGTCTATGATGTCATCTGTCCCAGCAAGTCTTGTCTGAGTAAAGTACGATCTCCCCAAAGAGATGTTCTTCTGGAGACTGTTTGCAGTAGTAAGAAGGGAGAACAAAAATAATCTAGACTAAAGATTAATTGCGTAAGCAATTACTTAATTAAAACTGCCAATTCATCTTCAAGATCTGTCAGCCTCGTTCAGCCAACAGCTGTTCAGTCCGAGGAGAGTCAAATGCATAGGGGTGCAGAAGTTGCAGTTGCACACTAGCCTTGGTGTATGAGGTCCCTCTGCTCCTTATGAGATGACGTGCTATAAATGAGGACTTGGGGGCTCACTGCAAATCTTGCATTCCAAGAGGTTCAAGTTACCCCTCTAAGTTACATGTCACCAATTTTTCTGGAGTCCTTGGACTGTTTATATAATAGCCAGTCTCATTCAGACCAGAATATTTGGATATTGTTAACTTAAATGCAGTCCATCAATGACAACCTCATCAGTATATGCACTGTGCATCTAAGCTTGATAAATGCACTTTGTTTTTCTAGGAAACTTGCTGATGAAATGTAAAATGAACACACCAATTACATTCATCTTGATTAATTAAACAGTTGGACCCATGGGCATGCTTCAAAATAAGTGCGATTTCAATTTTTCCCTTCCTGGTAAAATAACTATATGTCATTGAAGCTTATTGTTAATCAGTTCAATGAGGCTAAATCCAAATAGGAAGAGTCTGTCCCCCATTTGATTGTTTCCAGCTATGCGTTTAGTGTAGGCATGTGGAAAGAGTGCCATTGATGTTTTCACTCACATCTTTACCCTAAGAACATGTGGAAGTGAAGATTTAACTATTATTTTAGAATTTTACAATATGGAATATTGAAAAGATACCCAGCTCTGTTGTCCTTGCTCTTATGGAATATATTCCATTGCTAATGGATTTAGATACTGCGTGCATAGCAGATCACTTTACACAGTGCCATTCTCCTGTATCTAGGATTAACAGATTATTGTTGTGTACCAATTGGCCACTGTCTTTGGATGGTGGTTCATGCAGGGCCTTCGTCTGCAGGGATGTCTTTTGGTGTGTTGCAGTTGAGTGGGTGTTAATGGCTAACAGCATTGGCTCATAACCCAGGTTACTGTTTCACAATAGGGGTTGGAAGAAGTAGCATAATCAAAGGGGATTCCCCTTGTGTTTGGGTCACTGGGTTTCCCAATGACTTGTTCGGACACTGTCAGCCCTGAAGACCTATGAAGGACCCACAGCTCTCTGCTCAAAAGCCTGCTGTTTGGGCACACTCTCTGTTTGGACACAGTTATCTTTTTTTTTCTATTTAGTCTTTTTAAAACTGATTAGCATAACCAAAAACAAGCTCATACAATAAATAAATTAGTTCAAGAACCCCTTCTAGAATGCTATATATCTCCAATTGGTTTACTGCAACCAGACATAGGGAACACAAAAAAATGTGCACTCAATCTATTAAATATGTTGACTTACAAGCTCACCCCTTTGCTTTAAAGTGAGGAATCCATTTTCATTTGCCCCAGTAGGGTACAAACCAATGCAGCTGCCAGTATAGTTCTCACCAGCCTAGACTGGTTTCAGTAACAAGTATCAGCAAACTCCAGTTGCCTGCCACATCCTGGTGCTGGTACCTGGATGCCTCCCCCAATGACTCCCCAATGCTGGTGGTCACATCTTTGGAAGAAAAGCCCCTGTCAGCCCCTTCAAGTTTCCATGGTGACCTGCATCACTGAATAACGTCAACCTGATGAACTATTTAATAGGGGCTCCAGTCTCAAGTCGTTGCCTGCAGACTTCCTCGCTTGGTTATTTCTGTGCATTTTGACTTTTTCTTTTATTACTATTTCTGTCCCTGATCTTTGCATTGACTGTGTTCTTAGATATGCTATTGCCTTGTTCTTTAGATTTTCTGGTTCCCATGGTACTTTTCCTGGTAACAATTCCTGGTCTGCAACTACCATACCATCTCATTCTCTGGTTTGTAGCATCCTGATGTCTGTTCCAATGATGACCTCTACCATGATTCCTCAATTTTCTACATATTCTTTACTGTAGTATACCTACCACCTTTCAGTGACTATTCTGCAGACTGGCACCTGGGGAGTCCAACTAAGAAAGTCCATATCTCATTTCATGGGTTAATAATAAAAAAATGGGGGTTTGTTACACTCCTTTCCCTACAAAATCCAGTAACACACTGATTGTAGTTTGTATGTTCCATTTATCCAGTGTGCATCGTAAGATTCCCTTAGTTTTACCAGATATCAGTATGACAAAACAATGGAACTTAGGGAAGAACTACTGCATAAATAGTCAAATGCTAAAGGATTTTTCATGGTGGTTATACTGATGTCCATTCCCCTTATCTCAGTATAGATTTGAAGGGGAGTATCTCATCCACATTCATGGTGCACCATACACAATGGTAGCTCATAAAACATGGAACAAAGCATGCTTATTGTATTTGTGTGTCATCCTCACCTCAATTTTATCTCAAATAATCCATGAAAAGGTCAAATGAAATTACTATAAGTATGCCATAATAGCAAAGACTGTACTGGAGGCTTCTACCAAATGTTGCGTACCTCTTCAGTATTTGCTATATAGCCATCTTCAGTCATGCTTTAGTAGCACATTTTTCAAATTTTGGATACATGGCAACAAACCCTGAGATTGTGAGATCCTACAATACATTTATAATATTAATGCCAGGCATAGTGTTCCATAATGGTAAAAGAATGCTACTTGGGCATAAGGTAGAAGAACCAGAGCACTTTGCACTTTGCAGGAGTTAGATAATGCCACTGCAAATATACTTAAGAAACTGAAGCGAGACTGATTATATAAAAATAAAAATAAATAAATTATATCATTTGGCTGAATAAATTAAAGATGGTGCCCACTGCCCATCCTTTATGAATATGAAGCTCAACGCACATTACAACACTTCATTGGCACAGTTACCTTAATCAATACACCTATTTTTTTTTGTATTTTGTTATATCAGTGCCTTCTTTCACTTGTAAGATGTAAGTATTTGACTTAAGATTTTAATAAATACTATAACATGTCCCCTTACAGTTACCTTTAAATTAACCTTTCTTTAAAACCTTTCCAACAATTACCTCACTTGGAGAAACATCAAATGAAAAAAACTTTAAAATGAGATGCCTATAGCAAGTGCATTTTAATAAAAAGATCATTTCTATATAAGACTCTTCATCGGGAGTTGCTTGTCATATGTGTATGAATGATATATCATGCACCTTTCTAACAGGTCAGAGAATAAAAATTTTTGCGGGAGTTCTTCTTGGTTCTTCGTGTCACCAAAAATGTTATCTGCCAGTTAATACTAGATAGCAACGCATCTCCTTTTTTTCTATTTTTATCTTCTGATTGCAGATGTATTCTGTTTCCTGAACATGATTATGGGGGCGACCTTCTTGCCCAAACTATTCTTAACAGCATTTAGAAAGCATTAAGAAAATTTCTTTATGGCAGCCCCATGGTCCATAGTTACAATGGACAGGAGGGAACATAATTGACTTATGTGGGAGTAGTTTTCTAGGCAGTTCTGTGATCTGTGCAGAGGTCATTGTTAGAGATGAGCAAAGTTTTGGAAAATTCAATTTGACTGCTTTGCAGAATTTTACAAAAACAAATTGCTTTGTGACGAACTAGGCCAGTGACGAACATGACTTCACTAGCCTAGGAAAAGAAGAAAGAAGGCCATGGTCGGACCCCCACCAATCAGATACTGATGACCTATCCTGAGGATGTAATTACCAGAAAATCCATTTAAAATTGATAATAGCAGTGACATTTTTTGGAAAGAGATATTTGCCAGGATCATCGGAGCAGACCCATTCTTTACTCATTTCTGATTTCTTTTGGTTAGAAATGATTAACAGTTCTGGAAATGTTTTCCAGCTCTTACAGTGAAAAAAATGCAAGAAAACATCCACTTTCTATGTCCAGATGGGAAAGAATCCTGATGTGGAAATGACAGCACAGAAGAAAGGGAAAGAGTAACGATTACAAAATTGCTTAGAGGGGATCTAAGAATCGGTTTCAGAGCTAAAAAAATGCCGCAGGCGATAACCAAATAATCATAACTTCAATTGGGTGATTATGCAATATGTATGCTTTTTATATTCTAACTTACAACTTACATGTCAGTTCATATAAATTATAAAATTAAGCAGCAAATACAATTAATCACTGCAAGAACAAGTGTCGCAGCATAAATAAAACCAACATACAGATGTAGTGCGTTCAATTTTCTGAACAGCAACAATGACCTAATATTATATGCTGCCAATGTTTTCTTCTTTGGGCCAAATACTGAATTTTGTTATTGCATTGCACTACCCAATACCAAGTTGAGCAGTTCTACATCAGTATTCTATGTTTCTTTTATAAAGGGAAAATTGCCACATTTACCTTGTTAGAATGTCAGCTCCTTTGGACATCATACATACCGAAGAATTTATTTCATATCCAGATGACTGCTATGTTAGAGGGTTACATGCTTAAAGAGTTGGTTTTGGTTTAAAAAAAAAAAGAAAATCACTGTAATGTACTTACTGCCCCATGCTCCCACGATGGACTCTGTCCCTGAGAGATGGTATTGGTGTGGTCACTCTGTTGCCTGATGAGCACATCCTTGTGAGGCACATGCTTGCTAAACCAATAGGAGGTAGCGCTGGCAGCCTGCATGTGTTGAGGTCACTTCTGGGTCAAGTGGGATGCTGGATCAATCAGGGTCCGCACCGGCATCCTATACTAAGGTGGGCGTTATTTTTAAACAGGCTACAGCCAGCAGCAGTTGCCTGTGATTGGTGTTACTTTGCCTCACCAGTATCTTTATTGCTGAGGACTCATGACTTCTGACTGTGGCTACTCCTCTGACCATTTTTTTTCCGATTATGATTTGGCTCTGTTCTGGTGTTGACCATGGCTTGGTATCATATTCGGTTTTATCATCTGTTCTGGTTTGGTGGACTATCCTGGTATTGACCTCAGCCTGGTATTGTATCTGATTTTTGTCTGCTGATTTGGTTCTGTTTTGACTCTCCTGGTCATGATCTGGTCCAGTTGGTTCCTTCTCTGCTCATCAATGTTTATTCCGGTAACCTTTGTGTCTTGTCTTTCTATGTGTATTTTTTACCCTTGTTCTCTATTCCCTAGGTCACCCCACCTAGTTAGGAAGAAATGGTCATCCAGTTGTGGGCATTCGTTTAGGACAGATCTTGCAAGTAGGTAGGGACAGTGGTGTGGGTGGCATTTAGGGCTTCACTGACCCCTACAGTGACAATCACATTACTCTGTCATAAGAGATCTATACTATATGTGATAGATATAGAGACATTCCCATGTTGAGGATACCACCAATATATGTTATCCTATGGAGTGTTTTCATTAGATTCATACAGTATGGGGTCCAAAAGAAAATAAAAAAATAAATTTTTTTTTTGTATGTCCTCTTATGAAATCGTATGAGTCATACAGAGGTAGGTACAGTATAGCTTCATGGAGTGAGGTAACTTACAGCTTACAGCTGCAATAAGAACCAACCCCTTCTCCATATTTCTACTTGAAATCTATGAGAAAGATTTGGGCTACGTTTTCCATTAAACTAAATGTTCGTGTAATTCTTCTGCAGGCTATAATGTCTTCTGTTATTTAAGGATTAAAATATTGAACTTGGACCATTTTCAGGTTGATATCTATTGTAGAATCACACTAATAAAGAATATATTAACAAATCCAAAACTTTTTTTTTTTTTTTTAATCTTAGCCACTTTTTCATATTTTCAAAATAGCTTGAAGGGAAAACTGAATGTAAACTTAGATGAACTATCACTCTGTATAACACAGCAAAAACTGGATTCACAAAGCAGCAGAGTAACCTGAAATAGTATAAAAGAACAAAACAAAAATCATACTTGCCTCCTGCATTTGCTCGCGACGGGCCGGCCGCCACCATCTTGATTGAAGATCGCGTCCGAAATCCCTGCGTGGTGACGTCATATATCACCACGTCAGCCAGCATGATAAATGCATCTCGGGCCGCGCAAGATTTTGCGCCAGATCTTTAAGCGAGATGTCGGCGGCTGGCCCATCGCAAGCAAATGGAGGTGGTAGGTATGATTTCATTTTTTTCTGTTAATTTTACACTGTTTTCACTCTCAGATGCTGCGATCATGTGTGAACACGGCATCTGAGGGGTACAATGATGGGGAGCGGTGCTATCGCAGCTCTCTATCATTGCACCTGATACTTACAAAAAAATGTGCTTTGTGACAAAGTAATTCGTCGCAAAGCATTTTTTTTTATTTGCCGAAGCAGCCAAATCGAATTTTCCAAAACTTTGCTTATTTTTAGCCATTTCTATAATTTTTTACTTTTTTTTAATTTGTTTTAATGAAGTAATACATATACAACACATTATACTCCAGTAATATATAAGAAATATGGTATCATCTTTTTTTGATTGGTATGACAAACAGAAGGTGTTTTACTATTTTATATTACAGATCCATATCAGGCAGTTTACATCAGTTGTTTCTTCTGCTGTTCTGCCCAAGACCCATTTTCTAAGGTGCTCTGTACAAGGTGAATAATTTTGGCTCCACAGTCCTTGAAGACTAGCAGCAGCGGTTGTCAGCTACACATCTCCTTTCTTACATTACTCACTATTCTGCAGCTATTGACTGAAACTGAAATGCACTAACCGCATCCTCAGTACTTGCTAATTATAGTAATAATAATTTTTTTTAGCTTCAACAGTTTCCCTGCCAGCAACCAGAGCTGTTTGACAAATACGGTAGTTGCACCATTACCGTGTTAGGCATAATTGTGTGATCTTTTTATCAATTTATGACATCACGGGTAAGATGTGATTGGCTTTGTTTTTACCTAGTTAGAAAATCTATTGATATTTTCATCCTTTTCCCCCTCATCTATTTGTGGAGGTGAGAGGCTCAAGTTGCCTTATGGGAGATGCATCCTTGGTTGTGCAGGTGAGCCAAGAAGGAAAATAAGTATGTAAAAGCAATATCTAGATTCAGGAGAAATTTTTTAAAATTATTCAAATTGCAAAATTATTTTTATTCTGTGTGATCTAATTTAAAATTTAATTGTGGGGCAACCTCTTTAAGTCTTTTTCTATCTATATCAAGTAATACAGTATGTGGTACTGTTAAGGCCATTTTTATCTATTACATCACTAGATAGATAATAATTTAATATTTTGAATATATTTGGTTTGAATGTATATACTTTTTCTCAGTTTATAACTTAACGCCGTAATGACCGCCAATGTGTATTTTTGACGGCCTAGAATGAGCACTACATAGAACTTGTCATATGAAAACAGGGCTCCTGCTTTAATGGCCCTGATCAGCAGAAGAGCAGATCTGGGCTTATTAACACCTTAGATGCTGCGTTCCACAGCAACCGCAGCATCTAAGCGATTTAGAGGAAGGGAACTCTCTCTGTCAGGCAACTGCACTCCACGAGTGAGATTTCGGGGTGCCAATGTCTTCGCAAGGCAGCTGGGGGCCTAATGAAGGCCCCAGGTCCGCCTGCAGTATGTGACCTATCAGGCTGTGCCTGTTAGTATAGTACAAACAGTAAAATACACTGTACTGCATAAGCAGTACAGTGTATTATAAAAGTGAACAGAAGATAGCTTATCAAAGTCCCCTTGTTTGACTAATAAATAGTTAAAAACAGAGTTAAATTAGGTTTTATTAAATAAACACATTTCTAAGATAAAAAAAAACAAAGAAAAAATATGCCTTTTTACATTGAAAAAATGCTTTTCATTTGAAAAACATTGCACAAGTAAAACACCTTCCACAGATTTAGTATCACTACAACCATGAAAACTTTCACTGTATAATTATCACATAGTATATCCTGCATGGCGAACGCTGTAAACAAATGGCAGAATTGCTGCTTTTTACGTACCATATTTTTCGCTTTATAAGACACACTTTCCCCCCCCCAAAAGTAGGGGGAAAATTGCTGTGTGTCTTATAAAGCGAATACTAGTGAACGCTTCCATTATGGAAGTGCTCAGTAGTATGTAATAGGTGCCGGGAGCGGGGAAACATACTCACCCTCCTGCGCGGCAGTTCTGTTCTGGGTACGGCGCTTCTCTGTCTTCTGTTGCCGACACTGCATGCAGTCAGGTGACAGTGCAGCGCCGGGAGGAGAAGACAGAGGAGCGCAGGACCCAGAGCGGAGCCACGGTGCAGGAGACGTAAGAGAGGTTTATTATTATGGGGCTGATCTGAGGTCTGAGGGGGCAGAGTGGGCTCATATGGGGGCTGATGGGCTGATCTGAGGTCTGATGGGGGATGATGGGCTGATATGGGGGCTAATGGGCCGATTTGAGGTCTGATGGGGGCACAGTGGGCTGATATGGGGGCAGAGTGGGCTGATCTTAGGTCTGAAGGGGGGCAGAGTGGGCTGATATGGGGGCTGATGGGCTGATATGAGGTCTGATGGGGGCACAGTGGGCTGATATGGGGGCACAGTGGGCTCATATGGGGGCTGATCTGAGGTCTGATGGGGGCACAGTGGGCTGCTATGAGGACTGATGGGCTGATCTGAGGTCTGATGGAGGCAGAGTGGGCTGATATGGGGGCACAGTGGGCTGATCTGAGGTCTAATGGAGGCAGAGGGAGCTGATATGGGTGCACAGTTGGCTGATTTGGGGGCTGATGGGCTGATCTTAGGTCTGATGGGGACACAGTGGGCTGATATGGGGGCACAGTGGGCTGATATGGGGGCACAGTGGGCTGATCTGAGGTCTAATGGGGCACAGTGGGCTGATCTGAGGTCTGATGGGGCTGAGTGGGCTGATTTGAGGTCTGATTGGGGATGAGTGGGCTGATATGGGGGCTGAGTGGGCTGATTTGGGGGCTGAGTAGGCTGATTTGAGGTCTGATGGGGGCTGAGTGGTCTGATCTGAGGGCTGATGGGGTTCTGACATGGGGGACTGATATGGGGGTCTGATGTGATGTCATGAAATGTATGGGGGGTCTGATATTAGGATCTGATGTGAGGTCTGATGAAAAATATTTTTTTCTTATTTTCCTACTCTAAAATCTGGGGTGAGTCTTATCATCGGGTGTGTCTTATAAAGCAAAAAATACGGTACTTACCGTGAAAAAAAGGAAGAAAAGTAGATCAAAAATTGTTATGCACCTCAAAATGGTATCAATGAAAACTACAAGTTGTGAAAAATAAAAATGTTATGGGTCTTGGGATATGGCAATGCAAAAGTATTTTCTTTCTTTTTTTTTAAAAAAAAGTTTTTATTGTGTATAGCTAGTAAAACTATATTTGTTTTGTATTACTGTAATCATACTGACCAAGAGATGCCTGGGATAAACATGTATCTATCCTAAGATAACAATAAAGGAATAATAAAAGGGCAGACTAGGTGGACCAGGTGGTCTTTTTCTGCCGTCAATCTTCTATGTTTTTATGTTTCTATGAGAGTTATTATGTTATTTATGCCATAAAATTAATATTGCAAAATTTACAATGTAAAATGTGGTATTGCTGCTTTTTTCTCATCTCCCCAGAAAGAGCTAATAGTTAATAAAAGTTGACAGTAAGCTGTGTGCACCCCCAAAATTGTGCCATAAAAAAACTACAACTTGTCCTGCAAAAAGCAAGCCCTCATAAAGTTACATCTATAAAAAAATAAAAATGTTATCGCTCTTGGAATGCGACAATGAAAAAAAAATGTTTAAAAAAATTACTTTGTTACTAAGGTCCCAAATACATACGGGTGGAAGGGGCACATTAGTACATTTTATTGTATATTTTATCAATTGGAATTTAGTTACTTTTACAAAAAAAGGATAGTAAGGTAGCGAAGTGAGAAGGCCTTGACTTAAGAGTGCTTACTTCACATAGAAAATCTGGTCCAGAGATGTTGAGCTTTATACTATTTCTGGGTTCTGTGCTTATGATTAGAGATGAGCGAATCGAATTGGATGAAATGGAATTCAATCCGAATTTCAGGAATTATTCGATTCGCACCGATTTAGAATTTCCTGACGATTCGTGGTGACGAATCTTTTTTTTTTCCCCACTAAATTGGCGGCTGCACGTGTTGGACATGGAGAAAAGAACATGAGGGAGGGAGGGATCACCCACAATGCAATGCATGCAGTCAATCAGCAGCCAGCCAGCCTTGTGATGTCACAGCCCTATAAATACCGTCAGCCATTTTGGATTCTGTCATTCTACAGTGAACTCATTGCAGGGAGAGACGTTTGCAGGCGCTAGGGAGAGTGATAGAAAACCTCATCAAAAGTACAAATTGCTCAATAGAAGTGTAGGGAAAGGATAGGGAGTGAAGTATTGAAGCAGAACAGGCTTCTATTGGGGTGTTTAGAGACAGTGTGAGATATGGAAAGAAGTGCAACCACAGGGTAATAGGAAAAATGGTATTACACCTTGGTTTCAGTGACTGGGATTCAAAATTGCCATGCTACAACTGCTCATGTCAGATTCATGCTCATGTTGCCTTTGTAAATCTGGTTATTGGGGTTTTGTTAACCCTTGTACGCTGTAGTTACATTTAGTACAGCATTTTTTTACTGTTTTAGTGTTGGGGCTTATTAGCTGTGGTGAAGTGGGAAAATTACAGCCCTTTGTAGCGTGTATTATTGTTAAAAAAAAGTTTTAGTAGGCATACAGCGCCAAATTTATATATAGTAAAGTGTTCTAGCAGCTATTAGTGTTGCAAAAAAACGTATTATTCCCTCTGTGCTGAAGTGGGAGAATTACAGCCCTTTGTAGCGTGTATTATTCTAAAAAAAAGAGTTTTAGTTGGAGTACAGCGCCAAAGTTCTATATTTTAAAAGCTACTGGCATTTATTACTGTTGCCAAAAAAACATATTATTCGCTCTGTGCTGAAGTAGGACAATTATAGCCCTTTGTAGCGTGTATTATTCGAAAAAAAGAGTTTTAGTTGGTGTACAGCGCCAAAGTTATATATAGTAAAGTGTTCTAGCAGCTATTAGTGTTGAAAAAAAAAGTATTATTGGCTCTGTACTGAAGTGGGAGAATTACAGCCCTTTGTAGTGTGTATTATTCTAAAAAAAAGAGTTTTAGTTGGTGTACAGCTCCAAAGTTATATATAGTAAAGTGTTCTAGCAGCTGTTAGTGTGGCAAAAAAACGTATTATTGGCTTGGTGCTGAAGTGGGAGAATACAGCCCTTTGTAGCGTGTATTATTGTAAAAAAAAAAAAACTGTTTTAGTTGGCGTACAGCGCCAAAGTTATATATAGTAAAGTGTTCTAGCAGCTGTTAGTGTTGCAAAAAAACATATTATTCGCTCTGTACTGAAGTGGGACAATTACAGCCCTTTGTAGCGTGTAATATTCTAAAAAAAAAGAGTTTTGGTTAGTGTACAGCGCCAAAGCTATATACAGTAAAGTGTTCTAGCAGCTATTAGTGTTGCAAAAAAGTATTACTCGCTCGGTGCTGAAGTGGGACAATTAAAGCCCTTTGTAGTGTGTATTATTGTCAAAAAAGCTTGATTTGGCCTACAGCGCCAAAGTTCTATATTTTAAAAGCTACTGGCATTTATTACTGTTGCCCAAAAAACGTATTATTCACTTGGTGCTGAAGTGGGACAATTAAAGCCCTTTGTAGTGTGTATTATTGTCAAAAAAGCTTGATTTGGCCTACAGCGCCAAAGTTCTATATTTTAAAAGCTACTGGCATTTATTACTGTTGCCCAAAAAACATATTATTCACTTGGTGCTGAAGTGGGACAATTACAGTCCTTTGTAGCATGTATTATTGTAAAAAAAAACAGCTTTAGTAGGCGTACAGCGCCAAAGTTCTATATAGTAAGTGTTCTAGCAGCTATTAGTGTTGCAAAAAAAAAAATGTATTATTCGCTCTGTGCTGAAGTGGGACAATTAAAGCCCTTTGTAGCGTGTATTATTGTAAAAAAAGCTTGATTTGGCCTACAGCGCCAAAGTTCTATATTTTAAAAGCTACTGGCATTTATTACTGTTGCCCAAAAAACATATTATTCACTTGGTGCTGAAGTGGGACAATTACAGTCCTTTGTAGCATGTATTATTGTAAAAAAAAACAGCTTTAGTAGGCGTACAGCGCCAAAGTTCTATATAGTAAGTGTTCTAGCAGCTATTAGTGTTGCAAAAAAAAAAATGTATTATTCGCTCTGTGCTGAAGTGGGACAATTAAAGCCCTTTGTAGCGTGTATTATTGTAAAAAAAGCTTGATTTGGCCTACAGCGCCAAAGTTCTATATTTTAAAAGCTACTGGCATTTATTACTGATGCCAAAAAAACCGTATTATTCACTCTGTGCTGAAGTGGGACAATTACAGCCATTTGTAGCGTGTAGTAGTGGAAAAAAGTTTTAGTTGGCCTACAGCGTCAAAATTCTATATTTTAAAATCTTCTTGCATATATTACTGTGGCAAAAAAAGTGCTGCTTGATTTGGCCTACAGCGCCAAAGTTCTATTTTTTAAAAGCTACTGGCATTTATTACTGTTGCCCAAAAAACTTATTATTGGCTTGGTGCTGAAGTGGGAGAATGACAGCCCTTTGTAGCGTGTATTATTCTAAAAAAAAAAAGTTTTAGTTGGTGTACAGCGCCAAAGTTATATATAGTAAAGTGTTCTAGCAGCTATTAGTGTTCAAAAAAACGTATTATTGGCTCTGTGCTGAAGTGGGAGAATACAGCCCTTTGTAGCATGTATTATTCTCCAAAAAACGTGTTTTAGTTGATGTACAGCGCCAAAGTTATATACAGTAAAGTGTTCTAGCAGCTATTAGTGTTGCAAAAAAAAAAAACGAATTATTCGCTCGGTGCTGAAGTGGGACAATTGCAGCCCTTTGTAGTGTGTATTATTGTCAAAAAAGCTTGATTTGGCCTACAGCGCCAAAGTTCTATATTTTAAAAACTACTGGCATTTATTACTGTTGCCCAAAAAATGTATTTTTCGCTCTGTGCTGAAGTGGGAGAATTAAAGCCCTTTGTAGCGTGTATTATTGTAAAAAAAGACTGTTTTAGTAGGTGTACAGCGCCAAAGTTATAAAAAGGTTGATTTGGCCTACAGCGCCAAAGTTCTATATTTTAAAAGCTACTGGCATTTATTACTGTTGTCCAAAAAATGTATTATTCGCTCTGTGCTGAAGTGGGACAATTACAGCCATTTGTAGCGTGTATTATTGTCAAAAAAGTTTTAGTTGGCCTACAGCGCCAAAGTTAGTTATTGTAAAGCCTTGTCTCATTTATTAGTGTTGCAAAAAAAAGGTATTAATCGCTCGGTGGTGAAGTTGGAAAATTACAGCCATTTGTAGCGTGTAGTAGTGGAAAAAAGATTTAATTTACAGCGTCAAAGTTAAACTTTGTCAAACCTTCTGTTGGTTATTAGTGGTGGCAAAAGACTTATTAGCCGTTGTGTGGTGAAGTGGGAAAATTACAGCCCTTTGTAGCGTGTTTTAATTTTATTTTTATTTTTCTATTTGATCAAACAGCATGTCAGGCAGAGAAGTGACAGGCCCTGCACAGGGGAGTGGCTGAGGCCTAAATGTTTCTGGCGCAGGTACAGGTCGCAGCAGAGTAAGGGGGCGTGGCAGCAGGGGTCACATTGAGAGTCCAGAGCTCCCAGTGTCATCTATCGGTCGGGTCTTGACCAGAAACCCAGCGGTTCTTGAATGGTTGACTCGGTCTTCGACTTCGTCCGAAATGACGTCAAAGACCCCCAGTCAAGAATCGGTGGTTCGTCAGACACAACCCTTAGTTGGCATGGCCCGGGAGCAGGCCCTGTGCGCTCACCTGTCCTGAACCTTCCTCTGTCCTTTTCTGTTCCCTCACCCAGAGAAGTAATGTATGATGCGGGCTCAGCTCCACTTTACAGCGAGACAGTCAGCAGCTACTGGCAGCCAAGATGTGGA